>JASTWL010000182.1:0-349890 GCA_035220575.1 Temnothorax rugatulus | reverse complement strand
CCCATTTTTATCTTCCACGCATTATCTCCCAAACGAGAGACAATTTTGCGTGGAAAGTTTAAAATGGGACATCCTGTATAACGATTACTTATATATTAAACAAAAAAAATTAAAGGAATGAACAATTGTCACTTGTTTTTACTCGATGGCTATTTGCTTTATACTTGTGTATATGTTGTATAGAAAAATGAAATGTTTAAAGAAAAATGTTAAGAAAGAAAAAAGAAAAAGAAAAAGATCGCGTGAAATATGCATGACGCAAATAACGTTACATATTTCGCGTTTGTAGAGTAGAAAAGCAAGAAATGCTTGATTACAGAGAATAAACTAAGGAATGAAACTAAGGAAAATAATTTGAAGTAATGTGGGGTATCTTTTAAATACGGACAATAGAGCGTCTGAGTGTACCTTGTATGGTTCCTGTTTTTATCGCCACTTGTATAAAACTTAATTGACGGATGAAATAATCCAAGATACAATCGACACTCGGACCAGCAATAAAACTTGGTCGCTAGATGTTATTTATTGTTATTATTATCATATATTGTAGTTATTATTATCATTAATAATTCGAGCCCTCTAGAGCTCATCCCTCGCTGAAAAAGACTGCAAGATGTTTCGTCTCTCTTCCATCGTGCGCTTCTTTTGATCGGACAGTTTCCCTCTATAAAGAAGTCCCTGTACCCGTGTCTCTTCCGTTTGTACAAACACGTCTCCCCGCTCGAGAATCTTCTCCATAGTCTTGACGTAAATTTTTGCTGCCTCTCGTTGTTCTTCCGGTAAAGTCTCTTCAAAGATTCTTGCCTTTTTCAATATTTCCTAGGAAAAAGAATAAATGTGCCTCATGGAGAAAGTGCTTGTTATTATAAGCATAGTCATTTTCAGCATAATCCAATGAAACGTAGATTGTTTTGGTGATCTTTTCGTGTCCTTTACCTGCCTGTCCTGCTCTCCCGCGGCTTTGAATTCTTCGGCTAGCCTATCCAACCGTTCCACGCATCCTGGTAGGCCCAAATATACTCTCGATCTGGATCTGATAAATCGCTTCAAGTATTCGCCCGTAAAATCAGAATCCCTCTCGGGAGTGAATCTGATTGGTGCCGATTTGCCCTGTACAATAATAAAACTACCGGGAAGTCGTCCTTCTTAATGTTGTAGCGTTGCGCCAGGTCGGAGTTATCCTTATTGCCAAAGTCCTTGACGCCCACTGTGGCTATCAGGAGATCTTGCGAATCTTTGGTATCGGCCCGCTACGCTCGCGTATTGCTCGTGCTTGCCACCGTACGGAAATGCGACATCGAATTTTAACGAGCGCTGCCTTAAACCTGGGGATAACCTGCGAGAAAAACGTTTTTCGTCACATTTTGGGCACATATATAATTGTGTCAAGTCCTATAATCTATATCTATATACTATATATGATCAAAAATGAGCAAGAATACGCTATATAATGGTTGAATCGTTTTTATTTTATGTTTTACATTTACATCCTGGGAATTGGGAACCGTCTCGTTGACCACAATGTTTTTTTTACTTGAAAAAGTAGAATCTCTAAAAAGTCTTAACAAAGTATATTTAAAAAAGATTCATGTATATCGCACGTAACACACTGTAAAACATGTAACATTGTATCTAAACATTTTTACGTATCTCTTATATCGAAAGCAAATGTAGTATATAGAATGACAGTTTTCAATTTTTCATGTGTAGTCATAAAATGAAAAATATCAGACTAATTTAGCTTCCAAGTTCGACTTTATCAATCACACTCCTATACTACATCTATAATATTGCATTCATCATCATAATTATTTGTGGCATATAGCTATTTAAAATAGCAGAAATTTTATATTAAAGAATTTTATATCAAAGAGAGACGAGAGACACACATGTCAACATTCAGTCAATTCACTGGAGTTTAATAGGGTCGATATCTTGTCATAAATAAAGAATAGTTATGAATCTCAAAGTACGTACAATAGTAATGGAACTTAGCTAACGTGGCTGATGGTAACCATAGTAACTATGACTGAAAATAGTGAAAATTGATCGTACTTTCCTGATTTCTTAATTCTTAATTACATCTTTCTCAAGTACGTAATATAGATACATATACAATATTTATGAGCATGCATAATGAGCATAGATATAAAATGCATGCTATAATAATACGCTAAATGCTAAAGAAGATGCTACTTAAGGTTATATGTCGCAAAGACTGTTCAAGTTATAAAATACAGTTTTCAACTATAGGTACTAGTTAATATTATTGTATTAATCATCATTGTATTAATTTTATTCATTTAAGTTCGAGATTCTGCTGATGAGAACAAAATTTCCATATTAAATCTCATGAACTTTTTCACGCTTTTCACGCTTTCGTACCTTGTCGAACGAATACGAATCCAAGGGCACGCATCCTTTGCAGTCATCACCGACGGTAAAATGCGAAGCAGCGATGATGAGGACGAGGATGAGCACGAGATTCGATCGAATCATGATAGGTAATTTGTGCGAATTAATCAATTAATCACCTCCGTTCTTTCGCGCTCCGCGATCGTCGTCGTCTATCTTCCTCGCACTTGCTCGCACACCCACGCATGTAACACCTAAGCACGTGAAGCAGCAACGTGTCAGTTCAACGAACCGGCTTGAGGCTTCGTCCGCTTTGTCTCAGTTTGGCCCGATCGTAGAGTCAGAGAGTCTGATCAAAACTACAAACGCGCTAGTTCAAGTGCGTCAAGAAACAGGAGTGGAATGGAAAATCTCCTACGTGTCCTTACTAGAGTCCTTATATATTTTTGCATATACAATCGATCTTTTCTACTCTAACAATAACATCTTCTGGAGTCTGGACCTGGACTAAAGTTTATTCGAGTCAGCTGTTTTTTCTCTAGAAGGTTCTCCTTCCTTTCCAATCTCCCACTACGCGTATTTTCCGCATGACAACGTGACCGTACACCGTACATATATACATACACTTTACGCATGTGCCACTGAACTGACTGAACAAGGATATAGGGATCAAGGGAAAGAACCTTAGGGAAAACGCACGGTCCTGACGAGTCTAGAGAAATCGACGGTCGATTATTGTATATTAAAATTGATACACACAAGTGTGTGAAAAAAGTGATACAAATTTTATAAGAAGTAAATAAAAAAGTTAAAAGATTTATATATTAATATACAATTGCAAAAAAAAAATTCTTTCTAATGCTATTGTTTCTAAATTGAAGAAACTGATATCTCCTTTATCGCATGCAACAGAGCTATATACTTTTTTCATTTTTCATTAACAATTACAGTAGTTGTGCGACTTTTTTTTATGTAAAAGAAATTACTTAAGTTACAGAGATTATTTTCCTACGTAATAATAATATTTTTGGCGGCGGTAAAATTGTCATCTTTTAAGATTTAAGATTCAAAAATCATTATTTCTAGTTGAAATCGCATAAAATTTTACGTTTATCATATACTTGAATTTTTATCAAAACGTGTCAAAATTGCCAAACATTTTTCATGTTTTCATCATATTATAAATAACAAGTTAATTTTTTTATCGTTACCAATATCCCTCTCACGCACTAAATAAAATCATTTTCCCTTTTTGTGCTCTAATCTTGGTCTTCCCTTCTTCGTAGTCGGCTTATCCTTTCCTTTATTTAGCAAGGGATGAGTTTCTGTAAATTTCATTGTTAATTTAGCAGAATACCGATATAAAAATTATATCAGCCACCAACTGCTTGTGGCTGACAGAAACATAATTATTCCAAGATGATTAAGCTGTGCGAGCATAATTATTTTACGCAGGTGAGATCTTACCATCGATCGGTGCCCCCTGTAAATCTATGTCGTGTGAACGATGTTTCTTTATTGGCGGCTCGTGTGGCGTTACTTGATTATCCTCCGAATCTTCCACATCTGGAGATATAGGTAGAAACTGAAGAGAACCGATATCTTCAGTCTCCTCGTCGGAGCTGCAAAATGCAGCAACTCTGTCAATTGATGCAACGTCGACATCTATTTCCTCATCCTGAGCCTCTTCTCCTTGTACGACAGACTTATCTTCGTCGCTCAAATCAAATTCACTTTCCCTTTCCTCATATTCAACATTTTCATCCAACTCTTTGAAATCCGGCGCGAACGCAGACCAATTCTCTACCTGATTTTGTGCCCAAATGGAAACTACGCCCGATGATATGGATGCGATTATCGGCCTCACTGGATGCCACTATAAATGAGGGAGATATACAAGATCGTGTGCTTCATACGAGCACTTTTATCACGTTATACATTTCACAGCCAAAGAGATTTATATTGTATGGTATACGGTACATGGTAATATTGCGTGGTAATTATAAATTCAATTTTCATTCTTACCACAACATCGAGTAAAAGCTCGCCTTTGGTCCCATGTAAAATTTTCACCAAGTTTCCGATACTCTTTTCCCATACGTATAACGCATGTTGTCTCGCTGACCCAGCGCACACGTATTCACCATCCCCCGAGAAGCAACATTTTTTCCACATCGTTTTATTTACAAGATCTTGCAGTTTTTGTATCGGCTCGGGTTCGCCATCCTTGCCACACGCTAATATTTCGGTACTATCATACACGCGAATTACTCTATCAGCGGTATTGACCAGAAAACAGGAGCCTCGTCGTGCAAACTCTATACTTTTTACTGCTGTATTACTAGCAGTACCTTGCGTTATTTTGTAAGAGGCTTTTACACTCAGCGTCTCAGCATCAAGAACTAAAACTCTACCACGAGCATTTCCTGTATACACGTAATCTCCGCGTCGATCGAATGACGCTACTATATTTAAATCACTCTAAAATTAGAACAATGTTATTTTTACCAACACATTACTCTCATGTTGCAGTTTCAATTAATAACAATATTTTAGAATAAATTTTTTAAAGTTGCAATCTTATACAATAGGGTACAAAAGAGACTCGACTGGTAAATTTTTTTATGTCTTCGACAATAATATTCGCTAATAAAAATTGATTTTGTCAACATAACACTTGATATTTACTCTGTCAATTTTCGCAAATATTATATATACAAGTGTATGGCACTTATTAGTGGCATTAGTAAGTCGTTATATGTATACGAATAATGTTAATATCAAACGGTATGCATTATATATTACATACGTCTTCATCAAGTGGTATGACTCTATGTGTTCCCTCGACATCGACCATGACAGCGGCATGGCGCATTGGGCATACCAAAAATTTGTTGAGATTTCTCGGGTGAAACTGTACTTTTAATATTGGAGAAGGGAATCTGTATTTCTGATCACATTCTCCGGATAAAACGTCCCATATACATACATTATTGTCTGTGGATGCACTTAATAATTTATGACCATTCCTAGACCAACTAAAAGATACAGTTAATTTAGTATTTTATTTCCTCCAAACTGTTCCTTTTTGTTGCATTACCTTCTAAACCAAGTACTCTCTATTTAAACCATTATACATATGTACAAATTTTTCAAAACTATAAATAACCACCACGCAACCTCTCTTATCTTAGTCTATAAAATGTCAAATTTTCACCTCAAATAACTCACCTCAATGAACATACCGGATGTACATGAGCACTAATAATTTTAGCAATACCTCGAGTCAGAAAATCCCAAATAACGATTCTTCCATCGTTGCAGCCCACAGCAAGTAATGTCCCTCTTTTATTAAATGTACAGGTTACAGCAAGGGATATACAATCTAATGTGCCATCAAATTCCTAGTAATTTTTAATTCCATTAAAAATCTTTATATATCTAATTATTTCATTAATAAAATCACAGTTAATATTGTAAACATACTTCTGGGTAATTTTGACCAAATGACTCTGTAAAAAAAATTTTATATATATATATTAATGTATAATTGTTGAAGGAAATATTATAAAGCATATTAACTTACACTAGAAAATACTAATCTTATTATCATTAATCGCAAATATCTCATTACTATTTATTTACCTAACAGTTCCAAGTTCATCTTTGCAAAATCGATTTGTTTTGTTTTTTATGGTTATCCACGCCAATTCACATGCGTTGACATGCGCCACGACCGATGCAGGACCGATTCTGGTAATACGAAAAGGTCTAGGGACTTACGGACTTGTCCAGCCAACAATACTTTTGTTTCTAGGAAACATCTTCCAATTGGTTATTGTACATATATACATACATCGGGAGGGGGAGGGGATATCATAAAATGATGTTTTTGATTAAAGATTTCCTAACATTACACGTATCATATGCAACTTAAATAAACTTTATTGACTTAATACATAAGATACGTATAAACATTAGAAAATATAAGTTCTTTTTCTAATTTCTAATTCTTTAATTTCAATTTATAGATCATTTTATTGTTATTTGAGATTATTCAATAGTCGATAAACCGAGTTTAGTTTTCATCTTTATATTTCGTCTTAAATGCAATATTCTAGTACTACATATGTTATATAATTTTTTTCAAAATTATACTATGTTGTATTATCAATGGCACTCGTTTGCCACTTCCATCGACATGTCATTCGCTTGTACTGCTCCAATATATATCTGAAAATCGATATTTTATAATCTACAATCCATTGCACCTAATAAAGTTTACACGCTAAAATATTTGAATTTATTATAATTTTATTATAAAGAATATACGATATTTCTTATATATAATATATATCTAATAATTAAAATAACGCAACAAAAATCACAAATGTCCTACGATTTTTAAATTATAATAATGGTATATTTGAGCAGAAGAAAGGAATATTAGATTAGAACGATTTTGCTTACTTCTCAGCAGCACAATCTCCCATCCAATCGGACATATCAATCATCATATGGAACAATCGTTCTAAATATTGCTTTATGCACAGCATAATTACATCTTCCGAGTAGCATTGAAACGGTGTATAATACGTTTCGTGTAAAATCATAATATTGCTACAACTTTCAATTTCTTTACCAAATACTTGCCACACCTGAAGAAGAAACGTATTGTTGCTAATTGAAGAAACATTTGATTACTTGCACTTAATATTTATTATTATACTTTTTAGGCACATTCTAGCACAAAATAATGTATAAGTTTGCATCTTTATTTTTTATTTTTATTTTTTTTACAAATTTGCTTTTCTCTCACCTGCACCCATTTCCTTGATAATATATTTCGCAAAGATTCTCTATGTTTAAAGCGTTGTAAAGCATAAATAGCCTCGATGCCTTCCTCAACGTTCTTAATCTCTTCAAATATGCGATCGATCAAATTTTTGACCATGCTCTCCAATTCCATTACAAAGTTTCTAAATTTCAGCATGTTTTCTAGCCACGTAGATTTTGTAACGTCCAAAATGTCGTCGCGGATCAATTTGATTTCATCGAGACTCTCATAAAATAGGCTCTCTATTTGGCGACAATAGGCATCGTACTCGATACCTTTTGGACCGCCGATCATTCCCACTTTATTGCACCTATAGAAATGGTGTGCATTTGTCATTTGTCATACGTATATTATAATTGTGTGATAACGTAGCCATTTCTATTTTGTAATGGCATATTACTATATATATATATATACATATATTGACATGTGCATGCAAAATACTCCATTATACTTCCTTATTCTATTGCCTTACCTTCCAAATACTATTGAAGAATTACATATTTCAATGATATCGCAACATCTTTGCACAAACGTATCAATATAATTAAAGATTAATTCTTCATTCACATCCCAGATGCTATTCAATTGAATGAGCGCAGTTATCTTCGTGACCTGCAACTGATCTTATAAAAAAAAAATGAACGAATGATCGGATTCTACAGGAATTATAGCCAATTTCATCAATTTTCTTTTTATTAATTAAATTAAATTGTCTATTAGACTTGTGATTTTTTTTACTTACAATTTATTTTACTTTAACTAATATTTGCTAACGCGGACAGTTTGTTAATTACTTGAAGCATTTCATAAAGCATTTATAAAGATTATTAAGAAACACTGTCCTGCTTGATGGAAGCTTGGTAAAATTGGCCATAACACATTAAATTCAGAACACATTAAATACTTTATTATATGTCGTTTTATATGTTTGGCAACAAGAGATGCATTCCCGAAGTATATTTATTCCATTTTCCGTATCGCCTTCTAGTATTACTTGCAATTGATATAATTCTTACATTGATGTACTATTTGAGCGCTTATGGCTGCACAAAGTACCTCTATGTTGTTCCTAAAATAAACAGTACACTTGTTTTGTTATCCAATTTCTTAATACATGGATAATTTTAATTATTTTAAGACAGAGGAACAGAGGAATCAAAATGGTACACTGAGAAAAAAAAATATTTAAATCCAAGAAAATATTTACTCCAATAGTACCAATAACATATTTACTTAATATAATCACATATTTATTTAGAATTAGATATCTTTACTTAATTGAAGTAAAGATATCTAATTCTAAATAAATATGTGATTATATTAAGTAAATATGTTATTGGTACTATTGGAGTAATATTTTCTTGGATTTAAATATTTTTTTTCTCAGTGTACGATTACGATCGCAATACATAATTGAGATAAAGTTTCAAATGTCTTATGTCCATTTCTACCAATACAGATTAATTTTTCATTTCGGTTTAACTTACTTCATTATCCTCTTCTAGTTGTAAATTTATAAAAGATGAAAAATAATTAAACCGATATTAAAGTTAATCTATACATTAGTAGAAGTGGGACATTAATGTGATATTTAAATAAAAGGGAGAAACCGTACGACATGTTTGTAAAACGGGGATTTCCGTCCAGATGAACAATATCAAAAATAGTATTTTCATCATAGGCTTTTCAATCTCACTTGAACACTTCAGGTTGTTACAGCTTCCGACAGAATGTTGAGATACGTTATGTTGGACGCAGCTTGTTCTAATCCTTTGCGAAGCTGTAATGTCAAAAGTTGAAAGGAGTCCACGCTCGGCGAACAAACGTTCTCCAGCAGATGCAATATCGATCGAATTTCCATACTCGATAACTGATGATACAAACAGCATAATTAAAATCTGCAAAAAAAAAAAACTTCATCATGTTGTTATTTTGAGACAATAATAAAAGTTTACAGTAAACACAAATGACAGTTAGCCGCTTGCGATTCACTACATAAAATACAGTAACATTTGAAATTAACATCTCGCTGTCCAACGTTTGTAACTCGTCGAATATGGTTCGTTCGCCTTTGCTAGATTGCGTAGACGTGCTCGCCAATACTTGTCGTATTTGTTTGATCCAATATCGTACAATTCTTTCAAATCTGCCAATCAACGCCTTTTCCGACTCCCGTAATTCCTTAGAAACATGCGGACCATTTGTTCCCGTTAAATTCAGTTTTTCGTCTCTCAATTCCATCTCTGGTATCACGATATCGGATAGATTTTCTGCCGGCACGTACAATTTGGTCAAACCCATCGGCTTGTAAACCCATTCGGTTAAGCACGTTAGAAAATTGTGTAGATCGAAGAACAGATTGTTTCTGATAACGGTTCTTGTTATTAAAGAAAGAAATATTTATATGTAAGATCGACGTTAAAAAATCAAACTCAAGAATAGTAATTTGAAAATGAATTTGAAAATAACGCGATCTAAATTTGTATTCTGATTTTATTCTTATGATTAAAAACATCAATTATAAATATAATTACTTGCTAATTTTAGAATTCCGATTTTCACATTTTCAGATTCCAGAAGCGTTACAAGTAAATATAGCGCGATGAGAAATTGTTATTTTAAAAATGCGGAATGCGGTATCGAATGATATATTGGATTGGAACATTAAAAAAGATACTTTCAGGCCACTCGCCACTGTCGCGCGCGACGGTCACATACATGTTCTCCATTGCTTTCAACACGCACATCATTGCGTTATGGTTAATGCTGCCGAAGGTAACCGTGGCATGAAAATTGTCGACTGTGAACACATGCCAAGGTATTCGCAAGAAATACACGAAATCACTTTGGTTATCGTCCAGAATGGTTAATCGCGCCTTCAATGTATCAACTTGGAAATGTACACATAATACGTGCAAGCTGGATTTTCGAAATATTCGCGAATTGTTGCACAACAATTCTCATCTTTCCAGTCCGAGTCCTCGATGGAAGGAAGAATCGTGAGATCTTTTACATATTGTACCTAAAACAGCGTGTCACAGGAATATTACCGCGAAACATTTTTGTCATGTGTGGAAAGATCTAGATCTAATAAAATTAACTCTAAAATGCTAATCTTAATTTCTCTCTCTCTCTTCCCAATTAGTTGCTTATAATCATATATTTTTGAACGGCAAAAGTATAATTTCAGTCAAGTTATCGCAGGATTTTTATGTTAATATGTAAATCACAACTATAATATGGAAAAAGTGAAAAAATCTGTCTTTTGAACACAAAAAATATCATTAAAAAGATTAGATTTCTCCAACTAGTATCAGAATTGTGGAAAGAACTAAAATGAAAGTAAGTATACGTCGAGTCGCATTGTCAGATACTTAGGTAGCGTTTTTTGTGTGATTACATTGAAAGAATGAAGTAATAATCAAGATACAATTACAAATAAAAAGAAAATAGAAAAGTGACATGTGTGGTATGCGTGAATAAGTTAATTAAACTTGAAGGAATAACCGACCAATTATCTAAATCCTGTTGATCGAAGACTGGTTTGATCGGTTCGGAAGAGAGTTCCTCTTCGGTTTCAGGACTCTCTGAAACATTTCAGAATGGAAAAGATCAGCCGCCGCATATGGGATATTGCACGCTTTGATTACATTGTATACACTGTATGTAATATAGGCGCATTAATTAACGATTAATCGACTGATTAATCGACCATAATAGTTAATTCGGATATCGGAGCGAATCTATCGAGAATAACATGTCTGTACACATAAAATAAGTTTTGAAAAAAAGACCTTGTCGACCAAAATCTTCCTCATCCGTATCCATGTCTAAGAATTCTCGATGAGGATCCAACGGTGACTTGTCCTGCACTTTCTTCGTTTTCCTCCATCTTTCTTCGTTTGTTTAATTTAGTACGTTAAAAACGATGGCGCGAACTATATGTTTTATATATATAGATAAACATTAATTAATAACTATTAAAAATAATCAGCGAAAATGTTTGACAGTAGTTGACGTGCCGACTGTCGACTCGCTTACGCGACACTCATCGTGACAGCCTGACAGCCTGGCCTGGCCCGCCAGTAGTGAGCGCAAAACAGCAGCAGTCAGCAGGGTGACGGGAACGTCGCTAAGTAACGTTGTATCGTATCGATAAAACGGATAAAAATGGTATTATATGTACAATGATGAGTGAACCGCTTTGACGAAAATGACAAAATCGGACAAATGTGGATTGCGGAGTGGCGAAGGTGGAGATTCAAATCGTGGACGGATCGAGTGGACTCGGGTCGTTTCGTATAGTTTGCAGCTTCTTAATTTCGCACCCTTGCCTCGCCTACCTGCGTGGGCCAGCGTGGGCTATCGCTATATATATACAATATGTGTGTGACGACGATAACGGATTGTACTAAAGATATTGAAATAATGTGTCTAGAATGTATTTGGTACAGTTTTACAGTTTATTAACTCGGCTAACAAGGAAAGGTACGGAAGTATTCTCCTCCGATTTTGATAAGCTTTTAAAATGTTGTTTTCTAGACAGAAATATAAGGGACACGTATTTTTTATACGTGCCCTTTTTTTGCACGTTTGACCTCAATTTTTTTAGGTCAAAACCAAATGTAACAAAAAAATTTCACTGACAGATTTGAATTTCAGCGGCTAAAAATCAGGAAATTATTCGAGAAACCCAATCCACATCTGATATGTCGACCAGTATTATGTATCCCAGTAAGCAAGTAACATTAATTAACATTTAACGCGTTGCTGCAATGTAGTTGAAATGTTTCTTGCTTACTGAGATAGCTTTGATGAGTTGTTTAGTTTCAGCAAAATATAAAAATTTACAATACAAACTTCACAGGAAGTTATTTAAAAACTGTGGCTATAAAAAAAGTATCACAGGAGATCAAATTTTAAACAAATTTTTGAAAGAGACATGCGGTTGCGGAAAAAAACCAAGAATTTATGTGGCTTTTGCAATATTTCTAAAAAAAAATGAGATCATTGCCCAAAAAAGTCAAATTATGAAAAAAAAAAATAATAATTTTTACATTTTAAAATAGTAGACAAACTTCATTTTATGTAAACAAAAACTATTCAAATTATCAGTCTGTACGTTGACTGTGTGTAGGTGGTAGCCATGTATAGACGGAGACATGCGGATATCTCTCTTTCCATTGATTTACAAATTGATCACTTATATTACACATAATATAAAACTCCTGCAATTTAGGAAATTGTGCAACAATAGAATAATTATCAGTTATATTCATCGCTTCGAGGCATAATTTTTTTAAGTTTTTGCACTGCCCTAATAATTCCAACCTATGATCATTGAGGACACCACTGCCCAAATGAATTTCTTGCAGGTTTTGAAAAGAAGGAAGTAATCTAAATAAGCTGTCAACGTCTGGGTCAACATCATAGTAATCGCCTCTGTAACAAAAATCATATAGTACAGTATTTTAATTGCGAAGAAAAAATTCATATAACTTTTTCAAGATGCTCGCAAGAGAAGCAAACAAATTTCAATAAAGAATACAATAATGTGTATTTTAAAAGAAAATGTAGCACACACACTTACAGATCAACGGACACTATTTGTAAATTCTTACAGTTAGCGAGAGCATTAATACTCTGAGATGTAAGATCTGATGCGTCCAGTAAATTTATTACTTCCAAGTCACGACACAAATTTGGCAACTCCATTATAACTGCATTACTCATCATGAACTGTACAAATTCAGAATTGGCAACATATGCCAAGTGTAACTCACGCATCCGTCGATTATTTTGCAGTATTTTGCAAAGATGTTCAGTTGTTATATCTGCAGGATTAAAGTTTATATGTTCCAAATTATTTAGCCCCTCGAGATACGAAAATTCTTCGCCGTCTATGCCTTCACAATAACTTAGATCCAATTCTAAGAAAAATTTACATTAGTTGTTATGCAATTTACCCATAATCTTGACAATTATATACATATACTATATGCATATATATATACCTTTCAAATTCTTACATGTCTTTGAAATTTCAAGTATGACAGAATTTAACTGTGTTGAGAAACCACCCATGACGCATTCACTCAATCTTAAATGCGTTAAACGCCTGCCGCAATTATTAAGAAAGTTTACGAAATCATTAACATCAAAGTTGCTTCCTTTAAGATCTAATTGTTGCAAATATTCACATCTAGGTGTAAAATAACAAAATAATTTGCACATATATTTTGGAGATGTAATCCATCGCATGTTCAAACGTGTATAGAGTAGAGGATCCCGTGTTAAATAATTGAATCGCCAATTTACTTCACTCAAGCGGCATAATGTTACCAAATCTAAGTATTTAAATATTTTTAGTAGTATTTCATTCTGTAAAGATAGAATACAATTAATATAATACAAAATAAATACTTTAATACTCAAAGTAGAGAAATGTCATTGCAATAAATATTGTGATGAGAAATAGACTTCTTAGAATACTTTACAGGAAGCGCAGATAAACTGCAACGTGATAGCTCCTTATAACTTTCCGCTAGAATACGACGCGAGTATCTCTGTCCAAGAGATTGCACATATTGAGGGATTACCTCTTGAGATGCCTTTTCGTGCTTCAAATTACTTTTATAATTAATCCTTCTTATTTCGCTGCAAATGTCATCGAAACAAATTGATTTTCATTATTAACAGAAAAAAAGTATTTAAATATTACCTAATGTACAATAGTAATACCTATTATAAATAACGCAATATTCTGAGAAATGTTCTTGCAGATGAACTATATCCAAGTGTGCACTTTTTGAATCTGCTGTTAAATTATGAACATCGTCGTGGTACATATTGTTAAATCTTTTTAACAGATTACTTAAACTCTCGTTAGGATTTCTAGGAAGGATCCAATCTGATGTACCGATAAGCATCACAGCATCCAGTTCTGGATAATTGTAAGATTTATGTGAGCCGTCCTTAAACACTAGTCTGAGCATTTTGGTTTTGAAGTCGCACGGATGCGATAACGGTGGAGAAAATAATCTTTCTTCTGGTTGTACCCCTACAATCTGAGACGATTCATCCCACAACTGAATCCAGTGATTATTGGAATCTTGAGCCGAAATTTGAATTACGTTTCCAGGATTATATATTTCATAAATAGAGACTCTGACTGGATATACAGCTTCATGAAACTCGATATCTTAAAAATAGAAAATATAATGATACTCTCTTCTCAACAAAAACGTACTCGTATCTTCTCTAACAATATCTAATTTATCGATTCGAATATTACATACCAATATAATTATTTCCACTCGTTACATGGCCCCGTGTATACGATAGACGATCACTGACCGATCTTATGCTATCGTTGTGTTGCCACGGAGATACAGAAATATCGACCTTTCTCGACTATATTAGAAAATCAAAATGTGTAAATAGACAATTTTGTAACATATAGATAGCGATTACTTCGTACAGGACAATAACAGATAATACCAGGAAATACACATACATCGACATAACTTTCTCCAAAAGAACATGCTAAATGAAATTTTTCGTTATAATTTAATGTCCTGGGTGGTCCAATTATGTTAGGGGCAGTATAGATGCTCTGCTTGTTTTTCGTGGTAAGAAATCTTTTCTTCACAAATTGATACACAAAGTCAACACTACCCTCTTCTCCTACGGATACTCTGTCGATGTAGGGATCTCGACTACAACTCTCACAATTAAAATATTTATTGTGGGTTGTCATATTGTCTCTCTAAAAGAAGATAAAAAAAATATGGAGAATAATAATCCTTGCTTTTTTAGCAGATACTAAAATGCATTATAATATTATATATATTTATAATTATAGCGTTAAGATTATACGTATAATCTAACGATAAGTTTATCTTGCTTCCGAGAATTCGCATTGCTAGTATTGTACTGACATTATTACATAGTCTGCATGTGTGTGTTGAATATTATTATTAAATAATTTATTATTTTAAAGAAAATAACAGTTATTTTTTAATTTTGTTAATGTAGAAAAATGTTCTTTTAATTATAAATCTGAAATATCAGGAGCACCGTGTTCTTCTACTACCACATGGCACACACGTACGTGCACGAGCACAAAAGAAAGAACAAAAAAATTACACAATTTTAGATTGCTCACATTTGCCAGCATTACGTTTAATTTCTAAATGAATATAAAGTTCCATTCTACAATAGTCGTAAGAGTAAGACGCGTAAGCAGTAACAGTGGCAAAAGCTAATGTTTTGAAGTGTACTTAAGGACGTTCTCCGGAAAATCGATTTTCTCTAGATTTTTTTGAAACTGTGAATATACGTTAATTTAGGTGTGCTTTATGCGATGGTATAAATTTCAATATCTTTTGCGGTATTAAAAATCGAGATACTGAGTTTCAAAGTTTCAACTTTTAACATGTAATTCCTATTCCGGGCTATTGTAAAAGAGACATTATAATGAAGTGTGAAAAAAGTTTTCTCTAAATGTTTTT
This sequence comes from Temnothorax rugatulus, assembly GCA_035220575.1. NCBI lineage: Eukaryota > Metazoa > Arthropoda > Insecta > Hymenoptera > Formicidae > Temnothorax > Temnothorax rugatulus. Next base: position 334,182 of record JASTWL010000182.1, on the reverse strand, counting down.
GAAAAACTAGTATATGATGCTCCATAAAAATAGAAATAATATGCAATTAAGTGTCAATACCCTTGCGGTACTCGTTTTCGAGAAATACTTGTGTCAAGTACGCGATTTAATGAATTTTTCGCATGACTTTGAAGTTTGCAACGTTGCTAAGCAACGAAAATAAAAATCTTTTAGATTCTGTTAACAGCCAATTTTTTATACATAATTTTATCAAAAAAACGAAAAGAAAGAATAATATAGTTTTTAATTACTTAACACCCCCAAACTACCCCTAAACTGTGGATAAAAGTAAAAAAAATTAATATCTTCTGTGTTTACGCGATTCTCCGAAATTTTTTTGCTTTAAAAATTAACAATCCCTCTCAAAAGAAACCTCCATCAGTTTGGAGTACTTTCGAGAGGGGGAACCTCCCCTAACAGAGGGATGATAAGTTTGAGAAATTTATATCTCCGTGTTTACGCGATTCTCCGAAATTTTTTGCTTTAAAATTAACAATCCCTCTCAAAAGAAACCTCCATCAGTTTGGAGTACTTCCGAGAGGGGGAACCTCCCCTAACAGAGGGATGAAGTGTTTAGAAATTTCTATCTCCCGTGTTTACGCGATTCTCCGAAATTTTTTTGTTTTAGAAATTAACAATTCCTCTCAGAAGAAACCTCCATCAGTTTGGAGTACTTCCGATAAGGGGGAACCTCCCCTAACAGAGGGATGAAGTGTTTAAAAATTTCTATCTCCCGTGTTTACGCGATTCTCCGAAATTTTTTTGTTTTAAAAATTAACAATCACTCTCAAAAGAAACCACCATCAGTTTGGAATACTTTCGAGAGGGGGAACCTCCCCTAACAGAGGGATGATAAGTTTGAGAATTTTATATCTCCCGTGTTTACGCGATTCTCCGAAATTTTTTTGTTTTAAAAATTAACAATCCCTCTCAAAAGAAACCTCCATCAGTTTGGAGTACTTCCGAGAGGGGGAACCTCCCCTAACAGAGGGATGAAGTGTTTAAAAATTTCTATCTCCCGTGTTTACGCGATTCTCCGAAATTTTTTTGTTTTAAAAATTAACAATCACTCTCAAAAGAAACCACCATCAGTTTGGAATACTTTCGAGAGGGGAACCTCCCCTAACAGAGGGATGATAAGTTTGAGAATTTTATATCTCCCGTGTTTACGCGATTCTCCGAAATTTTTTTGCTTTAAAAATTAACAATCCCTCTCAAAAGAAACCTCCATCAGTTTGGAGTACTTCCGAGAGGGGGAACCTCCCCTAACAGAGGGATGAAGTGTTTAAAAATTTTCTATCTCCCGTATTTGGTCGATTTTAGAAATTTTTGTTATGAAGAATTTCATAACCTAACCTAGCTTTTTAACGTTTAATTAATAATTAAGAATATATTTTCATGTATATGCACTAAAAATAAGAAATTAAAAAAAAACTATAAAACATACGATTCTAATTTTTACACATTTATTAATACGTATGTCAAGATATGAAAGATTATTACAGCAATATTATCATTTCAAAATTCCAAGATATTAATTAAGAGGCATAACGTTGAAAAAAAAAAAAAAACGGTTAACACGGTATCTCAAGAACCAATGGCCTGAAATGAAAAAACAAAATTTTTTCTTAAAGTTTATTTGCGTGTGGCTGTCGCGTAAACTGGAATTATTGAAAAATATTGAAAATTCGCTAATTAACACGTGTTTTTAGAAAAAGATGTAAAAAGTTTTTGCCATTTAAAAAAAAAAACACGTGTCCACTTGCGAATTTTCAATATTTTTCAATAATTCTAGTTTACGTGATAGCCACGCAAATAAACTTTAAGAGGGATTGTTAATTTTTAAAACAAAAAAATTTCGGAGAATCGCGTAAATACGGGAGACAGAAATTTTTAAACACTTCATCACTCTGTTAGGGGAGATTCCCCCTCTCGGAAGTACTCCAAACTGATGGAGGTTTCTTTTGAGAGGGATTGTTAATTTTTAAAGCAAAAAAATTTCGGAGAATCGCGTAAACACGGGAGATATAAATTCTTAAACACTATCATCCCTCTGTTAGGGGAGGTTCCCCCTCTCGAAAGTACTCCAAACTGATGGAGGTTTCTTTTGAGAAGGATTGTTAATTTTTAAAGCAAAAAAATTTCGGAGAATCGCGTAAACACGGGAGATTGAAATTTTTAAACACTTCATCCCTCTGTTAGGGGAGGTTCCCCCTCTCGGAAGTACTCCAAACTGATGGAGGTTTCTTTTGAGAGGGATTGTTAATTTTTAAAACAAAAAATTTCGGAGAATCGCGTAAACACGGAGATATAAATTTCTAAACACTTCATCCCTCTGTTAGGGGAAGTTCCCCCCTCTCGGAAAGTACTCCAAACTGATGGAGGTTTCTTCTGAGAGGGATTGTTAATTTTTAAAACAAAAAAATTTCGGAGAATCGCGTAAATACGGGAGACAGAAATTTTTAAACACTTCATCACTCTGTTAGGGGAGATTCCCCCTCTCGGAAGTACTCCAAACTGATGGAGGTTTCTTCTGAGAGGGATTGTTAATTTTTAAAACAAAAAAATTTCGGAGAATCGCGTAAACACGGGAGATAGAAATTTTTAAACACTTCATCCTCTGTTAGGGGAGGTTCCCCCTCTCGGAAGTACTCCAAACTGATGGAGGTTTCTTTCTGAGAGGGATTGTTAATTTTTAAAGCAAAAAAATTTCGGAGAATCGCGTAAACACTGGAGATATAAAATTCTCAACACTTATCATCCTCTGTTAGGGGAGGTTCCCCCTCTCGGAAGTATTCCAACTGATGGAGGTTTCTTCTGAGAGGGATTGTTAATTTTAAAACAAAAAAATTTCGGAGAATCGCGTAAATACGGGAGACAGAAATTTTTAAACACTTCATCATCTCTGTTAGGGGAGGTTCCCCCTCTCGGAAGTACTCCAAACTGATGGAGGTTTCTTCTGAGAGGGATTGTTAATTTTTAAAACAAAAAAATTTCGGAGAATCGCGTAAACACGGGAGATAGAAATTTTTAAACACTATCATCCCTCTGTTAGGGGAGTTCCCCCTCTCGGAAGTACTCCAACTGATGGAGGTTTCTTCTGAGAGGGATTGTTAATTTTTAAAACAAAAAAAATTTCGGAGAATCGCGTAAACACGGAGATATAAAATTCTCAAACTTATCATCCCTCTGTTAGGGGAGGTTCCCCCCTCTCGAAAGTATTCCAAACTGATGGTAGGTTTCTTCTGAGAGTGATTGTTAATTTTTAAAACAAAAAAATTCGGAGAATCGCGTAAACACGGGAGATAGAAATTTTTAAACACTTCATCCCTCTGTTAGGGGAGGTTCCCCCTCTCGGAAGTACTCCAAACTGATGGAGGTTTCTTTTGAGAGGGATTGTTAATTTTTAAAGCAAAAAAATTTCGGAGAATCGCGTAAACACGGGAGATATAAATTTCTCAAACTTATCATCCCTCTGTTAGGGGAGGTTCCCCCTCTCGAAGTATTCCAAACTGATGGAGGTTTCTTCTGAGAGGGATTGTTAATTTTTAAAACAAAAAAATTTCCGGAGAATCGCGTAAATACGGGAGACAGAAATTTTTAAACACTTCATCACTCTGTTAGGGGAGGTTCCCCCTCTCGGAAGTACTCCAAACTGATGGAGGTTTCTTCTGAGAGGGATTGTTAATTTTTAAAGCAAAAAATTTCGGAGAATCGCGTAAACACGGGAGATATAAAATTCTCAAACTTATCATCCCTCTGTTAGGGGAGGTTCCCCCCTCTCGAAAGTATTCCAAACTGATGGTGGTTTCTTTTGAGAGTGATTGTTAATTTTTAAAACAAAAAAATTTCGGAGAATCGCGTAAACACGGGAGATAGAAATTTTTAAACACTTCATCCCTCTGTTAGGGGAGGTTCCCCCTCTCGGAAGTACTCCAAACTGATGGAGGTTTCTTTTGAGAGGGATTGTTAATTTTTAAAGCAAAAAAATTTCGGAGAATCGCGTAAACACGGGAGATAGAAATTTTAAAACTTATCATCCTCTGTTAGGGGAGGTTCCCCCTCTCGGAAGTACTCCAAACTGATGGAGGTTTCTTTGAGAGGGATTGTTAATTTTTAAAGCAAAAAAATTTCGGAGAATCGCGTAAACACGGGAGATATAAATTTTCAACACTATCATCCCTCTGTTAGGGGAGGTTCCCCCCTCTCGAAAGTATTCCAAACTGATGGAGGTTTCTTTGAGAGGGATTGTTAATTTTTAAAAACAAAAAAATTTCGGAGAATCGCGTAAACACGGGAGACAGAAATTTTTAAACACTTCATCCCTCTGTTAGGGGAGGTTCCCCCTCTCGGAAGTACTCCAAACTGATGGAGGTTTCTTTTGAGAGGGATTGTTAATTTTTAAAGCAAAAAAATTTCGGAGAATCGCGTAAACACGGGAGATATAAAATTCTCAAACTTATCATCCCTCTGTTAGGGGAGGTTCCCCCCTCTCGAAGTACTCCAAACTGATTTTTTGAGGGATTGTTAATTTTCCCCCCTTCGGAGAATCGCGTAAACACACTATAAAATTTCAAACTTATCATCCTCTGTTAGGGGAGGTTCCCCCCTCTCGAAAGTATTCCAAACTGATGGTGGTTTCTTTTGAGAGTGATTGTTAATTTTTAAAACAAAAAAATTTCGGAGAATCGCGTAAACACGGGATAGAAATTTTTAAACACTTCATCCCTCTGTTAGGGGAGGTTCCCCCTCTCGGAAGTACTCCAAACTGATGGAGGTTTCTTCTGACAGGGATTGTTAATTTTTAAAACAAAAAAATTTCGGAGAATCGCGTAAATACGGGAGACAGAAATTTTTAAACACTTCATCACTCTGTTAGGGGAGATTCCCCCTCTCGGAAGTACTCCAAACTGATGGAGGTTTCTTCTGAGAAAAATTGTTAATTTTTAAAACAAAAAAATTTCGGAGAATCGCCTAAACACGGGAGATAGAAATTTTTAAACACTTCATCCCTCTGTTAGGGGAGGTTCCCCCTCTCGGAAGTACTCCAAACTGATGGAGGTTTCTTTTGAGAGGGATTGTTAATTTTTAAACAAAAAAATTCGGAGAATCGCGTAAACACGGGAGATATAAATTCTCAAACTTATCATCCCTCTGTTAGGGGAGGTTCCCCCTCTCGAAAGTATCTCCAAACTGATGGTGGTTTCTTTGAGAGGATTGTTAATTTTTAAAACAAAAAATTTCGGAGAATCGCGTAAACACGGGAGATAGAAATTTTTAAACACTTCATCCCTCTGTTAGGGGAGGTTCCCCCTCTCGGAAGTACTCCAAACTGATGGAGGTTTCTTCTGAGAGGGATTGTTAATTTTTAAAACAAAAAAATTTCGGAGAATCGCGTAAACACGGGAGATAAAATTTCTAAACTATCATCCCTCTGTTAGGGGAGGTTCCCCCCTCTCGAAAGTATTCCAAACTGATGGAGGTTTCTTCTGAGAGGGATTGTTAATTTTTAAAACAAAAAAATTTCGGAGAATCGCGTAAACTACGGGAGATAGAAATTTTAAACACTTTCATCACTCTGTTAGGGGAGGTTCCCCCTCTCGGAAGTACTCCAAACTGATGGAGGTTTCTTCTGAGAGGAATTGTTAATTTTTAAAACAAAAAATTTCGGAGAATCGCGTAAACACGGGAGATAGAAATTTTTAAACACTTCATCCCTCTGTTAGGGGAGGTTCCCCCTCTCGGAAGTACTCCAAACTGATGGAGGTTTCTTTTGAGAGGGATTGTTAATTTTTAAAACAAAAAAATTTCGGAGAATCGCGTAAACACGGGAGATATAAAATTCTCAAACTTATCATCCCTCTGTTAGGGGAGGTTCCCCCCTCTCGAAAGTATTCCAAACTGATGGTGGTTTCTTTTGAGAGTGATTGTTAATTTTTAAAACAAAAAAATTTCGGAGAATCGCGTAAACACGGGAGATAGAAATTTTTAAACACTTCATCCCTCTGTTAGGGGAGGTTCCCCCTCTCGGAAGTACTCCAAACTGATGGAGGTTTCTTCTGAGAGGGATTGTTAATTTTTAAAACAAAAAAATTTCGGAGAATCGCGTAAACACGGGAGATATAAAATTCTCAAACTTATCATCCCTCTGTTAGGGGAGGTTCCCCCTCTCGAAGTACTTCCAAACTGATGGAGGTTTCTTTTGAGAGTGATTGTTAATTTTTAAAACAAAAAAATTTCGGAGAATCGCGTAAATACGGGAGACAGAAATTTTTAAACACTTCATCCCTCTGTTAGGGGAGGATTCCCCCTCTCGGAAGTACTCCAAACTGATGGAGGTTTCTTCTGAGAGGGATTGTTAATTTTTAAAGCAAAAAAATTTCGGAGAATCGCGTAAACACGGGAGATAGAAATTTTTAACACTTCATCCCTCTGTTAGGGGAGGTTCCCCCTCTCGGAAGTACTCCAAACTGATGGAGGTTTCTTCTGAGAGGGATTGTTAATTTTTAAAACAAAAAAATTTCGGAGAATCGCGTAAACACGGGAGATAGAAATTTTAAACACTTCATCCTCTGTTAGGGGAGGTTCCCCCTCTCGGAAGTACTCCAAACTGATGGAGGTTTCTTCTGAGAGGGATTGTTAATTTTTAAAACAAAAAAATTTCGGAGAATCGCGTAAACACGGGAGATAGAAATTTTTAAAACTTATCATCCCTCTGTTAGGGGAGGTTCCCCCTCTCGGAAGTACTCCAACTGATGGAGGTTTCTTTGAGAGTGATTAGTTAATTTTAAAACAAAAAAAATTTCGGAGAATCGCGTAAATCACGGGAGACGAAAATTTCTAAACACTTCATCACCTCTGTTAGGGGAGATTCCCCCTCTCGAAGTACTCCAAACTGATGGAGGTTTCTTTTGAGAGGGATTGTTAATTTTAAAGCAAAAAAATTTCGGAGAATCGCGTAAACACGGGAGATATAAAATTCTTAAACTTATCATCCCTCTGTTAGGGGAGGTTCCCCCCTCTCGAAGTATTCCAAACTGATGGAGGTTTCTTCTGAGAGGGATTGTTAATTTTTAAACAAAAAAAATTCCGGAGAATCGCGTAAATACGGGAGACAGAAATTTTTAAACACTTCATCTCTCTGTTAGGGGAGGTTCCCCCTCTCGGAAGTACTCCAAACTGATGGAGGTTTCTTCTGAGAGGGATTGTTATTTTTAAAACAAAAAAATTTCGGAGAATCGCGTAAATACGGAGACAGAATTTTTAAACACATCATCACTCTGTTAGGGGAGTGTTCCCCTCTCGGAAGTACTCCAAACTGATGGAGGTTTCTTCTGAAGGGATTGTTAATTTTAAAACAAAAAAATTTCGGAGAATCGCGTAAACACGGGAGATAATAAATTCTCAACTTATTATCCCTCTGGTAGGGAGGTTCCCCCCTCTCGAAAGTATTCCAAACTGATGGTGGTTTCTTTTGAGAGTGATTGTTAATTTTTAAAACAAAAAAATTTCGGAGAATCGCGTAAACACGGAGATAGAAATTTTTAAACACTTCATCCCTCTGTTAGGGGAGGTTCCCCCCTCTCGGAAGTACTCCAAACTGATGGAGCTTTCTTCTGAGAGGGATTGTTAATTTTAAACAAAAAATTTCGGAGAATCGCGTAAATACGGGAGACAGAAATTTTAACAACTATCTCCCTCTGTTAGGGGAGGTTCCCCCTCTCGGAAGTACTCCAACTGATGGAGGTTTCTTCTGAGAGGGATTGTTAATTTTTAAACAAAAAAATTCGGAGAATCGCGTAAACACGGGAGATATAAAATTCTCAAACATTATCATCCCTCTGTTAGGGGAGGTTTCCCCTCTCGAAAGTATTCCAAACTGATGGTGGTTTCTTTTGAGAGTGATTGTTAATTTTTAAAACAAAAAAATTTCGGAGAATCGCGTAAACACGGGAGATAGAAATTTTTAAACACTTCATCCCTCTGTTAGGGGAGGTTCCCCCTCTCGGAAGTACTCCAAACTGATGGAGGTTTCTTTTGAGAGGGATTAGTTAATTTTTAAAAGCAAAAAAATTTCGGAGAATCGCGTAAACACGGGAGATATAAAATTTTAAACACTTATCATCCCTCTGTTAGGGGAGGTTCCCCCTCTCGGAAGTACTCCAAACTGATGGAGGTTTCTTCTGAGAGGGATTGTTAATTTTTAAAACAAAAAAATTTCGGAGAATCGCGTAAATACGGGAGACAGAAATTTTTAAACACTTCATCTCTCTGTTAGGGGAGGTTCCCCCTCTCGGAAGTACTCCAAAACTGATGGAGGTTTCTTCTGAGAGGGATTGTTAATTTTTAAAACAAAAAAATTTCGGAGAATCGCGTAAATACGGGAGACAGAAATTTTTAAACACTTCATCACTCTGTTAGGGGAGATTCCCCCTCTCGGAAGTACTCCAAACTGATGGAGGTTTCTTTTGAGAGGGATTGTTAATTTTTAAAACAAAAAAATTTCGGAGAATCGCGTAAACACGGGAGATATAAAATTCTCAAACTTATCATCCCTCTGTTAGGGGAGGTTCCCCCCTCTCGAAAGTATTCCAAACTGATGGTGGTTTCTTTTGAGAGTGATTGTTAATTTTTAAAACAAAAAAATTTCGGAGAATCGCGTAAACACGGGAGATAGAAATTTTTAAACACTTCATCCCTCTGTTAGGGGAGGTTCCCCCTCTCGGAAGTACTCCAAACTGATGGAGGTTTCTTTTGAGAGGGATTGTTAATTTTTAAAGCAAAAAAATTTCGGAGAATCGCGTAAACACGGGAGATATAAAATTCTCAAACTTATCATCCCTCTGTTAGGGGAGGTTCCCCCCTCTCGAAAGTATTCCAAACTGATGGAGGTTTCTTCTGAGAGGGATTGTTAATTTTTAAAACAAAAAAATTTCGGAGAATCGCGTAAATACGGGAGACAGAAATTTTTAAACACTTCATCCCTCTGTTAGGGGAGGTTCCCCCTCTCGGAAGTACTCCAAACTGATGGAGGTTTCTTCTGAGAGGGATGTTAATTTTTTAAAACAAAAAATTTCGGAGAATCGCGTAAATACGGGAGACAGAAATTTTTAAACACTTCATCTCTCTGTTAGGGGAGGTTCCCCCTCTCGGAAGTACTCCAAACTGATGGAGGTTTCTTCTGAGAGGGATTGTTAATTTTTAAAACAAAAAAATTTCGGAGAATCGCGTAAACACGGGAGATATAAAATTCTCAAACTTATCATCCCTCTGTTAGGGGAGGTTCCCCCCTCTCGAAAGTATTCCAAACTGATGGTGGTTTCTTTTGAGAGTGATTGTTAATTTTTAAAACAAAAAAATTTCGGAGAATCGCGTAAACACGGGAGATAGAAATTTTTAAACACTTCATCCCTCTGTTAGGGGAGGTTCCCCCTCTCGGAAGTACTCCAAACTGATGGAGGTTTCTTTTGAGAGGGATTGTTAATTTTTAAAACAAAAAAATTTCGGAGAATCGCGTAAACACGGGAGATATAAATTCTCAACCTTATCATCCCTCTGTTAGGGGAGGTTCCCCCCTCTCGAAAGTATTCCAAACTGATGGAGGTTCTTCTGAGAGGGATTGTTAATTTTTAAAACAAAAAAATTTCGGAGAATCGCGTAAATACGGGAGACAGAAATTTTTAAACACATCATCACTCTGTTAGGGGAGGTTCCCCCTCTCGGAAGTACTCCAAACTGATGGAGGTTTCTTCTGAGAGGGATTGTTAATTTTTAAAACAAAAAAATTTCGGAGAATCGCGTAAACACGGGAGATATAAAATTCTCAAACTTATCATCCCTCTGTTAGGGGAGGTTCCCCCCTCTCGAAAGTATTCCAAACTGATGGTGGTTTCTTTTGAGAGTGATTGTTAATTTTTAAAACAAAAAAATTTCGGAGAATCGCGTAAACACGGGAGATAGAAATTTTTAAACACTTCATCCCTCTGTTAGGGGAGGTTCCCCCTCTCGGAAGTACTCCAAACTGATGGAGGTTTCTTTTGAGAGGGATTGTTAATTTTTAAAGCAAAAAAATTTCGGAGAATCGCGTAAACACGGGAGATATAAAATTCTCAAACTTATCATCCCTCTGTTAGGGGAGGTTCCCCCCTCTCGAAAGTATTCCAAACTGATGGAGGTTTCTTCTGAGAGGGATTGTTAATTTTTAAAACAAAAAAATTCCGGAGAATCGCGTAAATACGGGAGACAGAAATTTTTAAACACTTCATCACTCTGTTAGGGGAGATTCCCCCTCTCGGAAGTACTCCAAACTGATGGAGGTTTCTTTTGAGAGGGATTGTTAATTTTTAAAACAAAAAAATTTCGGAGAATCGCGTAAACACGGGAGATAGAAATTTTTAAACACTTCATCCCTCTGTTAGGGGAGGTTCCCCCTCTCGGAAGTACTCCAAACTGATGGAGGTTTCTTTTGAGAGGGATTGTTAATTTTTAAAACAAAAAAATTTCGGAGAATCGCGTAAACACGGGAGATAGAAAATTTCTAAACACTTCATCCCTCTGTTAGGGGAGGTTCCCCCTCTCGAAAGTATTCCAAACTGATGGAGGTTTCTTCTGAGAGGGATTGTTAATTTTTTAAAACAAAAAAAATTTCGGAGAATCGCGTAAACACGGGAGATATAAATTTCTAAACACTATCATCCCTCTGTTAGGGGAGGTTCCCCCTCTCGGAAGTACTCCAAACTGATGGAGGTTTCTTTTGAGAGTGATTGTTAATTTTTAAAACAAAAAAATTTCGGAGAATCGCGTAAACACGGGAGATAGAAATTTTTAAACACTTCATCCCTCTGTTAGGGGAGGTTCCCCCTCTCGGAAGTACTCCAAACTGATGGAGGTTTCTTCTGAGAGGGATTGTTAATTTTAAAACAAAAAATTTCGGAGAATCGCGTAAACACGGGAGATAGAAATTTTAAACACTTCATCCCTCTGTTAGGGGAGGTTCCCCCTCTCGGAAGTACTCCAAACTGATGGAGGTTTCTTTTGAGAGGGATTGTTAATTTTTAAAGCAAAAAAATTTCGGAGAATCGCGTAAACACGGGAGATATAAAATTCTCAAACTTATCATCCCTCTGTTAGGGGAGGTTCCCCCTCTCGAAAGTATTCCAAACTGATGGTGGTTTCTTTTGAGAGTGATTGTTAATTTTTAAAACAAAAAATTTCGGAGAATCGCGTAAACACGGGAGATAGAAATTTTAAACACTTCATCCCTCTGTTAGGGGAGGTTCCCCCTCTCGGAAGTACTCCAACTGATGGAGGTTTCTTCTGAGAGGGATTGTTAATTTTTAAAACAAAAAAATTCGGAGAATCGCGTAAATACGGGAGACAGAAATTTTAAACACTTCATCACTCTGTTAGGGGAGGTTCCCCCTCTCGGAAGTACTCCAAACTGATGGAGGTTTCTTCTGAGAGGGATTGTTAATTTTTAAAACAAAAAAATTTCGGAGAATCGCGTAAACACGGGAGATAGAAATTTTAAACACTTCATCCCTCTGTTAGGGGAGGTTCCCCCTCTCGGAAGTACTCCAAACTGATGGAGGTTTCTTTGAGAGGGATTGTTAATTTTTAAAACAAAAAAATTTCGGAGAATCGCGTAAACACGGGAGATATAAATTCTCAAACTTATCATCCTCTGTTAGGGGAGGTTCCCCCCTCTCGAAAGTATTCCAAACTGATGGTGGTTTCTTTTGAGAGTGATTGTTAATTTTTAAAACAAAAAAATTTCGGAGAATCGCCGTAAACACGGGATAGAAATTTTTAAACACTTCATCCCTCTGTTAGGGGAGGTTCCCCCTCTCGGAAGTACTCCAAACTGATGGAGGTTTCTTCTGAGAGGGATTGTTAATTTTTAAAACAAAAAATTCGGAGAATCGCGTAAACACGGGAGACTAGAAATTTTAAACACTATCATCCCTCTGTTAGGGGAGGTTCCCCCTCTCGGAAGTACTCCAAACTGATGGAGGTTTCTTTCTGAGAGGATTGTTAATTTTAAAACAAAAAAATTTCGGAGAATCGCGTAAACACGGGAGATAGAAATTTTTAAACACTTCATCCCTCTGTTAGGGGAGGTTCCCCCTCTCGGAAGTACTCCAAACTGATGGAGGTTTCTTTTGAGAGGGATTGTTAATTTTTAAAGCAAAAAAATTTCGGAGAATCGCGTAAACACGGGAGATATAAAATTCTCAAACTTATCATCCCTCTGTTAGGGGAGGTTCCCCCCTCTCGAAAGTATTCCAAACTGATGGTGGTTTCTTTTGAGAGTGATTGTTAATTTTTAAAACAAAAAAATTTCGGAGAATCGCGTAAACACGGGATAGAAATTTTTAAACACTTCATCCCTCTGTTAGGGGAGGTTCCCCCTCTCGGAAGTACTCCAAACTGATGGAGGTTTCTTCTGACAGGGATTGTTAATTTTTAAAACAAAAAAATTCCGGAGAATCGCGTAAATACGGGAGACAGAAATTTTTAAACACTTCATCACTCTGTTAGGGGAGATTCCCCCTCTCGGAAGTACTCCAAACTGATGGAGGTTTCTTCTGAGAGGAATTGTTAATTTCTAAAACAAAAAAATTTCGGAGAATCGCGTAAACACGGGAGATAGAAATTTTTAAACACTTCATCACTCTGTTAGGGGAGGTTCCCCCTCTCGGAAGTACTCCAAACTGATGGAGGTTTCTTTTGAGAGGGATTGTTAATTTTTAAAGCAAAAAAATTTCGGAGAATCGCGTAAACACGGGAGATATAAATTCTAAACACTATCATCCCTCTGTTAGGGGAGGTTCCCCCCTCTCGAAGTATTCCAAACTGATGGAGGTTTCTTTCTGAGAGGATTGTTAATTTTTAAAACAAAAAAATTTCGGAGAATCGCCGTAAACACGGGAGATAGAAATTTTTAAACACTTCATCCCTCTGTTAGGGGAGGTTCCCCCTCTCGGAAGTACTCCAAACTGATGGAGGTTTCTTCTGAGAGGGATTGTTAATTTTTAAAACAAAAAAATTTCGGAGAATCGCGTAAACACGGGAGATAGAAATTTTTAAACACTTCATCCCTCTGTTAGGGGAGGTTCCCCTCTCGGAAGTACTCCAAACTGATGGAGGTTTCTTTTGAGAGGGATTGTTAATTTTTAAAGCAAAAAAATTTCGGAGAATCGCGTAAACACGGGAGATATAAAATTCTCAAACTTATCATCCCTCTGTTAGGGGAGGTTCCCCCCTCTCGAAAGTATTCCAAACTGATGGTGGTTTCTTTTGAGAGTGATTGTTAATTTTTAAAACAAAAAAATTTCGGAGAATCGCGTAAACACGGGATAGAAATTTTTAAACACTTCATCCCTCTGTTAGGGGAGGTTCCCCCTCTCGGAAGTACTCCAAACTGATGGAGGTTTCTTCTGAGAGGGATTGTTAATTTTTAAAACAAAAAAATTCCGGAGAATCGCGTAAATACGGGAGACAGAAATTTTTAAACACTTCATCACTCTGTTAGGGGAGATTCCCCCTCTCGGAAGTACTCCAAACTGATGGAGGTTTCTTTGAGAGGGATTGTTATTTTTAAAGCAAAAAAATTTCGGAGAATCGCGTAAACACGGGAGATATAAAATTCTCAAACTTATCATCCCTCTGTTAGGGGAGGTTCCCCCCTCTCGAAAGTATTCCAAACTGATGGTGGTTTCTTTTGAGAGGGATTGTAATTTTTAAAACAAAAAAATTTCGGAGAATCGCGTAAACACGGGAGATAGAAATTTTTAAACACTTCATCCCTCTGTTAGGGGAGGTTCCCCCTCTCGGAAGTATTCCAAACTGATGGAGGTTTCTTTTGAGAGGGATTGTTAATTTTTAAAAAAAAAATTTCGGAGAATCGCGTAAATACGGGAGATAGAAATTTTTAAACACTTCATCACTCTGTTAGGGGAGGTTCCCCCTCTCGGAAGTACTCCAAACTGATGGAGGTTTCTTCTGAGAGGGATTGTTAATTTTAAAACAAAAAAATTTCGGAGAATCGCGTAAACACGGGAGATAGAAATTTTAAACACTTCATCCCTCTGTTAGGGGAGGTTCCCCCTCTCGGAAGTACTCCAAACTGATGGAGGTTTCTTTGAGAGGGATTGTTAATTTTTAAAGCAAAAAATTTCGGAGAATCGCGTAAACACGGGAGATATAAATTTTTAAACTTTCATCCCTCTGTTAGGGGAGGTTCCCCCTCTCGGAAGTACTCCAAACTGATGGAGGTTTCTTCTGAGAAGGATTGTTAATTTTTAAAACAAAAAAATTTCGGAGAATCGCGTAAACACGGGAGATAGAAATTTTTAAACACTTCATCCCTCTGTTAGGGGAGGTTCCCCCTCTCGGAAGTACTCCAAACTGATGGAGGTTTCTTTTGAGAGGGATTGTTAATTTTTAAAGCAAAAAAATTTCGGAGAATCGCGTAAACACGGGAGATATAAAATTCTCAAACTTATCATCCCTCTGTTAGGGGAGGTTCCCCCCTCTCGAAAGTATTCCAAACTGATGGTGGTTTCTTTTGAGAGTGATTGTTAATTTTTAAAACAAAAAAATTTCGGAGAATCGCGTAAACACGGGAGATAGAAATTTTTAAACACTTCATCCCTCTGTTAGGGGAGGTTCCCCCTCTCGGAAGTACTCCAAACTGATGGAGGTTTCTTTTGAGAGGGATTGTTAATTTTTAAAGCAAAAAAATTTCGGAGAATCGCGTAAACACAGAAGATATTAATTTTTTTTACTTTTATCCACAGTTTAGGGGTAGTTTGGGGGTGTTAAGTAATTAAAAACTGTATATTATTTTTTCTTTTCGTTTTTTTGATAAAATTATGTATAAAAAATTGGCTGTTAACGGAATCTAAAAGATTTTTATTTTCGTTGCTTAGCAACGTTGCAAACTTCAAAGTCATTTTTTCGCTCGGTTCAGAGTGACAGAAGAGGAGAGGTGTCAGTTACTTGGCAACGCCGCATGAGTTCTCACGCGTGAAGTTAACTTTTTATTTTTTAGATGTTATTATATTATGTAATATTTTGTATATAAACATCTTTTTAAGCACGAATACAAGTTGAGCACGACTGGAGCCGGAGAACGTCCTTAATTCAATCCGTTCTTTGACGTCATTAAGGTTATACACATTCTGATCTTTTCGAGAAGTATTAGAGAAGAAACGGAGGTTTATTAACTTATATTTTCAACAAGAATTTCCATTTCGTCTGATAACGGTACGTGTCCTTAAAATTTTAATTCTTCATAAGCCCTTGAAAGTATTGTATCCAATTCTGGATTTTTCCAATTGGAATTTTTACAATTCGAGAATAATCAACTGTGGTTGGTCAACAGAGCTTACTGCTTACGTCTTAGGACGCATACTCTTGCGGCTATTGTAGCTTGTAGCCGCCATAAGCGAGAGCCATAAGAATAAGAGGTCCTAGATAACAATTCACACTCGCAGTCGCACTCGCCGCATGGCATGCACACTCAAATGTTTCGTATGTCGCGTATCAACACGCAAATGTAACGAATACCTGCATGTGATTCGACGTAAGACGTAAGTCGACTCTGGTAACACGTTAAGATATCTCGCGATTCGGTACTAATTGTTTTTCCCGGCAAGTGACTTTTCTTTGTCCTTAATCACAATCGCTATTTCGAGTCCTTACTGCAGTAGCTCACAAACGTATACGTATCACACAGCACACGGATCAAGTGTCAGGATGTCAGAAAAACCGCCTCGCGATATGTCCGCGCTACGACGCGACGGCGACGTTCTCCCGGCAAAAGATCTATACTGATCTATAGTCTATACTTCAATTGCGAAATACGAAGCAAATTCGCGTTAACGTATTAAGACGTGATACTCACTCAGGGCGTCAGGGCACCTTCGGTAGTTCGGTGTTACACCGGTCACGTGCTATCGCGCGACACCTCTATCCTCTATGCCTCGGAGCTCGGAGCCTCGGATGCCTCCTGCCTCTATCCTCTATCGGCGAAATTTACGTCCGTTCGTTGTGATTCCCGGGCAACAACCTTTATTCACTGACGCACGTACGTTCTGCTGGCAAATGACCGAGATCCCGCGACTCGCGAGCACGCAACGCTCATCAAAATCAAAAGGAAAGACCAAACCAAACGTGATACCCGGCTCGAAGTCTATTGGTCTATTGGCTCCTGCCCTGCCGCTCCTGGGAGTCCTGGGCTGGCTGGGCTCCTGCGCAGTGCGCGAACTGCGCACAGGGGATCGAGCATGTATCTTTTCCCCTAGGACGGAAACGTGAAAAGTGAAAAGTTTATCTCTTTCTATTCAACGCCAATAGAGAGAGAGAGATAGTTACATGAAACTTTCCACTTTTCACGTTTCCGCTCTAGGGAAAAAGTTACATGATCGCTACCCTGGACGCAGAAACGCTTGACGCGCGGGAAGAGAGGACGCGGCAGCCAATAAACTTCTTCTTCTTCTAATGAAAATCGGCACGTTGATTGGCTACCGCATCCCTTCTTACTGCGCGGTAAACATTTCCGGGTCATGTGCGCAGGAGCCATATCAGTCATATGCGCTCGTCACTTCGGTGCTTCGGCAAACTTGGAGCGCGAGCGGTGGATTCGGTTGATTTCGAATCTCGAATCTCGAATCTCGAATCTCGAATCTCGGGTTGGCGAGTTTAAAATGCGCGACGTTATTTATTTATTGTTTATTTATTAATATTAATTTTCTCCTACCAGTTTTTGATATATATTTACAAGCATGCTGTTATAAAAATGAAATTTATAAATATAAAATATTAAAAACTATAAATATAATGAAATAAATATTTATGAACATAAAATTTGAAATTTAAAAATGTAATGTGTAAAAATTCTCGCTTTACCAATCGCTTGACCACAAAAGTGAGGATATTCACTAGCGTATCTATGATTTTATTGGTTGAATCTTGTAATTTTTACCTCGTTTCAAGAAACGTAATCGACTCCCAGAAGTGTGTGCTCCCCACTTTACAATGTCCATTTCTATCAACGCAGGTTAATTTTAATCTTGGTTTAACCTACCTGTCATCTTTTTCTAGTTCTAAAAGTTAGAAAAAGATAGAAAGTAAGTTAAACCGAGATTAAAGTTAATCTACATTGGTAGAAATGGGCATAAAACGGGGAGCACACACTTCTGCACAACGCATAATGCGTAAGCATAAGAAAATTGATTGGTCTATTTCCTTATGCACATGTGTACGGACCAATCAATTTTTTTATGCTTACGCATTATGCGTTATGCAGAAGTCTGTGCTCCCCGCTTTAGGCCCGATTTCACCAACGTGATTTAATCTAATCGGTCGATTAAATTCACTCTTCATCTCTTTCTAACTGTCCCTTTAGAAAGAGACAAAGAGTGAGTTTAATCGACCGATTAGATTAAATCACGTTGGTGAAACCGGGCTTTAGTTCGCTATGTTCCCTATGTGTGGTGCAGGTGTGTGGTGTGTGATGTGTGGTTCACTGGTTCCACCATGGTTCCGTCGTTCCGTGTTCCGTGCATAGTCGCGCGTCGCGCTGTAGTCGCGCAATCGCGCAATCGCGTTTGCGAGGACTCGCGTTTTCGGGACGATAACAAATTTACGAATCAATTCGTCTCGCCGCGTCGCGTCGCGATCTCTCGGCCGCGGTGACAAGCAGTAACAAGGTGACATAAATGTAGAGGCTTCCTGACAGCTCGCTGTAATAATGCGCGAACCAATTAAAACGGACAGTCGAGCGCAATGATGACAAACGATGCGAACCGAGGCCGAGGTGCCGGTGGATCGAAATATGCGAGGTACGTAACGTGTATGGGCGATCAATAAATTATTCACGCGGGGTAAATATCCCATTCCCCATTTATTTCCAAGCTAATGTTCGCCGCTATATATACAAAATCACCGATCAACGTGTATCATTTTTTCTTATTCCACTCTCGATGCTCCCGATTCGTGATGCCGACCATTCCATTCGTATATTATCGTACGTACGACAGGTGATAGGTATCGTAAGAAACTTGGCGAGGGTCGCGGTCGCGCCGCGTTACTCCGTTATTAGACATTTTTTGAAATTTATTATTTTTTTACAGCGGAAGGCTGGAACTGTACAATTTGGTTTTCTACAATTCGCGAGCAACAAAATGATGGAATCATTTTAAGAAGAACAGAACCGATATATCCTTTCACCTTTTCCCTCCTCCTCCCTTTCTGTTTCTCTCTCTCCCTCTCTCCCTTTCTCGATTTTATGCAACTTTATCTCTGTTATCCTTTAAATACACATATAGGGTGTTTAATTGTAATCATTAGAGTTAGATGTCTTATAGACACAAGGAGGTTTCATTTCAACTTGAATCCCATATCTTAAATTTAAATTCCTGTATTTTCTCATATCTTATGGTGTTTCAACGCTTTTCTTTTAAATTATTAAATTATACACGTAAATTTCTTGCAACTCTTGTAAAAAAATGCTACGAGTACAAAATACTAAAGTAAAAAATTTTATATTTCTCTTTATAGTATGTTGCACGCGTACACACATATATGGATAGATACGTATACACAGATACACAAATATAAAATATACCCTGTGCAATTTTTAATTAAAGGTAGACAAGTATGAAACGGTAAATATGCCTCATGGCTGGAGGCAGGAACAACAGCGAGCAAAATGGAAATTTAGACAAAACGCACCAGTGGCAATGCCACAATAGTCTTAACTCTAGAACGTTTCAACATTCTTTGAGTAATGAATTCAAGAGACGAAAGAGTGCGGAACAACGTCGCACTATTGCCAAAAATATCAGCCTATTGCAAGACAGTATTCTGAGGTAAAAGATAATGTTATATTTCCTATTTTAACAAATTTTAATACATTGATTGTGTCATAAGGCGTGTCATAACGCAAAACATCGTGTATCTAAAATTTTGAAAACGTGTAAATGTAGTACATTAGATCACCTGATATACATTAGTGACATGTTTAAAAAATTGTTCTCTATATATACATATATGTATATGTGCCACTTTAATTCAATTGATCCTCTTTGCACAATTTTATCTTTTATATTTTTTGTGTCGTCGTGTAATCTCTTCAGCTGTGTTATATACGCCAGATATAAAATTATCTAATTAATATATATCTAAAGAGAAACGAATGCATTAGAACGTAAAAGGACAATAGAAGCCTCAAGTATTATCTTTTATTGTAGAATATTTACGGATTCCTTGCATTGTGATCTTAATATAATACATGGTTACAAAATAATACGTATAAACGAGTGTATTGTTAGAGCAAGATCACCACGCTTGTACCAAGTTCTCAAGCCTTATTTCATTTACACTAACAAAACGATCCATTGCATTCTTGATAAAGCCGGACTTTTCCATCAGATTGAAGGTTTTGTAAGGTATTACCATACTGTATTAATTACTTACTGTATATAGAAAAAGTATAATTTCTTTTAGAAGAGATAGCTCCACTAATCACGTTTGTTTGCATATGTTTTTCCTAACAACTTTGCATTTGTTACAAGTCATACGATTCAAATACAATTCCTTGCATGCTTTTTTCTTCTAGATAAATTATATTCTCATTTTTTTTTATTTTTTTACACAAAATTGTACATTTTTATGTAGGAGAATTTAGACGCTAGTCTAAAATTTTTGGTTGTTTTCTATTTGTAGACAAAAATAGAATCATTTTTTCTCAGTATTTTCATTATATATATATATGAGATTCGCCAGATATATTGATATTTATTTCGAGTAGAATAAGAATAAGTGTAGCACATTATTATCATATTTCCTATTTAGAAGGAAAGGTCATTTGCGACGACATGTGGTTATAATTTAATTGTAAATATCGGATGTATATTTGTCACGCGTGTAACCTATACCTATACCTCTTAACTCATTAAGCATGCTAAACTATCTCTGTGGTATTAATCAGAGTTCAATATCTATCAATCGAATTTCTTTTTGTAATTATATCAAAGTACGCACATTATTATATATTTGTTTAGCTCGCGTTGTCCGCTATTAATATTACATATTTGTTTATGAATTACAGGCTTCTCTACAGTAATCTGGACTTTACTCGAGAAGAGCAGTTGTTGGTGAAAATAATTTTGAATACAAATTACAAGTGTCAGTCTTTAAATGAATTTGATACCAATATATCTCGTGTTGACAACAGGTTAGATTTGTTAACAAATAACTGATTTACAATACGTTTTAGCCTAGATTCTTGATTTTAGAGGCTGATAATTATACAGTTTTGAACTAATTAGAATCTCTTCCGTTTCCTCGTTAAGCTACTTACTTTACAAATACTTAGCACATACTGTAATTCTTCTGTCGCATTTCATAGATTCGTATTATTCGCAGGATATACGAGAAATGTCTAACGTTGAACTGTGACGCGCATCTGCAGGACGTAAAGGATTATGTTATAGCGAATGCGAGCCCTGCTGCATCAGAAATGGCTGATTCGGGTTTGGAGACAGGTTCGATAAGTCCACACGATAATACGACATCAGAGAATTCGAGCACGGACTTGGAGGTGCAAGCGGCAGAGTACATTTCCGCTAATGATGATGATTCGGATCGGATACGTGCCGAGCGAGTTCGCGACAAGTGCGGTCGCAAGACATTTTTGTTGTACGATGAACCCTGCGAGTCACTCAACGATGGCAATTATCGTGAAAAGAGCGCGATCCAATCTGTATCGAATGATCGTAGCGTAACGCACTCCTCGTCCCTGGAAGCGGAACGTCAGCTCGCGGACACGTCAAGCAACGTCCAGGAGGCGAAACTGAATGCCGAAGAGATCTTCCAGTACGAGAGTCGGATGTTAAATGAGCCATTCTACGAATCGGATTGCGGCAGCGATGAAAACGAATCTTTCGAATTTATCGAGCCCATCCCTTCGGCGAGTGATGACCACGAAGATACTTCCGCAAACTGTAAATTGGAGTGGAAAGCACAGTCCGATGCCGAAGAATCGAAAAGCGTAACAGCCGAAACGAGCCGAGAATACGATCATTCTCGTTTTACTAACGCGACTGGTCGTAACAATTCCTCCACGAGCGGTTATTACTTCATCGACGCGTCTACCTTGAATGACGAGGTGGACATTGTGTCTACGAATGTAACGAGGAATCAGTACGGCAATGATGGTACATCGCCGTCGTGTCTGACGTTTTCCTCAAATTACTCGGATACAGATTGCACGGACGCGAACAAATCGAATAATGCCGTGGAAGAACAATCGTACAAGTATACGCCACTTAAGACGTTGCCTGTGCAAACGGGCCATGAGCGAGTGGCAGAATTTCAACGAGAACTGAAACTCACCGAACATTTGCAGCCACTTTCAGAATCGCGTAAAATAAAACGAGTAGATTCTGCATTGGAGGAAAAGATAGAGGCGAGTAAGCCGACGGAGAAGGAGTCGTTGGCCGTAGAGATCAAAGAGGCGGACAGTGGGGAGAGCGCGCATCCTTCCCCGTGTCCTGACAACAACACCAAGTTAAATAACCGAGATGAGAAAGCGGAAACGTCGAGCAATATCGAGGCAACAAGGAGCAAAAACGAGATAGACGCGAATGCAACTGAGGACAGACGACCATCGCTCATCAGAAGAAACACGTTCGAGCTTGACTCTAACGACGAGAAATTATCCGTTTTGAGACAAGAGTACGAGCGCAGGCAAGGTAGCCTCATTTTTCAAAGCGCCATTCCACAATATTCCGGACATCGTGTGGACGGAGACTCCATTTGTCACGTACCTCCCGATTCTGTAGTTCCGATTCCTCCGATTACCGAACCGTCGATCACGATCCCGATCATCCCCGATATGCAGATCGCCGTTAATACTCAGCATCCGGTGTCGTATTTATTGGACGGTCAACGTGGACAACAATACGAGATTAATCAAACGCAAACGCAAACAAATTACTTACAGTCCGGTCTCAGCAAGTCTTGCGCGGTTTATCCGGTTATCAAAAGTGCCAGCGACAAATCTATCATAGATCATGGCATGGACTCGGACGATGCGTCGAATCATTGCTGTAGTAGCTTGCCGGTTACCTTGGACTCTATTTTGGAGAAAGGTAACCGAACGGAGCCTGTAAAGAGAAGTAAACGAGATGAAGCCACTCCGATTATTTCTGGTGGTGTTAGCACCTCGGATTACTCGAAACCTTCGGACAGTCCCACAGTGCGACGCAAAACGGAATCCACCCCGATCGTATCGGGTGGCTCGGTGATCATGAACAAGCCTGAAGTCAAAGTCAAGTCCTCCAGAATGTCTTCCTCCATGACTGCCTGGGTGGTCGACATGAGTGACTGTAATAAGGAGGAACCGAAATCTCGAAACAATTCGCGGAGCATGTCGCAAAGCTTTTCCACTTCCGAAAGCATCAGAAAATCCACGCAAAAGTCGGGCAATCATGAAAAACACGGTAGTTTAGGCTTCTTTGTCAATCTGAAGGATGTGAACGATGATGTTGAACCCATTAAGCGTGATTGTTCACTCGAGAGGAAGGAACGCGACAGTAACGGTAAGCCTTATTGTGAATTTTACGTAGATATCTCTGAGAAGAATAATAGTGGTAAAGTCAAGTCATCCGAGAGGCAAGATACAGGCACGAGAAACGACATTTCTAACGAAGGTGAGAAGAAGAACATCTTCTCAATGTTTATCGATCTAAATGATACGCGTGAGACTGGTGGAGACGTAGTGGTTGTGGCTCCGACGCATAGGCGAAGCTTCTCGATGGTACCTAATAAATTAACAGATATTAAGACGGATGATAGTAGCTCCAGAGATAACAGTAGCGCCACGGGAGATAATCAGTTGTCGCAAGAACAAAAGAAGGAAAAAACAAAACCTAGCGTCTTTATGTTTATAGAATCCGATTCTCCTGTGGTGAGAAGACGGACGCTATCTACTTCACGACCAACGTTCAAGCGGCACTCGTGGAATGTAGACAAGACACAATCGACAAGTAGCAGTAACGCCAGTAACGGCTGCGTGGCAAAAGAGCTTATGTTTAGAAGAGAACACAAACGTGCGCACAGCGTGTCGATGGACAGTCGCGGCATTACTAAACAATTCCAAGCGAAGACGAGCTCGTCCAGTCACTCGTTGAGCGACGCGGCTAAGGCGGATTCTTACAATCATAAAAATTTCAAGACCCTACAAGAGCGTGAGAATAACTCCAACAATATGGACACATCGTCCGAGGATGTATTCGAGTTTGACGTAAAGGACACTCCACCGAACTCTCACGTGGAGATCGAAAATGAACAACTGCGCGTCAGCGTGAATCACTGCGAATACAAAGAAATAGTTTCCGATCAATTGGAGAATTTGGAAAGTAACGAGACGAAAGCGTACGAGGACGAGTTCTCGGAGACTTCCGCTTGGGAAAAGACGTGTACAGAGAGCACAGAAGGTCACACTCGCAAAAGTGAAACGTTTGATATCAGTAGTGGCAGCGGACCTTCTCCAGATAGCGACAACCACTATTACGAATTGACTGATGTGTTGAATTCGAGTGTTAACGATAGACCACAATTAATTGCTGCAGGAAACAGTAGTAAGATATCGGAAACTCGCAAGTCGTTGAGTGAAACTATAAAGAAGATCGAGTGCGAATTGAAGGAGCCGGAATATAATGGCGCAGATCAAACGTACGATTGTCGTTTTTCGAAGAAAACCGGAAAAGTGCCCGGTCGTAATTTAAAGAATTTGCAGTCAGATTTTCACAAGACAAGTACTTCCAGTTTTGTACGTCTGTCGGATTTGGATAAAACGCCGACGGCTAATCACGCGTCGGACGTGTTGACGGTGAAGGATGACAGAAGCACGTATCGGATGAGCAGTAGTATCCCGGAAACATCGTGGATAGAGAGCAAGCTGGCAGTGACGAGGAATAACGGCCCAGTTAAACCGGTCTCTAGGAAACTCGCTTCTGTTATGAGCACGTCGCTTCCATCCAAACAGAAGTCTCCGTTGGAGGATTTGACCGGTGATTGTGAAGCGGAAGGGATTATCTCCGAATCTGATCTCAGCAGCATGCAAAGTAGCATGGGACGCTCCGGAGCGGGTATGTATCGTTTGGAATTTGTAAACTTAAATCGATGTGAACTATAGTATAATAACAATTATTATACTTTCATATATATTATTTTCATCTTTATGTTACAACGATTCGTACAACATTTGATAGGCTTCGACTATATTGATATAAAATCGATAAAATAACGTTTTCGTGAAAAAAAATTGCTAATTACAGAAGGCAGCACGGAAGAAACTGAAACGTCAAGCATAGCTGGGGCAAAGCCATACAATAGACTGGGTGAGGATTTATTAAGGATGTTCTTGGAAGAAATCAATCCTGACATTACAATAGATGTAGCTGGCCGGCATATAAGAGCACATAAATGCATATTAAGTTCTCGTTGCCAATATTTTGCCGCAATTTTGAGCGGCGGATGGATTGAAAGTGCAGGCAATGTTATTTCTCTACAAGGGTATGCATAAAACATAAATATACAGCATGTCTTAGAAAGAGTTGTATAATTTGCGATGAGAAAGAGAGAGAGAGAGAGAGATTTGTTATCTCTATATCTTAGTAGTCGACATATTTGATACTTAAAATATATGCTCTTTTATATGCCATTTTACATAGTTATTATTGGATATATTTACACGAATGTATATTTATATACTTTTACATGAATACTTTTAATATCACGAATTTGTTAATATTTCTGTTTTAGGTATTCTTATAATGCAGTTCATTTTGCATTATGTCATATCTACAGTGGAGAAAGTAATATACCAGACTCTATAAGTATCGTTGAATTAGCGACGTTAGCAGATATGTTGTGTTTGGAAGGTCTTAAAGAAGTTATAGGATACACGCTTAAGCTTAAATATTGCCACCTGTTTCATAAGGTAGATATATAAATTTTAAAAATGTATTTCTATCTCAATTTTCTAACAAAGAAATTAATAACAATATTAGTAGTGCGTAGCGCATATAAGATATGCAGTTGACTGTGACCGGTAACTTTTGTTAATCCACTTAACATTCGAAGCGAACGTGTTAGTACAATAACCATATAAATTTCTTTTTTTTTTTTTTTGCATCGCAGGATTAGGAATCCTAAATTTATGTCACATCTAATTTCATTGGTCCATTTAATCTTGAATATATAATCTTTTATATGTCTTTTCAAATTGATATATTTTCTCAGAAATTTGTTATTTTTTAGCCTTGCCAAATATGTGCCGTTGGAGTGTTGGAATGTATGCCGTTGGCGGCAGCGTATGGTCTAGATGAGGTATATCGAAAATCACTTAGATGGATTACGAAGCACTTTGTACGAATATGGCCATGCAAAGCATTTGCGACTCTTCCGAGAGAACTTATGGAAAAATGTTATCATCAGCACATAGTGCACATGGTACGCACATAAAGAAATTGATTTAATCATAATGGAGATATGTATAAACCGTGTTGAATATTTCGTTCAATAAGAAATTGTTAATGTTTTTATCGTGACAACGCTGTGATTTTGAAATGATAAAAGTTTCAGTACACAGATAAATAAATTTTGTAATGTCTTATTGATTGTATATCTTTTTTCTTCCTGTAATTACAGTCTACCGACAACGTGCTACAAACTATGATGGATTGCGATAAACTGTTGGCAACCTTACCGAACGTACGATGGGCAGAGCCGGTATTTCGGATGGTATCGAATCTGTTAGAGACGTCAATAAAATTCTTGTCGGAAAATTTCGCAAGTGTCTTGGGAAACGATAATTTTCAATCGCTTGGCCGCGAGCTAACATGGAACATCAGCCGTTTGGAAGATCATTTTCTAGCAGCCGTCGAACAATTGCTACCCGAACAAGCGTGCAAAAGTTATTCGAAATTGAATAAAATGCTAGTCACATCGCAGGCGGATGATTTTCAAGGTAAGGTCAAGT
Source organism: Temnothorax rugatulus (assembly GCA_035220575.1). NCBI lineage: Eukaryota > Metazoa > Arthropoda > Insecta > Hymenoptera > Formicidae > Temnothorax > Temnothorax rugatulus. The sequence goes on along the minus strand of JASTWL010000182.1, from coordinate 308,123 downwards.
GGGGACCACTGTTTATCGATTTCCTCCACAAGCTTCAAAGCCGTGTGGAAAAGTGCTTGGTGCGTGATGCCGCACGTGCTGCGAGAACCACCACATGGTTGAAAATGGATCTAGAACTTCGCAGGAGAATACAGGAGCTAGCTTGTCTCGTAATCTTGCCTCACGAGACCTCGAAACATCTATCTAGACACTCAAACTTTCTAAAGGCAAGTATATTATCTTCTTTAAAATTCACATTATCTATTCTAATAAAGTCGTTCTATAAAATCATTAAAGGAATCTCGTACGCCGCCAAATCGTTCGACGATAAGCCGCAGCTTAGATTTAAAACGTGTAAAAATGGCGATTTCGGAGCACAACGACAAAACTTTAAAGCAGATACCATCATCCAAGCCAACCAAGAAAGTTTTATGTAAGCCAAAAACAGATCCGCTCGAGCGTAAAATGCAGGAAGATAAACAAATTACTTCTGAGACCGTTAGACCAAAATCGTGGCCTAATAAGATAGAGGTACGTTTGTGACTTTTGAAACTTTTAAGAATATTTTAAAACCCATAATCTTTTACCGCAGCTTTACATATGAATTATATGTACCGAGAAGAATCATCATTTATCAAAATTTAACATAATTGAAACTTTATAATTAGAACTCAAATCAAAATCGAAAAAGACTATCGGTGCCTCAAAATTTTTACTACAAAATAATCCCAGTTAATTAAGTTATCATTAAAATTATGATAAAGTTGTCAATATAAATTTGTAGGTAAAATCAAGATATTTGGAACCAAGAAACAAACCTGTTCCAAAGGAAAACGTGCCTATGCATCACGACAAAATCGTACAACAACGGCGCAAAATTATGATTTCCTCGTCTGATTCGTCACGTACTTCGAGCCCGGCAATGAAACGTGCGACGGATAAGAAACCACTGTCCAAGATTAAGCTACCAGTTAGGAAAGATGTAAAAGCTCTCTCGTCAGACAGCTTAACGGAGGCGAACGCGGGTCGAACTGGTAACAAAAAGGATTTGATCAGCAAAAGTTGCGCAATTACAAGACCCGAGTCACCTTCTTTTAAACAGAAAAGTACCGAGATAGGTTTATCGGTCGATTCTTTGGAGACCAAGAGTAAACCGGTCACCGTCAAAAAGAAAGTCAACAAGATGGATACATCCATGTCCACCGATAGTCTTATGACGGAGGTAACGACGACTCCAAAATCTAATGTGTCCAATAAATTGTCGCCTACTTTAATGAAAGCGAACAAAACGCAAACTTATGACAGGTGAGATGGAATTTAATATATTGATCCTATTAATGTCTGCATGTAATGCAATTTTCAACGACTGATTTGCTATGATCCGATTAACTACTGTGATTTCATTTCGAATTATATTTGATTTTGTTTATTCCTACATTAGTAATCAGATTTATTAATCTGTAAACGTTAGGATGAAAAAGAGCTCACCACCAACACAGCAGAGGAGCCCATTAACGATCACTAAGAGGCCTCTGAGATCATTGGAAAGTTCTACCGCCGCCAGTCGCAGTAGAGCCGCTGCTATCAGTAGCGCGTATCATGGTTCACCGAGTTTACGCAGAAACTTATTAGATGCTGCAAGGACGCCGGACGTCCCCAGTAAACCGGTGAATACAGTGGCTCCTTTCAGGGCGCGACAAGTCATGCAGACAAGCGTTTCTCTCAACACGAAGAGAGAAAGGAAGGAAACTCAAAATTCGCAGAGCTCTGATAGCCCTAGCAAGAAATCTTCCCCAAAGTCTAACATTAGCAGTAAGATGGGAGGCAGCAAGTCAGTGATCGCCGGCAAGAAAATTGTCAGTAATAAAGCTGACGACAAGATTAAAAAGTGCCATAATCAGGAGGCGCAAAGGCAACCCACAGTAGGTTCGAGATCTGGCACGTTCCTCAAAGATGAACCTACGATACTTAAGAAAGTGGACATTAAATCATCACAAATTAATACTTAATGTTATTAATGGCTGGATAATTATATCGATAGGATATGCATTGTCGATACGATATTAGTTGCTGTCTATTAATGATACTACACTTTTATCAGCAAGTAAAGATTTTTTCATCATGAGATCGCTTATAATGATATCATAATAGATATCATAAGATTCTAAGATATTGATATCTTTAAAATCATCTCGCATCATCTCCATACATGCTATATTTATACATGAGAGCTTCATAATTCATAAATATAGATTTTTTTTATGGAAGCATATCTAAAATTATTATCGTTACTTTAACGCTCGTGATTATATCATCATAAATGTCTTACAATTTGTATATATTAATGTACTTCATACATATTTCCATTTGCTCTATATATATTTAATAAAAAGGATCGTCGACAATGCATTAGATACGCGTAATAAATCGTGATTAATGGAGGGCTGTCGCTAGTAACTGCGAACGTGATAATTCCAACAGAGGAATCGTATTATATGTAAGATAGCGAAATGTAATTTTAATTTAAGGGAGGTTGGGATTATCGTAAAAAAAAGTACATTTGAGCTGCATTTATTAATTAAATAGAAAATATGCTACGATTATCTTATGACGCTAGAGGCGATTATTTAAAAAAACGTTCTTCAAATTTTATGGAAACAATTTTTCATATTTTCTGCTTTTCTAACAACACGATAATGCAGGTCATACAATCTCGGTCTGAGAAATCAAATATACAAATTATCCTCGAAAAAAGTTTCTGTATATATATATATATATGTATGTATGTATGTACATGTATCTATATGTATACATAATTTATAGTCACACAAATGAAAGATTACATACAATATGTATTACAAATTTTTTTCGAGGAAAACTATCCGAAAACAGAAATTTGTAACTGAGCTGCATTTTTCTTGGATTACCATGTATTGCACAATTAAAGTAAGTGAAGATTTCACACACACACACACACAACGCGCGCGCGCATACTAGCAGCAACAGCAGCAGATAGAAAGATTATTGACGGCATGTACTTAAATATGAACAAAATCTTGATTACATGTATACATTAATGTCTCGTAGTGCTGCATACGCAGCATCTCATAATCCATAGATAAAAAACGTGGTCAGCGACAGAATTATGTTTAGATAGCTCTTCCATTCTACCACGTAAATATGCCATATCAGTTCGAATTACTTTTTAGTAACCGAACGATTTTATTAGACGCTGTTTAATTATTACTAATTGAGGTTGCCATTGTATGAACTAATTTCAAATGCAAGCAAGAAAATTGTACCTTCTTTGCTTGCAATTTTTTATCGATGAATTGTATGTAATTGATATATTTATTTGTTAAATTTCTATCTATTTTGCAATGTACATTTTTATGCAATATTTTTATGCAATATTTGTATCTAGTCATTTGTATATTTTAAAGATTTCTTTTTTTGTCTAATGTTAATAAATACGTCGATATCAGATTAAATGTTTATTATTATATTCTTGTGAAAAAAAAAGAAAAAAAAACATTTTTATGAAACGTACTATCGTGAAGAGAAAGGTTGCAACACTTTTTTTCGATTTTACAGAATCATAAAAATTATAAGATAAAGATTTTCGCACATTTCTGAAATTAATTGAAAGTGTTGCAGCCTTTTTGTTCGCGCGTGACAATATGTAAGTAAATAAATTTATTTTAGCTGGATGTAAGACAGTAAATTAATGTACATAATTACAATTGGTTCTCGATAGAAAATCAATTAAACGTCCAATAATGTCCCTCTTGGTCTTGCTCGTTTCGATTCGGTTTCAGTGGATGGTATAGTTTTTCGTTTATTCATGCCTTTTCTCTCCAACTGCTTTTCTATGATACGTGCATTGTTCGCGTACGAGTCAGCGACTTCTCTCTGAAATTACAATTATTTTTTAAATAAAGACCGTTTCATTATTAAAGGAAAACAAAAGATATAGATTAATTAAAAGATGCATTGTAAAGTAAAATACTAGGTAAATGAAAGAATATTCTATATTCTATATTCTATATTCAAAATAACTGTGATTAGACTAGAAATCTTAATATTTAATTTTTAATATGTATCTTGCCACAGCTACCACACTTAAATTTTCCCTGACTTTTCTGAATATCTTATCATAAATTAAAAAATTGCTCGCTACGTATAACACTATGCGATTGACGTACAGCTTCAATTTCATCCTCTTCTTCATCAATCGTGGATACTGTAACTGAGCTGAATTTGCCCATATTCTTGGTGTGCTTGGTAACCATTATTTTTTTAGGTTTCTCAATCGCTACTTGATTATAAATATCTGTCATAGGGCCTTCCCCAGAACTTTTGATTACCGAATCTTTTACAACAAATACTACATTTGCTCCTGGATCATGCTTATAATATAGCAATAAACCACATCTGTGGAATAGATAAATTACATTAATATATACATATTAAATACACTCTTTTTTTTCAAGATGTTTTTCCAATATTTTGATATCACAAAATTATTAATGTATATTAAAATAATTAATAAAAGCTACAAATACATTTTTGATACAACACTAAAAGTATAAAGTATGAACAAAAGTAAATTCGTACTTTTTACACTTTTGTCTATATTGTTTCTCGATTCCCTCTGGACGCTTGAGAAATACAATCTCGTCCCGCTCCGAGGTCATTTTATGAGCATGCTTACTGCCATCGATTACCCTTGCTCCATCTCTTTTTCTTAGTGGTAATTTTTCAATGGCACAATCTACAAATAAATGCAAGACACAATATTTACAAAAATTAAAATGTTTTATTATTCTCTCTCTCTCTCTCTCTCTCTCTCTCTCTCTCTCTCTCTCTCTCTCTCTCGCCCCCCATCCTTCTCTTTCTTTCTTAAGATTAATGAGTTGTTGCGTTACGAATACCAATATCGTATGCACACCTAAAGATAATCTAAGGTATTTTCTACAGCATTCGATCAGATCATAATCAAAAATTAAATTTGGCTTTTTACTATTTTAGAAACTGACAAATATAATACTAACCTAAAATTAGTGTCATCTGGCCACATATACAATAATAAATGTGCAATGGTTTCTCCTCGCTGTATTCTTCCTGATCTTTCGTATCGGAGCATATAATGCTCCTCGACACTACTTTCGGCATAACGTATCCAATTGTTTATCTCATTATTCAATTTCAAATTTACACACACGCATATGCTTTGATCAAATTAAATTGTGTTTATATGTTTATATCTGAGATTGAGAGTATTGAGACTCGAGACTTCTTGGATTTTTTTTCGCACGAGTTGCACCTTGCACCTGATTGGCTGCGTTTATTAGGGCCACTCAATATGATTTTTCTAATTATCTTGTTACTTTATTTCTCATCAGGTAATTCATAAAAGAATGGTGCAACATTTTGTCTTCAAATGTTCTGACATCCAATAGAAAAACGTGTTTTTTAGAGATTTTAATTTACGGCGTCATAAGGGGTTCGTTCTTTGTAGTTGAACTAGAGTTGAACTGGGGCTAAACTGGCTGCACTAGTTACTAGTTGAGCTGGGAACAAACCTAAGGTAAGTATGCTCGTGTTGCTTGAAATCTCTAAAAAGTTTTTGCACCTTCGAAGATTCTAAAGTGCAAAAAGTGTAAGCAATACTAACAGACTTATTGCTACTTGATCAACGTCATAAAAATAATTCAAATATATTTGTGATTACTGATTTGCTGATTACTTGATTACAGATCAGAGCTTTAGGTTTCCAGTTTCCAGTTCGACATAGCAAGATGGGAATCAATAAGCACAAGCCGTTTTCGCTTATAGAAAAGGAGTGAAAAATATATATACATATACTTATGCCGTCATTTGTCCCAACTGTCTGAACTGTCCCAAGGCGATCAAAGTATCTCAATTGTTTTCGAAGGGAGTAGAGGTGAAAGAAAATAAAAGGTTGTGACTTGTAAACGAAAGAGAATTTATATTAAACAATCACGTAGTGATATATCTCTGTTTGGATGGATGATACGTGTTAAAGTTAAAGCAGTGTTTAGATATTGCATTGGTGGTTATTGTTTCTTGCTGTAAAAGAGATTTACTTTTGCACACATGTGCTTATATTATGTATTATGTATGTGTACATATGTAAAATGTGAATAAGAAACCGTTTAATGAATATTTGTTTCTTCGAGACAGGCAGTATGGAAGAAAAACAAGTTATTCTTATTCACCGAGAAACGACTACAGATAGTATATAGTGTATGTACAGACCACATCGCCTCATCTCGTGACTCGTGACACCACATGACAATGTATGCAGAATGCAGATGCCATGTATGTGCAGTATGTGAATGCTACAGTATATTTGTGTACTATATACTATATAGTATATAACATTATAGAATGTTCCTCAGGTTCCTCAGGTTCCTCAGGTTTAGCGGGTTTAGCACCGGCTCGCCCGGTTATCGGCATGGCCGGTGGCGTTTAGCGCGTGATCGTGGATGTCGCCACTGCTCGATGTTGGATCAGTCACAGTCAGAATAGTCAGATGTACATACGATACATACCGCGGAGCGGACGCAAACGGCGCGGACCGCGGACGTGCCACGAGCCGCGACTGGTTGTGACTTGTGACTGTGACTCTACCGTCGACCGTCGACCGTCGACCATCAACGTGCAACGTGCATCGTGCAGTACGCGTTTAGTACGTGCTGTGCAGTGTGCAGTTGTGTGCGGTTGAACTGGATTGATCGAATGCAGGCAGGGAATGGTCAACGGTGGATCCGCCGCGTCGCCGTGGTGAGTCGCATCGCGATCCAGTCGAAATAGGTCGACTGGGCCGACTGGGCTGACTGGGCGTCGTGTGAACGATGGAACTCCGCCGATGTTTCCGTGGCGCGTGAGCGTCACGCCCGAAGTCCGAAGCTCGAAAGCCTCCCCATCCCCATCTCTTCTTCTATCGTCCACCCGTCCACCCTCCACCTTCCTCTCTCGTCGTGTGTGTTTTGTGCGATGTGAGGTGTGAGGTGTGAGGGCGAGCCATAAAAAGGAAAAGAGATCTTACGAAAGCGCGCTACGGAGTACGGAGTACGGGGAGCGCTGAGCGCTACGAGAGCGCAGTCTCGACGGCTCGACGTGCCTCGACGTATCGTCAGATCGTCACACGATTATATGTACATACGCAGCGTGACGCAGCCCTTCATACATGCAAGTACGTACGCGTAGCACGCACATCTCTCTACCACTCTCTACACACATGACGTGACGTGACGTGACGTGACGTGGGTGTGTAGATGCATTATATGTAGATGCAGATTCACTCTTGTACGGTGTACGCATTAATATATTCGAGTGTCTTATATGTGGCGAATAGGCTTATTTATACACACGTAAAATTCGGATATACCTATTACGTGTCCTCGTTGAGAATTCAGTATATCGTGTGCCATGCCAGCAGCGTATGTATACATATGTATATACATACACTGTCTGTATATGGGTGTGGGTGTATATTACAAATTATATATATTTCAAAACATGCCTAAATGTTTGTTTAATAATCATGATAATAGTATTAATAATAATTCATCAGAATTGATTTTTTACGAAAATGTATCGAGGCAACGATAATTTTCGACTAAAACAGAAAGCTTTTCGCAAAACCAGAGTTATATTGTACAGTGTTTCATTTTATTCTTTTTACATGATTATTTTCGATAGTGTAATAGTATTGTCCAAAATTATAGTGTATCGAATCAAAAGTATTTTGTTTGGCGGGGGACATCTTATTGTTAGTATCATAGTGTAACTTTGTTCTAGATGGAGTCGCTTGCCAGATATGAGTCACCCCTATCTTTTTAAATGGAATCATATGATTTTCCTGATCGATATACTTTTTTTGGTTATTCTGCTTATAAAAATAGAATATGATATATCACCTGAAATATTCATTACTTTACGTAGTATATATTGAGACTTGTTTGTGATAGGTACACATACAAAAATATATCTATTAAAAGAGTGCAATTGTATATCGTAGGATACATATATATATATTGGTAAGTACTGTGGAAAAATTGAATCATCGACTAATTTATCTTATTATTCTATAACAATATTACAATCAAGGATCATTGAAAAGTGATTATCTTAGGAAATATTTCATATTTTATTGCAATATAAACCATTCGACATGTTTTGTTAGATTGAATCGATATTTCCGCGGTATTGATACAACACTGACAGTTGAATGCATTAAATTCTAATCGAGACTATAAATTTCGGCATGCTTTTTTATTTCTTCTATTTTTTTTTGTTATAATTTGCTTTCTTTATAGTTTTCTTATTTTCTTGTTACTAATACGTAGAACAAAGTTTGATCTTTTTTTCTCACGTTTACTTGTATCTTCTAACAAATATTTTTCTCCCAGAATAATCTGATAACCAGAGATACAGCACTGAGAACTTGAAATAATAAAACGTCGAGAGCTTCAAACAAACATCCGGGCTATCCTACAGCAATTTTTAATGTAATATACAGTGGTATATTGAGGGTATAGTGACGCACAATGAACATATTTAATACTATAGCCGAGTTAGTTGATTCATTCTCAAGATACAAACCATTTATAATAAAAACGCTTTGTCATGTATTATTTTCATAATTAACTGTTGACAATAAAAACACTTTGTCATGTAATATGAAAATAATATACGACAAGACATTTTCATTGTCAATCGTTAATTAACTGTGTTAGTCGTTCTTTTCTCTTAAGAAATGGAAATAATAAATCAATGAAATGCTTCCATATACACAAGATACCATAATATCTGATACATTTTTTTTCAATTTCTATGAAAAAATATTTAATATTTTCTCAAGTAAATCTTCCTTCCGGTACAACTCTCCTCCCTCCCCGGCCCACTCCCAGCGTGAGCTTTGACCTCTTTCAGATTCCAAGACAAATTTTTTGCAACTTTTAACTGTAAATTTCTCTGTAAAATTGTAACGTGATGAAATTTGGGGGATGATGCTAACGGGATCCTATTCAGCGTCCAACAATTAAACTACCGGAAACGACTAGTTTCGTTCTTGTTCGCTCGAAAAAAATTTTTTTTATTGAACAATGTCATTAATGTAACTATATGTGTATATATTTAGCAAATAGAAACAAATTCCAAACTGTACTCGAGAACATAGTTTTTCGAGTACATTTTTGGACTGTTCCCTCTTTTATCGTCATCGCACTGGAGTGAAAGAACAAACGGTTCACAATTAGGAGCTATTTATAAGCTTACTTCCTCCGGAAATCTATGGGAAAGTTTTCCAATTTTTCCTTGGCGAAATGTTGAGCGAATGCACGCGACGGGCTACAAAGTTATCAGACCGTAAGTTCAACGAACCGGAGAAGAACATCGCAGGCTATCGGCACCTTCGATGCGGGGTATTACAGTTGTTCGCAAAGACGTGCCGCGAATAAGCGAGAGTCATCGCATCTCGATGGAATCGATAATGAGATGGATGATTTGCTTACGCCTTACGCTGGCGCTGGCGCTGGCGCTAGCACGCTTTCCGTTAAGAGCACCTTGTTTATTTCGGCGTTTCTTTTTCTCTTTTTATTTATTTCACTTCTTTTATATAGCTCTTTCTATCAATCTTTCACAACGTGTGTAACGTTGTGATACACATAGATAAAAACACGAGGCAAACACTTTTAGAAAACAGAGACAAACGTTTAATCCTTTTCACATTTAATTATTACCCTAGAGCTCTGTGTTTTTAACATGTCAGAAACTTTTAGAATTTTTAGAAAAATTCTGAAAATGTGGGAATTTTATTGATCATATTAAATTGGAATTTTCAATGAAACAAATAGTCCTGTCAAAATAAAAAAATTAAATGAAGACACTTTTTTTTTTTGCAGATAATGACGAACTGATGTGCTACTGTGAAACTGAAAGCAAAGGATCAAGACGATGGATCAGATCGGCAAGAAGCAAGCGGCCAACTCACCGGAGGTGGCGTTGGCCAGCGAGATTTTCGACCAGTTTTGCAACGCCACTACGTTGAAATCTATTCTTAGCTACTACAGACAACTGTGCGAATTGCTGAAAATCCGACCGAACGCCATTAATCAGTTTTATCCAAAGTTGAAGACAAAACTGCGATCGTGGAAGGCGCAAGCTCTATGGAAGAAATTTGATCAGCGAGCAAATCACAAGTGTTATAATCGTGGCAAAGTATGCCCGAACACGAGGGTAAGTTTATTTATTAGTTTTTACCTGCCAGTTATTTCCTATCAGTGAGGGAAATTTTTCAAGTAAGATACATCTCTTAGGTTTTGATTATCGGCGGTGGCCCATGTGGTCTGCGCACAGCTATAGAAGCGCAATTATTGGGAGCCAAAGTCGTTGTGGTGGAGAAAAGAGACCGAATGTCCCGGAACAATGTTTTACATCTGTGGCCTTTCGTCATCCAGGATCTACGTGGCTTAGGAGCGAAGAAATTTTTCGGCAAGTTTTGCGCCGGTTCTATAGATCACATCAGCATTCGACAGCTGCAGTGTATTTTGCTGAAGGTTGCTCTGATTCTCGGTGTCGAGTTCCACGAGAATGTAAGCTTCGATTCTTTGATTCAACCACCGGATAACCAGGAAGATGGCAGTAAGTAATAATTGACGAGCAGATGTTTTAAAATTTCTTTATTTTTTTCACACTTTGTAATTACTCATTTTTAATGAATTACTTCTTTGCAGAATTTGTTTCTTACTAATGTCTTTTTTATTTCATATTTTCATCAGAGATCGGTTGGAGAGCGAAGACTTCACCAGCTGATCATCCTGTCTCCCAATACGAATTCGATGTGCTAATTGGAGCTGATGGCAAGAGAAATACCTTGGAAGGTTTCAAACGGAAGGAATTTCGAGGAAAACTAGCCATCGCGATCACGGCGAATTTTATAAACAAACGAACCGAGGCAGAGGCTCGTGTAGAAGAGATCAGCGGTGTCGCCTTTATCTTTAATCAAAAGTTCTTCAAAGAATTGTACCAAGAAACGGGTATCGACTTGGAGAATATCGTGTATTATAAAGATGATACGCATTATTTCGTTATGACTGCCAAGAAACATAGTTTAATCGACAAGGGAGTTATTCTGCGGGTAATAATGCAAACCTTTATGAACCATGAAATGTATCTAATTATTTCTCAGAATGACAAAGTGAATTATTATTGATTTCTAGGATCATGCTGACACTGCAAAACTACTCGCAAAAGAAAATGTGGATCGTGAAGCGTTGATGTTATATGCGCGAGAAGCGGCGGAATTTTCGACGGAATATCAAATGATGGATATGGAATTTGCGGTAAATCATTATGGCCAACCGGACGTAGCCATGTTCGACTTTACTTCGATGTACGCGGCAGAAAATGCAAGTCGCGTATTGGAGCGTCACGGTCATAGACTGCTCATGATCCTTGTAGGCGATAGCCTTTTGGAGGTAAATACCATGTACTTTTCACATCATCATTCGAAATTACGTAAAATCTTTACAGGGATTTACAGTATTTAAATCCAGATTAAGTTTTCTAAACATATAGATTATTAAGAGAGAAAATTTCAAAAATTTACATGTGTATAATAGAAGGATGTGGATAGATTTTATTTATTATTGTTCTTTCAGCGTTTCTTTGATTTCTTTACGATTAGATTTCGATTAGCACTTCTAGCGTTTCTAATGTTTCTAATTTGATCGTCAATGAAAAACTAAAACTTATTGTAGCCATTTTGGCCTACCGGCTCTGGTTGCGCAAGAGGATTCTTGAGCTCTCTGGATGCGGGCTGGGCAATCAAAGGTTGGGGCGCTTCGTTGTTACCGTTAGAAGTAATTGCAGAGCGTGAATCCATATACAGACTGTTGGGACAGACGACACCAGAGAACTTGAATAGAGATTACGCCGCATATACCTTGGATCCTCACACTAGGTAAGATATCAATTATAATTGAATTGGATAAATTAGCTAAGAATTAGCCTCAAATATCTAAAAGGCGAGAAAATCGTATCTCGTCTATAAAAATATAACTATCCGATTGTTTATTTGGATTAAAAGAAAGATTTTTATCAAGTGTCTTCAAGTATTTCTTTTGCTTTGTCTCACCAAATAATTTAGAAATAATTAAATTTTTTTTTTTCAAGGTATCCGAATCTTAATGTACGTTCTGTAACTCCGATACAAGTGCGCAGTCTTCTTGACACGGATGATCCTGAAAGCATCAAACAACCTGCGATACAGTCTGAAATCGATATTCCAAAGAAACGAAAACGTCGCGGTGAGTTTATTAATAATATTAAAGATGGATTATATTGAAATCTTGAGCTCTTGAATAATTGAATTCTGTAATCCTGGTGTTTTTTTTTTTTTTTTTTTTTACTTTTAAATTACTATTTGATCTTTAATACGATTATTTTTATAAAAATAAACACATTTTTATGTAGAGCTGAGAGCTGACACTCAAGTTCATCCAGACACGTTGCTTCGCTGGCTACAAAAGCAAGTTGCATTGTACGATAAAGTTCACATCGAAGATATGGGTGCCTCTTTTAAAGATGGTTTAGCTATTTGTGCAATTGTTCATAGATACCGTCCAGATTTAATAGATTTTTATAGCTTGAACGCGAAAGATGCAGTGAAGAACAATCAACTCGCCTTTGATACATTGGAGAAGGAATTGAACATACCACCGGTAAGCATATTGTGTTTTTTATTTTTTCACTCCGACATCACTAATCGTGGATATATTTTTCATTTATTTTTTATGTATAAACTTTGTATCTTTAGAATTATTTATTATTGCCCAATGATATATCGTGGATATGTATTCAGTTCAATCAAATTATTTATATATGTCCTATGATTTTTGTGTAGAATAATGAGTGGAGAAAAAATATACGAATTACATATTAGCTTATTCAGTGAACTGTTAGTGCATCTTTTTACTTTAAATAATAAACAGATATTATGTCATCACAAGAAGTACTACATAACATATGTAAATCTATATATTGTATCTATACTTAGATATAATAAGAGAAAAATAATTATGCTTACAGATAATGACAGGAGAAGAAATGGTTCAATGCGATGTTCCTGATACACTTGCCATGTTTTCTTACTTAACGCAAATATATGAAGTTTTCAGAGGCGAGATTCCATACATCAAACATCCGAAATTAGTAAGTAACTAAAAACAGAGGATTTGTTTACTAGTCTTTAGAGTCTCTCTTACTTCAAAGTACACTAGCATCAGTTAATTATTATTATTTCTTCTCTAAAAAGTCCCAGAGAATATGAATATCTTTGCGCGAAAATAATCATTAATTTAAGCGCCATTTATTGCAACAGGAACCAGAAGCGGAGGAATGCACCGCGCATCCAAAGCAACTGAAACAATGGACATCTGAGGAAAAGGCTACGAAAGCACGGCACTCACGCTCACGGCATGCTAATGAAAATGTGCACTCTTACGTGGACAAAAAGGATAATACGGTTGGCCGGCGTTCTCGAAAGAGGCGAAGTACCGAGAAAGTGGGCGCTACGATGGTAAGCATAATGAATTGTCTGCCTATTTACAGTTTACAATGACCAATGCTTGTCTAAAATACAGACAAATGCAATGGCAATTTTCGCGTAAGACGTTTAAAATTTTATAGAAAATCTAATTTTCCAGAGAAAATTTGTTTATTCAAAAACACGCATAAAGTTGAATTTTTTGTAGTGAATTAAACCTAACATAGCCGTACGTAATTATTGACTTATAGAAATACTGAAATGCTTATATCTTATGTAGTCACGATGGCAGAAGATCGAAGCTGTTATGTGTCGCGGGATATTCGTATCGTTGTTAATCGTATTTGTTGGACTTACCTTTACCGTACTTCGGGAGGAACCGGACACATACTGAACGCGCGTAATTCACCATAAAGGGAAATAAGTTCAGACTATCGGTTATGTTGTCAAATTTTTTACACAAATCTTTTGTTGTTAATATAATTGCTACTTTATGAAACCTCGAGTAAGATTTCTTTAAATTCTTAGGAGATCGTGCCAGAAACATTAAATACTATCTTTTATTGTCTCTTAGCGCAAATTATAACACAGCAATAACGTAGTTAATTATGCATAGAATATAGAATTATGCTAGCAGTAGCCTAATAAATCGAACAGGCCAATTTTCTTTTGCGTTTTATTCTTTCTTTACATATACTTACATACAGTTTTATAATTTCTTTCTATTTTTATACATTTTTTATCCTAATTTTGCATTTTATTTGCAAAATGCAATTTAAATCGTTTAAGAAGTCATCTATTTCGAAATGAGAACATTCAAGATTCACAGTTTCAAAGAGCTCTGCTCGCACGTATCATCCCATCGCTGCTTCACGCTTTCTCGCATAATTTGGTTTACAATAATTTGCTTTGCTGCAAATAAACGTGTTTCTCATTGCTTGGGTCGTCACGAGAAACAGATCAACATTCGCAATTAATTGATCGCGCGACTAATGACAATCGTAAACTCGCAATAAAGGATGAAAGGCAGAAAAAACTCGATGAGATCGAGAAGCATCGAACCGAGCGCATGAAGAAGCGGCAATATTTGCGCAAGATGGCAACCCAGCAGTTCTACAAAAGTATGCAGATGCTGCAAGCCAATGCAAAACGCGAGAAAGATGAGCCCTTTGAGGATTACTCGATTTTTTTATACCGTCAAACTGCACCAGATTTCAAGGATAGAGTAAAAGACTTAGAGCAGAAAATACTTTATCCAGTAAGCTAGAGACTGATGAGTGCAAATGTTTGACTATGGTTTTTTTTCTATCTGCTGACGAAAAGCCTGCGTCTTTTGATGCTCAAAATAACAGCGTATTGTTTCTAAAAATACTTGACAAAATAATTAATTTAATTTTACCAGATCTTCTATTTTCGCCTCACTGCATTCATATTAAATCGTGGCAGGGAAAATATTTACATGGTTTATTTTTTGACGTTATAATTTAGTATGACTGCAATGAAGAAATAAAAGTGTTAATACATTCGTTACTAAACCTGTTTGATGGTTGCAAACATTGTTGACTATTGTTGATTAACATGCTTGTTTAATAAGTTAATTAATGAGATTTTTTAATTAATAAGACTTAAATTAATTTTTATACGAGGAACTAACTACACTCTATTTGCGCTTGCATCGTCGTGTTTATTATTGCATTTATGAAACTGGCGTCAGAAGAAAAAAGAAATACTACTAAATGGAAAAGATAAGAATAATAATATTTATGTTTATATTTTTTAACTTAATTTTTTTTTAACTTAATGAAAATTAATTCACCCAAGTTGTATTAATTGCATTTGAAAAATTGCGTGTGAAAAATCAAGTTGAAGTTTGAAATCTCAATCATTTATTTAATTTCAGGATACTGCCTCATTACTATTATATGTGTATTGTCCATGTATTTTCCACGAAACCCCGTATATTTATATTCAAAATGTACTAGTTTGTAAGATGTTCATAATTTTTGCTCGCATTGTTTGTGATACTCGTACTAATCTTCTATTAATCACCTGCTTATAAGATATTTCTATTAAGTTGCCAATTATTCCTAGGACAGACAACCTAAAGTACGCATTGGTCACCGAAGAGGTAGTGTAGACGAGGAGTTTTCGGGAAGGATAAAAGATTTTGAAGATAAGCTGAAAGGGACAACATCTTCCGAGAAGAAACCTAGAGATCTTTTACGTGCTATCGGTTTGTACACATTTTTCATTTACATCCAACCCCAGTAAAGCTTTTTGTCTTTATTATGTGTTGCAAATCGAATAATATTATAAAATACATCGGTTTGTACATAGGTAAAATCGAGAAAACTGATTGGAACGTGAAAGAAATCGAAAAGAAGATCGAAGAGAACAAAATGGGCCGCGGCGTTCGTCACGAACGTGTAGAGAAAGTGCCGAAGTGGAGTCGCGAGCAGGTTGGCAAAGAAACGCTCAATAGTGCTGACGGTCTCGCACTTTTTCAGATGTGTATATGTTTCATTCAGTTTTTAGCTCGGCAGATCAAGATGGAGAAGCGAGGCAACGATCAAAGGGATACCTACAGTAAGTACGCTGACATAGACAATACCCTGAAGAATATAGGCAAGAAGATCCGGGAAGGTAGCGCGCTCGGGTACAATAAAGTTTCAGCCATGGCTGAACAATTTTCGAATAAAAATCAGGATGTGGAGCCCAAGCTGCAGAAATCGGTAAATACGAGCTTTGCGATCTCTGTAGGGAAATGGTCTACGAATATTAAAAGCGTCTATGGTATATCGGTGTCTATTGTCTTGTATTCCCATCATCTTATAAAGAGAATTTCTACTCAACTACAGGAGAGAAGATATAAATCAGTAATAGGCTTGCATTCTCGAAGAGATTCACAATTTATTTTTACTAACAATTTTACAGGGCATTTTCAGTTATTTTCAGTAATCAGAATTGTTTAATCTTGGTATAACACACGTATTTTAAAATATTCTAAAAAATATGAAGCAATATTGTGTTTAATCTCTCATTAACAAATTTTAATTTTATGTTCATAATTTTATAGTTTGCAATGTAAATGGATTTCTCAACGTACTAAATTGGGAATGTAAATACATGAATTGTAATATATGAGATAACGTTGGCTTTTTAAATCTAACTTTTGTAAAATGTGTGCGTGCGTGCGTGCGTGCGTGCAAAGTAACACAACTAATTATAAATATAAATATAAATATAACATAATAGTTTTTGATAATTCTTCATGTTGAAAATGGTGTCAATAATTACTATATCGGATCGTACAAATTACTTTTGTGTAGAACACTAAGCCTGCTGTCGTACTGCCTGTGCAAGGGGGTTCAGAGATGTGCCATTTTTGCAATAAAAGAGTTTATCTTATGGAAAGACTTAGTGCGGAAGGCAAATTTTTTCACCGCGGCTGCTTTCGATGTGAATATTGTTCCATCTCGTTAAGAATAGGTAATAAATTCAATTCTTTCTTCATAATATTTTATAAACATTTTGATATTTTATATATTATAATATCGCTATTAATGTTTGATAGGAAATCATACATTTGATCGCGAGAAAAACGGAGGACGCTTTTACTGCACGCAACACTTTGGACTATCGGGAACGATGAAAACTAGAGTAGAAAAAAAGAAGATCAGCTTGGTGAATAAAGAAAATGTATCTAATGCCGCGGCTACGTTAAAAACACCAGAAAAGGTATAGAAACTTGTACAATGATGTAGAAATATATGCATAAAACACTAATACAAAAAACTTGCTAAAATGATATCTTTTTGTGGAATTTTTAAATAAAATAATAAAAAATGATGAACTTTTATACGAAAATGTATAATATATTTTCTTTCAGGCCAAGACATCCTTAGAAGGCATTGTCGGACTCGATTTACTCGATCGTGGTCAAACTCCGGAAAGAATTGAATTTGAAAATCTGGCAGAAATATCAGATCCTGAGGAAGCTCACAGTCAAATGGATGAAGATGAATGGACAGATAGAAATTTTGGTGCTTCTACCGCAGAAATGGGATCCAGTGATGATATTTCGGATATGAGGTAAATATGCACATATACATAATTATCTATATTCTTTGTACCATATAGCTTCGTAATATTTTAAATATATTAATTTTATCTTAGTTATAACTGATATGAATGAATGTTTAAAATTTAGAATTTTTACTGAAATATATTTATATTTTAATGATTTGTTTACAATACAGAAAATATATATGTACATATTATTTAATATTTTAATTATAAGGTTGTTCAAATTACCATCGTTTGTTTTGTAGTGATTCTGATGAGGATAATGAAGTATTTGAGGAAGCTATAGATCAACCACTAACGACTGAAGGAACTCTCGAGTTGGCCAAAAATTGGACATTGCGTTATTCGCATCCGCATGCTACAATCGGACAATCTGATACTGGCAGCAATGAATATGAAGATTCTAGCGACGAATATACTAGTGAAGGTATCATTTATCATGCATATAAGAGCACGCACGCATAAAGCTTTTACGTAAAACTATGTGTAATATCAATTTTTTTTTGTTCTTTTATTTTGTGTGGCGTGTTTTTCACGAGAATATTCTATCTATTAATTAGAGATAAAAAGAAAAGAGAGAAAGACAGGTGGAAAGAAATAGAACGTGCGATAATTTTAATAAATCCTCCAACTTATGTTACTTGTTTGTGCTGTAACATGTATCTTGATTTTTTTGTTAGATGATGAAAGTGGCACTGCGACTGAAGACGAAGAAGACGTACGCGCACGAGAGCTCCGGAAGCAGGAAGTGTGGTTGAAGGTGCCACCGCGCAGCTCTGATACCGATACCGGTTCGGAAACAGAGGTGAAGCATTCTCAAGATTCTATAGATCCCGCTATAGTTCAAGAATCATTCATTTCTTTTGAATCTAAAGTAACATCGTCCTCAATGTCCAACATGAACACAAATGATAGCGAGTTATCATCCGACAGAAATGCTCTCGAAGGACTGCTAGAATTCTCCAACGAGACGGCATTAGCTTCTAACGAATTAGCTAGAAGTATACACGGTCAAGACAATATGACTTCCGCTCATAAAAATGGTGCATCTCTCAATGTTATCTCACAAGTTTCTGAAAATGTCGTTTGCGCGACCGACTCAATGCCTCTTCCAATGCCAAATAATATTGCCGATAATGTTTTGGATCAAAATGAATCCTTGGCTCTTCTAACAGATATTGCTCTTAATCATTTGGATAAAGAAGATTGCAATTCTGAGTACGAAAGTTTTGTAGACGAAAATGTTCGATCAGATTTAGACGGATCAGATAACAAAATTGACGACGATTGTTTGCAAAGTGATATTCTCGATGTTGACATAAAAAATCTGACATCAAATTCTATTAATTTTAATGTTAATAATTTGAGCACAAATACTCTGATTAAGAATTCATTAGATTTATCTACAAATCATTTAAAAGAAGATTCCGCGAAATACAATTGTTTGGAAGTTGGTTCAGAAGAGGTTGCGAAAATTACAATTTCAGATACTATACCTTGCATTGAAACAAGCAAGGATTCTAAGGTTTCCGACAGCGAAACTACCCTTAATGCTGATGATTTGCCAGGTGTGATCACTTCTTCTTTAAATGGAAGCAAAAGTTCTTTATCTTCCTCATCGTCAGAGATTTATCAATCGGTGGAAATGTTGCATAGTGGCAATTCAGCCATTAGCGATCATTTGGACGACTTGATAGAATATTCGAAATCTAACTCGCCTGAAGAAATAAAGATATTTAAGTGTGAAAATATTAGTGTTACTAATCAAAGCGAAGATAGCGATTTTATTAACAAAAATAGCAATGTTAAGTTTATCAATGATGGTAACGTTATTCACGTGAGCAATGTTACTGATAACAAAGTTGACATACATTCAACAACTCCGATGCTTACTACAAGCATACTACAAAAATCAATATACCCAATAGTAACAGTGACATCGCCATCTCCGACACAAGAGATACAATTTGAAGAACTATCTTTGGAAACTTCAAGATTGCTGGTTCCCTTGGAATCGCATAGTATTCCGAATTTTGGTAATTGTGACAACACATTCGATAAGCTGAAGCGCGATTTGAAGCAAAGAAAAGAAAAGAACAAAGCTATAGGAAATGATCTCCGACCACTGTCGACTGAATATGCCCGGTTGAAAATGAGTAAATATTTTACGGAGAGTAAAAAAATTCCGAAAAGTCAACCGACAAAAAGTGAAGGAGCTGAGGACACGTCTAATATGGAAGTGGTGAAGTTACATATTAAGCCCAAGTTGTCAAACAAAGTAAATGCAGAGGAAATGCTCAAGTACTTTAATAAGAGTTCTTCGAATAATAACAAATCTAAAATTTCCAACATAATCGCTATTAAACAAAATGAACGACGAAAGTTAGAAACTGATATTGAAGAAATAAGTGATTTGAGCAAGAAAGACATTGATGCGATTGATCAACAATTTAATCAAATCGAAGAGCAGAATAAAAGTGCATATTTGAAAGCTGACGACATGGGCTATTTGTCAGGATTTGAAGTACGTAATGATGAAGAGGGAATAGCGTGCAATAGCTTAGATTTAACATGTAATGATCGTGTTGAACTAAATCATCAATCAAGCATTGACAGTGATTATGTCGATCCAGTAATGTCAAACAATAATATTCCTAAATTACAGGACAACGCGAGAGATATTTCATATTTACATGTAGATACGGATATGGATCTAAATATTAACAATTTCGAGTTACATACTGCTATGGGGTCTGAAATATCAACATTGCATACAGATGTAAAAAACAACATTTATTTTAATATCACAAATGATGGAAAGGAACAAGAAAAAATCAATCCAGCAGATAATGTTCTCAAGAGTGATATAAGTAGCATAAATAAAGGAAAGGAAGCTAACGTAAAATTAACCAGCAATGAGATGGACGATGATGTAATTAAAGGAGACAATATAATTAAACCAGACGTACAAAGAAATATTTTAAATAATGCAGTATATGAAGAAAAGAAAGCGATTTCAATGGATTTAGATGGAATCATACTGAATAATAATTGTGATGAAAAACAAGCTGATAAAATAAATATTCCGAGTGATGACCTAGATAAAGACAATAAATCAAATAAAAATTTATTTGGACATAATCTCAATACACATCTTAATGCAAAGTTTACTACTCCTTTATCATTAAATAATAATACAGATAAAGTCAGTAAATGTAATAGGTTGCATAAAAGTGATACTAATTTAAATGAAAATACACCGCGAGTTTTTTGTAAAAGTATGAGCAATAATACTTCTAAATCATTGTCCGAATTAAAAAACGTGATATATAAAGATGTGTCTGCAATAAAAGCAACAATTGTTAAGAAGATAATAGGTACATCTACGAACATTAAAGATACGATTACAAACAATAATTCAGTACAAAATTGTGTTGAACAAGTTCCTAAAAGGCCCGAGCGAAAAAATTTGTCTTATGATATTAATCCCTTTCAAAAAACTCCAACAGCGATTCTTAATTCGACAATTTCTAACACGGAACTCTTTCCACCTGAAATTCCAGCGAGAAAAAAATCAGCAAAGACAAGTTTCAAAGATCTACGTCGACATCAGGCTGTTGAAGATATGCCAAAACCACAAAGTCAAACTATCGAGAATATTTCAAAATTACATGGTCAGAATAGCGATGTTTTTAATATTCAAAATCAAGATGGGGAAAAGCTTTCAAAAGTTAAAAGTCAAGATGATAAGGACATTGCAAAACTAATAAGTCGTGAATTCAACAATGCCTCGAAAATTCAGGATATTCCAAGTAATGACACTAATTCAATGGATATTCAAAGGCCATCAAGACGAAATGTCGCAAAAGTACGAAATCGAGATATCATGAATCTTTCAAATGTAAATAAGGAAATAATAAAAGATGTTAAAGATATTACAATAGCAGAAAGTCGAGATGTTGCTGGTACGTCAAGATTACAAAGTCAAAACAAAAGTATATCGTCGACTCAAGAAGCTCATCATCATACAAATTTGCATTTGCTGAATAAACCTGAGGAATCTATAAAAATTATTTCTAGCAATAGTCAGTCAAAGAAAGACAAATGCATAATTTCATGATGTTAATATAATAATATCTATGCTATATATACAGTTAAAATATTTTGTGATATAACGTTTTACGAGAAATGCTTTAGCTTTAATTATATCCGTTTTAACGTTTTATTATAATTATTTAATTCTAATTTAATAACACAATTATCTATTGTTTTTTAATATTAAAGTTTCATGAAAGCTTAATTTATATATATATATATATAACTCAAACCCTAGTTTTATCAAAATGTTTAATATTAACATTTGTAAGAAGTGCGAAAAATTGCAAAAAATATAACATGTAACTTGAACTTTTAGCTAAAAAGCTATTTCAGATTGGTCAACAAATCTATTCTTCAAGCATGATCCGATATTATTATATATTCTGTATATTTACTACAAATCTATCAAACGTTGGTGGGTTATATACATTTTGTTTGTACATCAAATCAATTCATATATCAATTGAGGTAGGAATATAACTCTCAAATTTGCGATTTTTACAAGAACATTTCTCTATAGAGATTTCTGAATCGATAAATTTATATAATTTTCGTATTTATAAACACACACACATACACAAATTTACAATTTTATCAAGAGACACGGTAGTGTCTCACGTCAAGTATACATATATGTACACAAATTTACAATTCTATTTTATGCTTCTATAGTTTATAATCTTAGAGATCTTTATATATCTTTAATAAATATTGTAGTTGTGCAATTTTATAAATTAGGGAAAATTGTGTGAGATGTATTAATAAAGTAAACAGAAAGAGTGTATAAGTAAAAATCTTGGCTGATGGTGATTGACTTTTTAATTTTGATGGGGCTAGTTTTTAATCGACCAATTAAGGAGCATTAAGGAAAAGGTAATCATCTTGTTGTGTATGAGTGGAGTGCTATTGAACTAATTTATCATTAACAGTGACTTAAATCATTAATCGTTTGTGTTTGATTTAGTACTCATGCTAAAAGTAGCGGTTACTCACCAATGTTGACTAATTCATTCAGAGATTACCACCAGCCAGTACTTTATTAAGTGTCTCACCACGTTTTTGTTTTAGTTATAAAATTCAAATTTATACTCTATGATTCGACATATTAACCGTGATAAAATATTGATTTATAAGTAGACACCATTTACAGATATAACACATATCCAATCAGAGAACACATCATAATCAGAGTATTAGCATCTGTGTCTTTATCTACTCTTTATTTAATCCTTACTAATTTACTAAACTCGCTTAATATTTTGGCTATATATTTGTTATAATTTTTATTTATTTAGCACACTTTGTTCCGTAGGTTGTCTCGTCGGAAGAAGCGTCGACTGAGGAGAGCGTGGAAAATTCCGCGACCGAAATTTCGACCGACTCCGAATTTGAGCATGATGAAGCGACTCCGACACAGCACGAGATTCCCGAGATTACCATCAACGATTCCTACGTGCGGAAAACGAGAGGCGCTTATGTTGAGCCGAAGAAAGTGCAGGTGAAGAGTAAGGTGATCTCTTCGATCAATGGCAACCTGACGCAAGACAAAAAACAGCAAGATATTAGCGAGCAGTTTCTGGGAGACCGTACTAAGAATCTTGAATCGAACAAAGAAGTAAATTGCAACGTGCCGGCTTCTGTCGACACAAATAACTGCACACCATTGTTGAATCCACGAAAGGGAGATTATCTTCTGAATCGCACTCACTCCACCGGCGGAATCGCTTCGAGACTCTCCTTAGAATTGAAAAAACGTTATTTGTTAGGCGGATCAGCGTTGGGTGGTTCCGTCATAAAATCAGGTTCGGCGTCTAATGTGGACACGAAATTGAGAAACTTTACTGATGCAATCTCTCAGCATCAAAAGTTATTAAACCCAGCACCGGAGCCTAGTCCTACCATGCAAGCATTTCTTCAAGGTATTTTATTTTTATGCTTTTATATTTTCAACGTTAATTTCTATATTATTTTATGACATTTTAATATGACATCTCGGAACTTTCCAATGACATAAAACAATATTTGTGATATGTTAATTACTGAGAAAGATCCGAGAAATAAATTTTTTTAATGATATTTTATTCTCGTAAAGCATTTTTTATATGTATGATTGTATTTTTTTTTAAGGTACTAGTAAACTGCGAACCAACAATGCACCGCTTTCTCCATTGTCGCCTACAATTTTATTTACGCGACAGTTATCAACCGATCACTGCCGAAATTCATCAAACGATGTCGCGAAGCCGACAACCTTGATAGAAACATCTAAAGCACAGCAATTACCTGATTTAGTGAAAGAATCCAGTATTTTGAAATCGAAGACAGCCCCCAACATCTGCAATGAGTCTTCAGTGAAAGACGGGAAGTTAATCGACGAACAAGTATTTCTACAGCAAACTAATAACTTGACGAAGAAGGCCTCTACTGCCTCTACTGCCTCTACTGTAGAGGATGCAAAAAGCTCGCAAAATACAGAGAAAGTTCTCTCGAACAATGCGGAGGAAGGTAACGGTTTTAGACCGCGTAGTCCTCTCCACGAGACATCCATTGTCGTGCCGCAAGTAGACTGGACCAGGAAGAACGAAGACAAGGATGCCAGTTCGGGTGATTCCGAGATGGACAGTGATTCATTATCCTCTTCCGACTTTAACGAAGCAGTTGAGAAGCAACTTGCCGTAAATCTTTCGCCGCCCAGATTACGGATTCATAGCACCGATGGCGATCTTTTACTGGATGAGGGAACTGATCGATACACGAAGCATTACGATCCTGATGATGGCCAGACTTTCGAGCCGGATTCCATCGAAGTCTCCTTTCTGCGGGATCGCCGATTACTCGATCCAATTGACAATACTGTTGAAATGGTGAATAATAATATGGAACGATTAGATTTGCGGGATGACAATAGGAAGAGCAACTGCAGCAGCCCTGCTTCCGAAGCTTCGGCAATGTCCAACAAACAAGATGATTCCGAGGAGAACGATGTTACTACCGCAGCATTCACTGAGACAGAGTTTTCCGAATGGGCCCGCGATGGAGAGGCTTTGGTTTCTGACGACCTTCGTGACGTAGAACTCGATATTAATCCTAATTTCATCACTGTACGCAGGAATAATGCAAAGTTATCCTGTACACCCGCCAAAATTGCTAAAGAGGAGGATACGGAACTCGACTATTCCAAGATCGAACGGTTAATCGATCACGAGTACCCGAATAATAACACGTCAAAACTATTAGTCAATGGCGAAGATATTAATTACATGGACACAGACAATGAGTCGCTGCTGGATGACAGCCTTCAAGACACTTCCAATATCGCGATGCTGAAAAATCGAGGTTACATCGAGTTCGTAAATATCAAGACGACTCTTTCCAACATTCCTACTTCAACTAACATGTACGATCTACCAGTCGCTGATGCGCCAATAGCGAGGCTCGATCTGGAAAACGATTCGTACGGTGAAGAAGAAGACGAAGAAGAGGAAGAAGGCTTCAAGGACGCCAATGTGATCGAAATTGATCCAGTTACCATGGAGGATGTGATGGGCAAATTAAACGAGCCTAATGTGAGTAAATCGTCAATGAAATCGGATATTCCGGTGAAAGAACCAAATGAGGGGGAATTTAAGGAGAACGCGAAGCGGGAGCAATTGGCAGAAGCTTTTAACAAAGAATTACTTCAATCGATGGAGGAAGATAGTTTGTTACTTGTAGAGCCAGCGGAGGATACGACTACCAGCGAAGTCGTCACAGTACTTGCGAGTCCGATCAATCCTCAGGTGCTTGTAATTCCTGTAGAAATGACGGAGAAGCGCGAGGAGCCAGCCAAAGCGGACTCCAGCAATCCGGACTATCTGGAGTACGTAAAGAGATTGCAGTCTAGGATCGCGGAGTTTAGCAACGCCAAGGATTCTATTGACGTAAGAAAATCGAGGCGAAAAAACTCAAAAAGCTTGGCGCAGACCCGTACCGCAGAAATGATCGCTGAAGAGATTAAGTGCCAGGAAACGATGAACGTAACGGTAGACAGTAATGGTGTCAATTCACCGGCAACCTCGAGAAAACTTGAAGAGATTACAAGAGAACGGTCGAAGCAAAAGAACCTTATTCAGGATCTTCTAATGGATAAACTCGAGGCTCACAAACAGAAGTCAGCCGAGAAAAAGGCCCGAAGAGCTGCCAGAGCCTCATCTTTTACCACAGCGTTGTCACCGATCAAACCGTCATTATCAAATTCTTCTTCCGTTGGTAATAAGTTTGTGCCTACTTCTATAATATCACCAGTGAGCAGTCCGACTCACACAACCTTCGGGGAGGCGAACAAGTCAACGTTGAATCTTTCGATGTTTTCGTGCCCTCGTGAGCAAACCGATCAAGAAGAAGCCAAAGAAAAAATCCCAAAGAAGGCAGACGAAGAGTCGATTACTGCTAGTCTAGAGAATGCTTTTAAAACGCCACTTGCACCACCAAGATTGAAAAGCGAGGAAGCTAGAAGGACCGCCGAAAAGGCTAGACAAGATGCACGAGAACGGGCTAGAATGAAGAGCGACGAAGACTTGGGCTTAAGTCCTGAAGACAGAATCAAGGAATTGAGAATGAAGGTGACCCGGAGACAACTCTCGATGGACGATACGAAAAAGGACGATACGCCGAAGACTGAAAGAGTTAAATCGTACAACTTTAGCGCGATAGATAATTCGGAGCCGAAATTACAAATCAGCAAAAGCACCGATAATATGAAGAACATCGCGAAGAAGATCAATTTCCAGAAACTGCCAGCGGCTGGCGCGAAATCGATGGACGAGTTGCTGAATACCGCAGGTCTGTCACTCTCGGATAACAATAGTATGGCAATCAAACGGGATAAGAAGAAACAGAAAGACTCGGAGAGACGAAAGAGTATTATACAGGCGGTGTCAGACTTCTTCTTCAAGAAAGAAACAAGTCCATCGCCAAATCAGAAGGACAAGTTATCAATGTTCCGACTGACTTCGAAATCAAAAGGAAAAGTAAGTATTATTGTCGCAGTTGTTGTTGTTGTTGTTGTTATTATATTGTTTATATTGTTATCATTAACATACGAAGTATTCTGAAAGAAAATTGTGTATCGTTTAAAATCGTTTTAAATTGCATATCGTTTCTGTGTTAAATGCAGATTGATAAAACTGTTTCATCGAAATGCGACACGAGACCTAAAAGTGTATCCGAGGATATGCTCGTAGGAAATTTTCGAAGGGAAAATCCCCCGCCTGTACCGCCGCCACCGCTTAACTATTCTGCATATACCACTCAAGTGTCAGGTATGACTTGTACAGATATATCCTTATTGCTGATTTTACGAATATCTCATTACATTATTTAAATTACAAAGTATACATCTATGTCATATGTGCACATTATACTTCTTGTAATAACTAATGATTGTAATAACACATGATTTATTTGATTTTATTATACTTTATTATACGTAAAATAAAAATTCCTTTATTTTTCGAATGAGTATACGTTTTATACGCTATTTAAAAATCTAATAGTTACGAATATAAAGTAATATTGTATTTTGATAATTTTATATTTTTGTGTTTCAGATGACAGTTTATCAGATGACGATACCAAAACAGCTGCTTTATCAGGATCATGCATGCAGAAAGTTACGGCAACTGAAGAATCGTGCAATAGTGTTTCGCGTAAATTGAAGACTGCTAAGAAAGTAGCCAGACAAGCACAGTTAAAGAGGTGAGACATGATATACTTACATTATATTTGAATAGAGAGAACAACATGTTAACAAGTAGGCAAATTTTTAGAGAAAAATATTAGAAAATAATTTATAAAAGTGAGTAATATATCTGTATATATATTTAGAAACGCAGCTTTGATTTGAAATACTGCTAAATTGAATATATTTTAAAGATTGCGGATGGCTCAAGAAATACAAAGAAAATTAGAAGAAACTGAAGTAAAACAAAAGGAATTGGAAAGCCGGGGCGTAAGTGTCGAAAAAGCGCTACGTGGTGAAGGAGGTAATAAAATATTCTTTACATATATATTGATTCCTTTCTTTAAGTTTTTAATATTTAATCTTTGTTAGTACAGCTTGAATTATAATATTCTGCTTATATCCGATTATTATAATTTTCAATCTCTATACATTCTATTTGATATATTTATATAGATAATCAATCTTCAATTGTCTTTAATTAAAAAATCAAGTGAAGAATAACTGACATATGTTAATTGTTGTTAAATGAATACTTTACATATGTATACATGAGTGGGAAAAATTTAATCTGAGATATAAAATAATTTTATTTAGATTCCTCTAATCGTGAAGAAGCTGATTTGCTTAGAGAATGGTTTGATCTTATGAAGGAACGTACGGAACTGCGTAGATATGAAAAGGAACTTCTAGTGCGCGCACAAGAGGTTCAGTTGGAAGATCGTCATGAACGATTGCAACAAGAATTGCGTGAACGCTTGGCTGACGATGGTATTTTTCAATTTTCTAACTTATTAATTTATAATATTTTATGATAATTAGAATTTATCGAACATGAAAATGATAAAACTGCCAATATAATATCAGCAAAGGGAAATTTTTGGAGTAATTTTTAGATTACAGTGTATGTGTATGCCACTGTTTTGTAAATCGTAATATAATTTTACAGATGATAAGAAGACCAGTGATGATGTTAAAAAAGAAGGGGAAATTTTGACGGAAATGTTGGAGATAGTAGCAAAAAGGGATTCCTTAATCGCCCTATTGGAGGAAGAACGACAAAGGTGGTGTAAATCATCGTGTTTGACACCTATTAGTTCTGCATATACAAATGCATGTTATATCCGTATTTTTAATATTTCTTCTAAAAAATCAGAGTATCTATCTTACATTTTCAAATTACTAATTATTTTATTTGTTTATATTTTCTCAGTTCATATAGTGGGAATATTTATTAATTGTAATCAGGAATTATTAGCATCTTTTAATCTTTAAAATTTTTACAAACATTTCACGATATATATGTTATATAATGTACGTATGCTTTCTTCTACTAAACTGTACAGCAAATAGATAACTAAATTTATATCCTCATAAACCTGAATAAGTTATTATTTTAAATAAATGCCTTCACAGTATTCGTGTGTGTGATAAAGTGACATGGCAATTTGGTAGGTACAGTATTTTGATTCTTACGAGAAAAAAATGTCCCGTTTTGTGCCTGTTAAAATTGTTATTTATTGTTTGTCACGATTTCTTATTTACTTTTGCTCCAAATTACACCCATTTTTATTGTAGCTTAATTACAAATCTTGAAATGTGTTTTTATTTCTTTTTTCATCTTGTTATGCTTATATACTGATGTAATCATTTCGAGAAAATGAATATATCATACTGCTATCATACGCATTACTAATTACATAACTAATTAAAATAACGTGCAAAATGTCTTTGAAATGATAAAAAATATTCACATCAAATATTTGGATATCTGTAAAACGCACAATTATTTAATGGCACAATTATTTGTGGGTGTACTTTTTTTATATGTATAAATGTATAATATAATTTTAATACAGATATATTTAATACATAACTGTTTAATTTAGTTTTTAATGGAATATAATTTATTTTTTTTCTTGCGGATGTCAAAGGCGAAAATTGCATATATTAGAGTTGCTATTATCTATTACCATAATTTAGATTTTTTTAGATAGTCGTGATGATGATCATTTTGAACAAGAAAATGAAGATTTTATATCAAACAAAAAATCTTGTGTTATAATTATATTTGTGTATTAAAAGAAGAAAAATGAATTAACAATAGAATGTGTACAGTCTTCAAATTTAAATGTAATCCTTTGACAGAAGCTAGATCGAACGTCGATATTTCGGAAACTGATAACGATGATTTGCAGCAAAGAAGCTTATGCGAGTACATTATATACCATTCCAGCAAGTTACATGGTATTTATCTAATTAATACAAATATGTCTATTTCTCTTTTAGATATCAGAACGAAGACCGCGACCTCGAAGCTCAAATGCTGGCTAAAGGCCTGAGATTAACGCCAATTAAGAAATGTGGTCCTAAATATTCAGTCTAAGGGAGATACACGCTTCTGTACATACATTCTCCGCTACAGTTTTTTATCGCAAGATAACCAGAAGAAAGATATATATATATATATATATATAAGATTTGTAAATAGTTTAGGTGGTGCAAAGGAATTTGAAAAAGATAGGAGGGAGACTCGTGTATGCCTAGAATATTTCTGCCCATTTTCAATATATATTCAATATTTAATAAACATATCTTTTTTACAAATACTTTTTTAGATAATTAAAATCCTTAATTTTTTTACATAAAAATAAACCACGTAAAATCTGCTTCATCGACCATAATACATATAATTTAATTGCATAATTTAATTGCGAGACAACGCTGCATTGCCATTACGAATTGCAACATAAAATAAGATTTTATTGCAAAATATCAGGAAGGTGCGATACTGAACGTAAATGCGATTACCTAAATATGTAAATTTCCTTGCAAATTGAAATAAATTTGAATTGGTTGTCTTATTTTTAAAGATGGACCAAACGCTGTTTTATGATTCTGGCGTCAAAATCATAGAATGTGTATGACATTTAAACGTATTGTGCGCAAAATCCAGTGTATATAACTTTAGCGATATGGTAGGGCGATCAAATTAACCAAAGGATGCTCTTTAATTAATCGGTTGTATTTATGAAACTCGAAAGCGGGAGAGCTCTTATAATATATTTTGTATAGGTGAAGAATACAGAAAAGCGTTTTTATATTTTATACAGTACTTATGTAAATTATGTATACAACACAAATCGATGTAAAATTTTGCTACTACATTATTTTTGCCTATTTCATTATTTAGCGACATATATTACATTAGTCGGTAATAAAAAGGAAAGGAAGCTCGAACACCTCCCCCCCCCCCCCCCAATAAAGCAATTTATGCGAAACTCGTGACTGAGCGTGAAGTAAAAATGGAATATATCGCGAATACACGCAACTCTACTTATAAAACGGACCTTGGATCTTGTCGCGCTTTATATGCTGCAAGCGTTTTATTTCACATTTTAAATATTCCCGCGCTTTGCTCCGATTGATCGAGGCGAGGGGGTTTCTGGGGGCGTCCACCTGTCCACCAGTTGAACGCGTTGAACGCGTGGCTGACGTCGCTGACGACTACTTTGTTTTGCACCCTTCACGCATCACGCACGTACATACACGCCGACTCGTGAGCTCCGTCGAGATGAGCGCAACGCAGGACGAGGACGAGCGTGGAAGACGCTCGCGGGAGGCCGGCAGAGAAATGGTAAAGATTTTACCTTTTACCTTTAGAATATAATTTAGCTTTACCTTTAAAATATAATTTATTTTATTATTATTTGATTATGATTGAAGTTAGCGGAAAGTTTCGAACTGCACAGTCTTCCTTTTTATATTTTAGATATGTATTGGCTGAGGAAGATTCTGTGCAGGATTAGATGATAATAAATCATATTTTATGTTATAATATTATTTTCTGCTCACACACATTTATTATCGCACGATCTTTCCACTATGCTCTTGCAAATAGACCATACGAGCCTGACCTTTAGTTTATTAATTTCATGTTTTTAAAGAAAAAGGTCGTGGCTATTGATTTTTTATTCGAATATTGTATTCGTAGGAATTAACTTCGGAAAACCAAGCCAAGCACGATGAGTATATGACATGCAAAATATTAAAGGACGTAAACAAAATGTTGAGCGATCGTTTAAACAAGGAATTGTCAGATTTGGAGAGCAGGCATGCCAAGGAATTGTCTGTCCTTCAGACGCAGTTAGCTCATTATAAGAAAACCGTCGAGAAGTCTCTGAAGGTCGCGCAATCGGAAGTTCAATTTTACAAAACGAAAGTTGACGAGTTGAAATTCGAGGCCGAAAATGAACGACGTATGCAAAACTTGCATTTCCAGAAGGAGAAGGACTTGTTAAATGAACAGATCACGCTGCTCAAAGCACAGTTAAAAGAGATGACCTCGAAGTATATCACGTCTCTGAACAGTCAGGGCAGAACCCTGAGCGTCAGCACTCTCAGTAAACTTGGGGAAACTTTGTATAAGTCCGTTGAGGATAGTATAGAACATCAGATGACAAGGCGAAAGCTTGAGGAGAAAACGGAAACGGAAGAACTGTTGGTTGAGGAAGTTCGCACTCTCAAAGCAGATTTAACCAAAGCTCGGCGGCACCAGGTGAGGAAAAATTATACATGTTTTTTATTTAACATATATAATTACCACGTTTGTTTATTGCATATTATTGCAAAATATAATAATTGCCTTGCATGCAGTATTGTAGATATCTAAATGTGTCATATCACTACGATTGGACATGCCTTTTTCGTCATAGAAGTATTATTTTTTATTTTATTGCTTATTTTATAATTGCCAAAATTTGTTAAAGCTAGAATTTTTCGTAACTCTCTAACTTTATTGTCACATATTTTTAATTAAATAGATATTCGAATATACAATATTTGGCTTATACATAAAATTCTTTAAAAAAATAAGATTTTTTTATTTTTTTATATTTTAGATGCTTTAATTTCTAATATTAAGTAATTTTTAACATTAAATTATATTTCTGCCTTAACATTTTGAAATAATTATTATTTTTCTTTGTTTTACTTCAACATCTGAAGTTTTACTTCAACAACTCCGGTATTATACATATCGCAGAAAAGTTCCGACGTATTTAAGACAGTGTTTTGCAATGCTCAGCATATATGAATATTTTTCATCAATTGACAACTAATTAAGGATTAATTGAGAAATCCTAAAGCTAACCACAGCGGGTGATTATAAAAAGCATATCGTGTTTACTCAATGAAAAATCTTTTTGTTAAAAAAAAAAGAAAATAAATAAATAAACGGGAATATTTTACGACTGCCGCTCCGACCCGTACTTTCGACAGGCCCGGCCGGCCCGGCACGCACACACACGCGGTCGAGGCATGTCACCTGTATCTCGATCACGTGATAGAGCGCTCTCGATGTTTCCAAAATATAGATCTCACATATATATATGAAGCAATTGTATTAATTGCTTTATAAAATTAGTGAGATCAATGCTTTAAATATTTTAAGAGGAATAAAGATAAAAATAAATTTTTGAGTATAAATTTACAATTATTAGAAAAATAATATTCTTTAGTAAGAAATTAATCATAATAATTCAATAATCCTTTTATTTTAGACTTTATGCTCCATCTATAGTGAAATAAAATAATAGTGCAAACTGAAATGAGATGCGATGAAATATAAAAATGTTAGTAATACCGGATTCTTTAGTAATACCGCGGAGTTGTTGAAGTAAAACTTCAGATGTTGAAGTAAAACAAAGAAAAATAATAATTATTTCAAAATGTTAAGACAGAGATATAATGATCATTCTCGGAAAAATTAAAACAAAAAACAAATTATCTTGATTCTTCAAATTTAAAGATGTTAACAGAAATACTATGCAATAATTTGGCTTACGGCTAACTAAGGATTAATTAATTTAATACAGACTTTTTTAATTCGCTATGGTAATTATTGCACTAACCAGGAAATTTCAACTGGCATAATGACTGCCATCTCCAAACCTTAACTAGGTTTCTGTGGTTTACTTAATTTAATACTTAACATAGACTTAAAACTGCTGGAAGAGGACTGCACGACATTGATCCATGAAAAATGGGTTATCAAGTTTATTTTAGTGAAAATACTAGATAAAATCCTATAATATAAATATAAATTCTGTAATTCTAAAATTTGTACTTTGTAGAATATGCACTTTGACCAGCAGGTTAATCTAAATAATAAAAAATAATTCCTTTGAAAACAGTATATAATATAGAACGTAAGTTTAACTACCAATTGAAAGGGCTATCATTTTGGAAATTAATTGTATCGCCAGCAATTAGTGTCACGCATCACGACTAATTGTATTAACACAATGTTTTTCCTGCACTCTGGTTTAGTTTTCTGTTTGTCGCACAAAGCAGTCGTCATTAATGTCTGACACCGAAGCGAAGAAGTCGCAGAAGGAGTTGGAGGCTGTGATGGATAAAACATGGCTCTTGCGATCGATTATTACTGATTTAGAGCAGCATCTACAAGCCAAGATCGAAAAGGAGGAGTCCTTGCAAATGCAAATAAATCAATTAGAAGCCGTGATAACCGCATCAGTTCAGGAGCTGGATGCTATCAAATCTGGTAGCGAGAACAGACATCTGAAAGAGCAAATTAACCATTTACAAGTAAGTAAAGTGAGCAAATGTATAAATAATATATGCGAGGTGAAAATGGTTACAGAATAGCTCTTTGTGTTTTAGGAGGAATTGAGTAAGCACAAGTTAAGTTCAGAGCACTTCAACGTCATTTCGTCCATATTGAAGAAAATGAAAGCGGAAAAGGAAATCTTCCTGAAGACGGTATCTGAGCAACTGTTGCAAATCGAAACGATGCAAATCAAAACGATGCGCGGTCGTTTCTACCCGAACAAACAGAGCGCGCCTTTCGCTCAGGAACAAACAACATCTCGTTTGGAATTGCAGTTGCACGAAGCTACGACGAAATATCATTCCCTGATAGAGCAAATAACTATTATCTACAAAGAGATAGAGTTGAAGGAGTTGAAAGCCCAGCTTGAAATGGACTCGGAATGTGAGGAATTCCCTGAAGCTGCGGAACAGGAACTGAAGAAGTCCTCAAACCGGGAGCTGGAACTTGTGCGCACGGTAGATTTCTTGAAAGAGATGGAGCTCAATAGGAGATTACTAATAGATCGCGCGTTGACAGCCTTCCAGGAAGTTGAGCAACTAAGCGAGGCAGTTGAGAAATCTAAAGGTATCGAGGAGTAATCTGAAGGTTAAACTCAGCGAGCTGAAAGTAGACAAAGAACGAGAGAAAAGCAGACGAAAATCACTCACGTATCAGAAAAAGTACCTGCTGTGCGTGATTAGAACATATCAAAGTTGTGGAAATACGCTAGGCTTCCTCGCGCAATTGACTCGAGGCGAACGTCGTTACGCACGTGCTCAGAATATACGTTTCCGGATCGTTGTGTTCACGATAGTCAGTGTACAGAGGATGAAAAAGATGGCCAAACGCTGGCGAATAAAAAAAATCGTGGATGCTAATGCTATTACCGAGCCATTATGTAATTTGCCACCTGTTCGGAAACCGGCATCGAATCCTCCGTCCGTGAGAGGAAGGGCAAAAAAAATAAGTCAAAACAATAATCAGGTATATTATTATTTTTATAAAACCTATAAAGATTTGAAAGATGATTATATCGAAAATCTTTAATAAATATCTAAAAAGGATAAGCATTAGTCAGCAAGAAAGTATGCGCTTCTAATTTAGAAATATTACATGTCCCATTGTTTAGTTTTGTTGGAGAAAATATTATCTTACTGAAATCATGATCAGTTAGCTCAATCAATCGCTGATTCAAAAATCAGATTTTTGTATTTGTTAATGTGATTGCGTTTAAATTGATTCGACTGTTTGGTTAAATACGAAATGTACTTCTCGCATTTTATTTTAATTAATTATTAACATTATGCATTATATATCGAATTGTATGTTTCAATGGAAGTAGCGAGCAGTATTACCAAGAAGAACAAGCACGCTCGAATACGACTCAGTGGCAGAGTCTGGTACTAGTCATGTTATCTCAGAATAACATTATAGGTATATTTTTAAAATATGTAGAAGTTTAGCTGAACAGTGTTAATATTACGAATATCATGTTCGAATAGAGTATATCATGGTTGATCTGGCGTCAAAATCATGGAATGTGTATGACATTTAAACGTATTATGCGCAAAATCCAGTGTATATAACTTTAGCGATATGGTAGGGCGATTAAAAATCAAATTAACCAAAGGATGCTCTTTAATTAATCGGTTGTATTTATGAAACTCGAAAGCGGGAGAGCTCTTATAATATATTTTGTATAGGTGAAGAGTACAGAAAAGCGTTTTTATATTTTATACAGTACCAATGTAAATTATGTATACAACACAAATCGATGTAAAATTTTGCTACTACATTATTTTCGCCTATTTCATTATTTAGCGACATATATTACATGGCGGTAATAAAAAGGAAAGAAAGCTCGAACCCCCCCCCCCCCCCCATAAAGCAATTTATGCGAAATTCGTGAATAGCGTGAAGGAAAAATGGAATATATCGCGAATACACGCAACTCTACTTATAAAACGGATCTTGGGTCTTGTCGCGCTTTATATGCTACAAGCGTTTAATTTCACATTTTAAATGTTCCCGCGCTTTGCTCCGAATGCTCCGATTGATCGAGGCGAGGGGGCTTCTGGGGGCGTCCACCAGCTGGCAACCTCACCGCCCTCTGGACGTCTGGACTGGAGTAAACGGCCGCGGCGCTGACGCGCGCTGCCGTGCGCAGGCGCGGGCGCGGGCGCGGGCGCTCGCAGCGCCGGCCGCCGATGATGACCGATGTCGCTAATCGGTAATCGCGTTCAGTCGAACAGTCGATGCGCGCAGTTTGCGTTGTACGGTACTCCTTTTTCCAGTTTTGCTCGCCTCCCTCCGCGACGTCCGCGTAGAGAAGAACCCGGAGAAGAGGAGAACGAATTCCTCAAAGTTGCACGCTGTGCGTGAGGCGAACACGACATCGTGTTTTGTTTTGCGTCAACGGGACCGGGCCGAGTGGCTTGTACATCGAAGGGTAAATATCGTGAGAGTGCCGTGGAAAGTGAGTCCGCGAGAAATGAGTACTCCAGTGAAGAAGGTGCCCATTCATCTGCAGGTGAGTGCGTTTTAGCACCTGTAACCTGTAACTGTAAGCTCCCCGGCCCCCGCTAGCCGCTAGCCGCTAGCCTCTTGCCTCTTGCCTCTTGTTTGGCGGCGGCGGCGGCGGCGGCGGCGCCGGCTGCGGCGGAGAAAAAAGCGTCGTTATTTTTATCTGCGCGCGACGGCGAACGGGCGAGATGGTGACGGACTGATGTTGGATGAGCGAGGAGCGAAGAGCGAGGAGCGTGGTGACGCGATAAATTGTGATAAACTAGCGCTCGATAAGGTCATTGGATTTCAGTTCCACCCCTGCCCTGTTTCGAAATCTGAAAATCTCGTCGACCGCGTCGGGGCGGTTGGGGCGGCCGGGGCCAGGCTTCAACGAGATATTCGCTCTCCCATTTTTCGCAATCGTGTAAAAACTGTTGAGCAGCATGGAAGTCAACATGGAATTTTTGAGAAAATATTTTCATCCCCTGTTTTAAATACATACGTATCTCGAAGATTTTTATCATCAAGAATCATTCTGAAGAGGGAAGTTTTTCCATGCTGAATATATGTATAATATATGTACATATAATGCTAAAACTAAATGTTACTGACAATGAGAATCGTAGCATTGATTTGCCAAAGGGTCCGCCGTGTCGCGCCGCGCCGCGCCGCGCCGCCCTAATGTCGTTAGCTCTAGCTGACTTCATTTTTATCTCACTTTCTCAAACGAATTAAGGTCACTTTTCAACTTTGCTCGCTAGAGCACTTCCGCGTCTCAAGTGCTCTATGATCTGTAATTCTCGCTTACGCTTGAAAAATCGATTTAAATAGGATATTTTAAATAGGATGTGTAGTAATTAACTCTATATTATTTTCTGCAATTATTTGCAGCTCGCTCTGATAAATAGCACATAAAGATAAAGAGTTAGTACGATTGCTGGTTGATGGTTCAAGTTGGCATGTATATACATAATGTAACCGTAATGTATTAAGATTCAATGTATAAAACCATCACTGTGGACGCTGTGGACGCTGTGGACGCTCGAAGCTATAAACGATAAGTGATATCGTGCATTTTTTAATTGATATCGGTCAATAGTTGATAACTTATAACTCTGATGGTATATAGGACGATTTAATCGGCGTGGGGATCGTGCTGGATGTTGCTCCCGATGTCCCGATTGCATGACAACTCTTGCGAATCTCGCGATTAAACTTTAAAGATACCGTTTATCTTATTGAGGTTATCGTTTGCATATGACATAATGTATGTACACACGCATTTAATCGGACTCACGCGGCTGCTATATGAGAGATTACCTCGTCTATTTTTCGAATTTCACGTACGTGCATGCGTGTCTTGTCTCGTTAGTCTTGTTAGATAAGTGAGAAAATGTAAAAATGTTGACGTTAAAATTAACGTATCTCACCAGCATGATTTGTTTATGGCCCTGCATCTTGCATCGGCATCGTATCAAACGTATTAAACGTATTTTTAATCAATTTTTAATCAATGAAAAGATGTTTGTAACGCTCGACGTAAATACGATAATAATATATCCACAATTTTGTGTGAATAATGACATACGGTTCAAGTTTAAGATATTGTACAATTTGCTAAATTGCTATCTTTATTTTTTACGAGTTCTGATACGTAGATTATGTAGATAAAGTTATTTGCATGTATTAAATTAAATTAAATTAATCGAAAGCTTTATTGGTTTTTGGATATTTATCAAATGCTCGAATAAACAGGTTAATTAATGTATTTGGAAAAATACATTAATGCACCTTTGGGTATTCTTCTCTTATATCGTGCCATGATTCCAATCGTGAGAGTATCGATGCAAGCCTCATACCTCAAATACATGTCGTATGAGGCGTGAAATTGTCAATCACTCCTCATTCTCAAATATGAGAGTGTTGTGAGACAGCGAAGAGCTGCAACTAATTTATATTATCGATTTTATGACGACTCGATGTATTTTATTACCACACTTATCATTTACCTACATATAATTGTACAAGTTGAAGAGTCAAAGGTCAAAAATATAAAAAAAGTGTCCAGCGTAAAATTACGAAGTTATTAAAAAGCCGTGCCGTCTACATTTTATTTTATATCGATATATTTATATTAATGATGCATAAGTGTGATGGGTTGAATTTTTAGTGACTGTTGCCTATATAGAATTACTTGATGTTGGCAAAGGAGATTTATTATACGATCATAAGAAACGGTTATGAGAAACGCGCGCGTTATAACGAATGATGAAGATGAAGAATCGTAACGTCAAATGATGTTTATTCCGCAATTTTGGGTA
Source organism: Temnothorax rugatulus (assembly GCA_035220575.1). NCBI lineage: Eukaryota > Metazoa > Arthropoda > Insecta > Hymenoptera > Formicidae > Temnothorax > Temnothorax rugatulus. The sequence goes on along the minus strand of JASTWL010000182.1, from coordinate 269,223 downwards.
CAAACAGCTATTGTGAGGCATCACGCACCGCCATCGCCAACCGCCACTGCCGCGATTTAGAAAATAGGGCGACATTTACGAAGCGGAAGCTATACCCTGTGTGCGTTTCTGTGTAATGTGCCAATCGGAACGTCAATAGGAACATTAGGAACGGTAAAAAGAAGCCTCGTGCCATTAAGTAACGCCTATATCAACAATCTATTGTTAGGTCCAAGTCTGTAGTCTGTATTATTGTGCGGCATGGGGTATAAAGTGTGACGCGCATACCTGACAATGAGAAAGAAACGTGACTGTTGTAACAGACTCCGATATATGTATATGTAGATTTTAGCATCTCGTCTTTAATCAGTACTTGCTAGTTAACACCAATTAAAAGCAGAAAGCTCTCATCCTCTTTCTCACCGATTCTGCAAACGGAACAATCGCCGTACCGTTAGGGTTAGATTCAAGCGCTAACTGTATTTAACTTAACAATCGCAACGTTGTTTATTAGAATTAGATGAAATAATAACGCGTTTTTTTTTTTCGTTTTAAGGTTTTCCACATTTCTTCTATAATTATATATATATTGTAAAAAATCTCGAAAATCCATCGTATCTTTTTCTTCCGCAATTACCTGCGGATTCTATCGAGAGAGGATAGAAAGACTCGGAAATTTGCGCGTGATATGCATCGATGCACACCTTCCCCGGCTATACACGTACTGACGTACAATGCATAGATGATTTCGATGGGAAAACTGGAGCAGAAAAGTAATTTCGGTAAATTTAAATTCGACAAATTGTTGTCAGGTATAAAAACATTTATATTTATATTTATATTTATTAAATATTATATAGCTAGAGGAGAGACACAGAAAAAGATTTGATTGAAAGAAATAGTGTGTTAGGAATATCGTGTGAGGAAAAGTGAACGTTGCAAAACTTGTTATGTACCTAAGATTTGTAATAATATAATATAATATAAATATGATATAACGTAACGGTCAACGGAAAATGTAACAGGAAAAATCATACGGTACTGGGACGTGAAGGCCGGCCGGCTACGGCGCGCGGCGTGGCGCTCTGCGGCTGCGACAGCCGACTGCCTGCGTCGCCGTCCGCCTGCGAATCAATAGTTCGTCGACTCGACTCGTCGTCCCCGTCGACCCAATGTCCAGGAACTGCCGATAGTGCCGATATCCTCTTTAGCATACGTTTTGTGACATCGGCTTTCAGACTGCAGAGCCGATGTTATTCAAGCACTAATCCACGAATAATTGTTTCGGATGACGACGATTTTCTCTCGCGAGAGAATAAAAATTAATCGCAGGACGCGCAGATATCTCCGGCGCTCCCACGCTCTTTTCGACGCGACGCGCGACGGAGAGAAACGCGAGAGAATCCCTGACGAGATAAAAATGTCGTTGATCGTTGACACAGAAGCAACGAACGCATACACCGCGCCGTCCTTCTTCAATCATTCGCTAACCTTTTTCATCTGTACAATTTCACGAGTGGAACGAGAGTACGCGGGGGATAAACAAAGGCGCGGTTCGACGCGTAACGACGCGTGAGACGATGCGGGCGGTATCGCCTCGCGAAAGACGTACAATTACATGGAAGACGTGTAATTAATGGAAACTGACCTGGTTTTATTCGCGTCCTCGCGTTGTGTTACGTTTATAATTGTGTGCACTGTACACGTTTATAATTTATTTCAACAGAGAATACGTTATTTTTATCGTCACTAATTAACCAATAATTGGTGACGTATCCTTGCCGTTTCAATTATTAAATGTAGACTATTTATTCTATCGTAAAGTAGCTCTTATTATAATCTTTTTACCGAGCATTGTAAGAAACCAACAGCTTAGCGGCTTGCCAAGTTCCCGTAATCGTCAGACAAAGCAAACTGAAAGATTTTTATTCGATCGTTCAATTAATTAGAGTAACAATAATTAAACAATAATTGACTTTGTAAACTATCTACTATTTCGTCACTGTGTGTTTATAAGAATTTATAATAAACTTATAAACTATGCTATTTAGTCTATAAGTCACTTGTATTTCACGTTTGAACGTTTAATGTTGTCATTTGATTCCCAGCGCGAGGTAACATTCCATATTTTCATATAACTCATCGACATACGTCCTATTGTGTTTGTGATCCAAGTCGATCTTGATCGAATGTAAAGTTGTGTACCATATCCTCGGATATTTATTATATTACCCAATTGTTCCAACCCCTTTTCTGAACAGGAATTCTAACACTTTCCGACACATACCCAAGAGCTCGGAATTCCATCAATTGTTACAATTTATTACAATGTCGTTATTCTAAAAATATGGTGCTGGCTTTGCAGAGACGGCCAATTGACGTGTGACGATAGATTTATCGTCATCTCAACGATCGACCAGATCACTAGATTAAGAGATCGACACATATGGCTCTCGAAGCATGTCGCGGTACTATTATCCTCGACAATTTTTGTTAGCTACTTATCTCGCTCTGCTTCCTCCTCTATCTCTATTCGCGCGTCCATCTATTCTTGGAGTTTTATTTCGAGTTATTGCTGGTCAAAGCGTCGAAGCAATCTCACGCAAAATCCCCTCTTACCGTACAATGTACATGTACATGATCGCGTTTTCACGATGATGCGGTATCGTGTTAAATTTGACTAGACCGCTAACAATAAGTCGGTCAATCGAAACACGCGTTGCCAGCACCAATTCTGATTGTGAATTGTGAAACGTAAACGCGATAGAGTCGGATAGAGGAAGCCAGGTGTGACTTGTGTTGGCCGTTTCCGGTGCACCGCGTATTTACGAATGTAGAGTAGACCGACCGACCGGCGCGGCGCGGCGCGCGGTGGATCGTCCGCGACCCCGTTCGCATCAAGTATAAAGCTAATAAAGCCCATAGAAGTTACGCAAGATCGATATACTAACAATAGCATTGCAGTCTTCTTAACACATGTCAATTAAGAAGGAATCAATGCGTGTGTAGAATACCATGCAAATAAAGTTATTAATTTTTCATTAATAGGATGTGGGAAACCTTGGATAATATTTTGCGTAGGATTCAGGCAACAGTCTTGTACGCGTGTGCCATCTTCTCGCGTGAATGTAAGACAGGGTAAAATGCGATAAAATGCGATCGCGCGGGTATATGGCCCAAGGTGTACGCCTTCGTCGCGACGACGATGTTATTTCAAAGAGATCTCGTAAATTTTGTGCGGTGTGTGTGAAGCTGGCATATCATTTCGTTGAAAATCATTAATTATTGAAAGTTCTGGCTTTATTTTCAATAGTTCTATAGTTCCTGATAGAGTAAACAAATAATTCTAGCCATTAAAGCCGAAAAACGCGTCAGTACAAACTGAGACGTTATACTCATGCAGCGTCTCTCACTTTGTCCTGCGAAACTTTCCGGTACAGCATTTGTCAGATTTTAAAAGATCTGCAGTTCTTCTATAATCTGGCTATAAAGCCAGAACTCTAAATAATTAATGATTTTCTACGAAATAATGCGCCAATTTCACACACACTTTTATGCGCAATTAGATGTTCGCACGTCCACGTACGGCATCTCTCATTAAGAACGAGACGCAATTACTTAATAGGCGCCGATCGTATGATAAATAATTGACAAGAAGCAGTTTGCATGTCTTGCGTAACTATAATATTGAGTCTTTCAGGCGCAGATTAATTTGCATATGTATATATTTGTCAAATACTGCATGACTACTGTGTGCACTTGGAAGAAATAAAAAACAATTCCAAACGAGTCTAGTTTTCATGAGAAGTGCTTAAATGTACAAGATTATTATTTTTATCCTATTTCATAATTTTTCGTGAAATTTTCAGTATTATTTTGCTTGCGTTTATTAGGAATATACATTTCTAAATCACATTTATCATATTCAGTGATAATGATATAGTGACACGAATCGTCTTTTAAAGGTAGAAAAAAGTTTGTTAATTATGTGTTTTTAGTTAAAAAATTTTTAACTATTTCATAATCTTTTTGAATACGAGACATTAAATCCATCAGGTGATTGCGCAATGCTTAAAGTTATTTGGTTGTGTGTCGCCCGCTAATATTTGCCGAGTCAACCTGGATTCCGATACCCTGCGAGAGTTTCATTAGTCGCTTGGGATTACCGGTTCAGACGCAGAAGGTATCTTTCGTTTCTTATAAAGATGAAAGGTAAAAGATACTTGAGCACATTTTCTTTCTTTTTTTTCACGCCAGACGCCAGAGCTTTCTCGCATGATTTTTCGCGATCTAAATTCTAACTGATCATCCTGTGTGTACTTGTATCTGAAAATCTGAAAAGTCAACGCGCCACAACATTACCTTAAATTAAATTAAATTAAATTAAATTAAATTAAATTAAATGAGTGATATAAATTAGATGCGAGTTGCAGCGAGCTTTTGCAACTCGCACCGTTCTCGCTTCTTAGCTTCTTCTTTGTTGATAAAGGAAGCGACAGGCCGCATAAATATTGCAACCGAGCAGTAACGGAGATTCGCTGGGAGACCGACCGATCTGTCTCATCTATCTACGTTCTCGCGCCTTTAGCCGTTTAGCCGGCCTAGCACCGAAAGTCTAAAAGCGGAATCCAATTCTCATACTTCACGAGAGACCTTGAGAGATGAAAAGAGAAAGAGAGTGGCACGTTCTGACACGCCAAATTGCCGCTCGCGATCTAATCGCGAAGATATATTCGCGATAAGGGATTTTCGCTTATACAACCGCGTCGATTCGTGCCGGCGAATTCGAGACGTATAGACGTATAAAGACAGGAAGTGTCGGGGACTATTGATTTTAACCAGGGCCCCTGCCTGCCCTGGTCTGGCTTAACGCAACTCGTATTTTGTGTCGTATTAGCCTCGCTTTTACACAGCGAATTGCTTTGTATATAGTAAACAATAACTCGTATATTGTATACAAAATATTTTTATGAGAAAAATCTGTACTATGTACTATGTGCCAAGAAGAAAAATTAATTGTATCTAATTAGAGTTATATTCTCTATTTTATCATACATTTCATGTCTTTTTAGATGAGAATATAAAGGTTTATTCTAACTGAGTTCAAAACTAGTTTCTTTGCGCTACTAATTTTATACAATTTGTTAATTTTTAAATTATGTGATATGATATTTTTACCGGATTACCGGATTACATTAGATAGAAAAGATGTAAAAAATGGCGAAACGTTTATTTTTTGGATCAAAATCTGCAATAGTGATATATGAATAATTTTATCTACTATATAATTAACAATTCGCGAGAGAGAGAGAGAGAGAGAGAGAGAGAGAGAGAGAGAGATTAAAAATGGAAAAATAAATTTGTTTATCGCGTAATTTATCGACTTGCGAGTGTCGAGAGAATTAAGTATCTTAGATACTGATACTTCGTTTTAAGAGTTAATGGGATTTTATTGCTCTCGAGGCACTCCCGCAAAGATTTCACTTAAAAAAAATTACACGCTGCCGTATACGTGACGTATCTTAAGAGCACGCTCGTCGAAAATACTCGCGCGCCGATTTCTAACACATGAAACGCATATGTATCTCGGCCGTTGCTAATACTACACTTCCAAGATGACAAGGTCTCCGCCCACGTAAAATACGTCTGCCGATGATCTCTCGGCACATAAAATTCCAAGGTCGAGCATCCGCGTTTCTACATTTCTCACAAAGCTTCTCCTACACGTACCCTACTCCTACCGCTACACTTCTGTTCTACATTTAATTTTACACATTTACTGTTGCACCGATTCTATTGAACGTCTGCAATCGATGTACCGAATGTCCTAGATCCTAGATCCATCAAAAAGTATATTAGTCTGTTTATTGTATATCGAATTATCTTTTGACGCAAAACAATACGGAATCGATTTCTTAATCGGTGACGTGGAAACGTCAGTGTTCACCCAAGATCGAAAGGATCTCGTGAACCTCGCCCGGAAGAACTCATTGCCAATATTACTATAGTTATGACTAGTCCCATGGGGCGCGACGAGGTCTAGAGTCTAGACTAGCTGGCGTGGGTGGCAACAGCCAGGAATTGGTTTTTTTCCCTGACGCCCTGTCGTCTTCATTCCCATCGTCCAATCGTCCCTTCTCCGGGAGTTAGGGGCTAGGTCTTTATATTCTCCCCGCACGCACGAGAGTGAAAAGCACGAAAGCCCTTTAAAAGGTCGCTCTCGTCCATGCATCCACCCTGCCACGCACATCATGCAACCTGCGGACCCTGCTGTGTGTCAGTGCATACGCAATGTCGGCTCTCTTCTTTTTCGCAATTTGTTCCTCCAAGAAGATAAGGATCACACGGGGGTACGCGTACACTGGGTACGATATTACGTCAATAACAAAACAAAGGATGCAACTGGAAGTTGCGTCATATTCTTTTTTACTTCATTTAGATACGCGTTGGTCATCGAGATCGTTGACATTAAATGGTAGTTAAATCTTGAGTTTCAGTTTCTGTATTATACAAATTAAAAAAATATATATGTACAATAATATATATATAATTTATATGTAAGAAATGGAATACAAAGGGTATGATTTATCCATTTGATTTATCACTTTTAATATATTAATTTTCTGTATTTTATGGATGGCATTTGCAAGCATTACATTAATTAAAATTCTCGTTTGTCAATTCAGTTGCATTTCGCTGCAAAAGTAAAGAGAAATTTTCTTAAAAAAGCAAGGGATAACTGTTCGCTTATCGGATCATGCACATCGCGATCATGTACATGCTCTAAATCCGTATCGCGTACATTGGCGGAAGTGCGTGAACCGTCGCTCTCTTATACATCGCTGATTGATAGTACCGTAGTGGCGTAGTAGCTATATACTACATAGCGATGCGCGTGTATATTAATTGCGTATGCCGGATGTTGGAGTCCATCAGTCCATGTCCATGCACGCGTTGCGTACTTACTAGTCGCCAAGTTGCGTTATGCGTTATAGTCGCGTTATACCAAGGACGCGCGGTATTTGGGCGAGTCATGGTCGCGATAGTGGTGGACGAGGCTGAATCCGTTACGTTAACGTTGAATCGTTAATAATTAATCGCTCCACGATTATTAAGCTCGTATTTTTAAAACTGTAAAATAAACTATACTCTTGTTAAACTAACGCAAATATTATTCTTTTCTAGAGCTCGCAGAATAGATTGCTAATTAAAAATGGCAAGGTCGTGAATGAGGATGGAGTAATCGACAGCGATGTCTACATCGAGGATGGCGTCATCAGGTATGCAAATGCGAGATGCATTTTTATCATACGACGGACAATATTGATTTATACGAGTACATATTCCGCGTTTATATTAACGTGTCGTTTGCGCGAAAAACACTTTTCGGCTTGTTAGAGGAAATTGTGAGGCGCGGATCCGCGCGTTTGTTTCTCAAAGGTAACGAGGTATTTTACTTGGCGATATGACGGTATGAGTATCATAGTATATTCAGCTCACGTGTCTAATCGCCACGAACGAAACGCGATTCGTCGTCGCGGTAATTCTATCATGTAGAACTGAATGAGCTGGCGACAGCGAACACGTTTACGTTCGCTGTAATTTATCAAACAAGCGCGACTGATCGTAACTGTTAGATAATCGGTAGACCCGGTAGATCCGGTAGACCCGGTCCAAGTGTCAATGTCATATGTAAATGCGATATAATGAGATTGATTTGACTAATCAAGCCGCACTTTAGTGTCGAAAGTCCCTCGAATTGATTGTGAAGAACGAAAAGATTAGTTGACAAATATTGTCATTTCTGTTCGCAGGCAAATGGGACGCAATCTCATTATTCCGGGTGGCACAAGAACCATCGATGCTCGTGGAAAATACGTAATGCCCGGCGGCATAGATCCGCACACCCATTTCGAGTTCGAATTTATGGGTACCAAGTCGGTAGATGACTTTTATCAGGGCACGAAAGCCGCTGTCGCTGGCGGTACCACGATGATCATCGATTTTGTGGTACCGCGAAAAGACGAGAGCCTCGTGGAGGCTTACGAGAGATACAGGCAGTCGGCGGATCAAAAAGTATGCTGCGATTATGCGCTGCACGTCGCCGTCACATCTTGGAGTCCAAAAGTAAATTTATTACGATATCTCATAGTTTTTTTTTATATTTTTTCCCTACATATTATAATAAATATATTGCAATCCGATTAAGTTTAGAATACAAATATCTGCTTCTAATCTGTTCTAATCAGTTTTCCTAGCTACTTATTAAGCTGACTTATAGCTTTCTAATTATTTTGAGATAAGTTGTTTCTGATCAACGTACAGCCTACTTTTACGACACGATGCGTCAATCAAGCACTCACTCTTGTAAATGCAATGTAATGCTTACGTCAGGTCATCGTGCCATGTGCACTCTCTATTCTGCCTTTTTTTACCCGGAACGAGATAATTGCAGCATTTAACACGAAATCTTTCTAAGAAAGAAAATTCATTTAGGTTTGACCTCTTTCTTTCCCCTATTGATCATATGCAAAGTTGAAACTGCACAATTTATGACGTTTATACGTTAGACTTACGCGTTAATTATGTTAACTAGACGCAATGACAATTGGCGTAACGACAATTTACGTAATTCCGGTGCAATGTAAATTATAGTGCACACGGAATTAATCCAATTCTACCTTTTGTGGTTTCCGCTCATTAAGATGGTCGTAATTCAGTTTATAGAAGTTTTAAACGAATTTATTATAATCATAGATGTTAACACACTTGATATTAATAATTCAGTTCAATTACATCAATAGTCTTGATCAATCAAGATTTAACTCGGTTTCTCGTCCAGATTATATTCTTATCCATACTATATGGAGACGCAGATAGAGAATTTATTTAGAGTTAAACTCAATTCTATCGCTAGCTTGTTAGTCTTAGCGTGATTTGAATCTCTTACGTTCACAGCTTCGATTACCGACATTCGAAGGATCAGTGCGATTCCAAACGTAGGAAAACCAACAAACTTGTTTCGTAAATTGGCGACTGTTGTGCAGATCTCGTAACCGGCTTGTAACTACGATTGCCGATCACGCGACTGGAATACCGAGCGACCGCGACGGCGGATGAGAAAACCATTCGCACGTGCTGCCTGAGGGCACGATGGAAGAGAGTGATTTGCCGTCGAGCCTCCTTATTTGCTGCCGTCAGTCGTGCAATCGAAAGGAAGCCGCGTTCGCGATTCATTATTCATCGGTATTCATTGCCTCGTCTGTCTGCAGGTCAAAGAGGACATGGCAACGTTGGCGAAGGATCACGGCGTCGGTAGCTTCAAAATGTTTATGGCGTACCGAGACATGTTCATGCTCAGAGATCCGGAGCTGATCGAGACTTTCAAGGCGTGTAAAGAAATCGGCGCCGTTGCTATGGTGCATGCGGAGAACGGTGATCTTATTGCGGAGGTATACATATAAAATTATGATAACGCTAATGATAATGCATCAATATAATGAGATCAATTCCGCGTTTCATACATTTTGCTACTTTTGTCACTATTAATCCTCGCTGATGTCCTTCGGAGATCATGAGATTTCGTTTCAACATTTCCAGACTCCATAGTCCTTTTAAAGTTGTCTTTAATTCTTTATTTATAATTTAGTAAGTTATTTGTAATTTAAAAAGAACACATATGCGCGCGCGCATTCAATATACACATTTAAATAAAATAAATAATAAATTTGTATTTCACAAACTAGAAAATATACAAATATTTTTATATGTAACTTTCAAACTTCTGCTCTTTAAATATTACAATCGACGACTAATCTAAAGTAACATAAAAAGAAAGCTAAGCCAGATAAAACCGCTATGTGACTCGAAAGTTACGTTGGATAACGGAGGCTCAAGATGTTGTTTGAATGTTGTTTGAAACAGGATTTTAATGCAAAATACAATTTACGAGCTCTCTCTCCTATTGTCATAAACTTGTTTTAGAATGCGAAGAAATTACTGGCCGCAGGAGTAACTGGCCCGGAAGGCCACGAGATGTCACGCCCCGAAGAGGTCGAAGCGGAGGCTGTGAACAGAGCGTGCGTTATCGCGAATCAGGTAAGCGGAACGCTTCGCAATAATGTCGTTGCTAAAACGTTGACATCTCTCAATCGATCTCGTATATTCGTGTTTCGTTATCTGTTTTGATGTATACTTTATTTCGTCCGAGCACGTAAGACTTTTTTACATTTCACCATTTTTTAAGTTCTACTTACGGATGTACTTGGCACGCTACCCGTAGTGGTATTTAGTTCACGAACGATCATAAATTTCAGTAGATTAGAAACCAGGACGCTGCTTTTCGTGGCATGTGCCCAATGTCCGAAATTCTCAAATCGTGCCGAGATCAAGAAATATCTGTGTCACGCGATAAAATGCGATAATGGCCTAAGAATATCTAAAAATGTCTACATTCTATTGTATTTTTCCTTTCTAAATCCTTGCCTTATTATCTTTCTTACATCTTTTTAAATTTTATTTTTTCCTTTTTTAATTTTATATTCTTAAATTTCCTCTTTATACACAATCAAAAAAGATAATATTTCTTCATCTTTTACTCTCTTTCTTTCTCCGGCAACTAAAAACGTATTTAGGCACTATCGCATCTATCGCCGTACTAGTATCAAAATTCTGCATGCTTAGGTCAATTGTCCGCTGTACGTAGTGCATGTGATGAGCCGTAGTGCCGCCGAGCAAGTGGAAGACGCGCGTAAACGCGGCGTTTGTGTCTTCGGTGAAACCTTGGCAGCTGCAATCGGCACGGATGGTACCAACTACTTACACAAATGCTGGAGACATGCCGCCGGTCATGTTATAAGTCCACCACTCAGACCAGATACGGACACGCCACGAATACTCGTGAACATGTTAGCTAAGTGAGTCGAAGATATCGATGAATTTACAGAACGACTTTGACATCGAAGCGAGCTAGAACGTGAATCTATGAAACTATCTGTATAGAATTGTAGATAATTAACACGCAAGCACAATTTGAGGATTCATCGTTAGTAAGTCGGATATGTGTATTACGAGCCAAAACTAGGTAGAGCCAATACAAACTGTTAGGTGTAAACAGCGACATTTAAACATAGATCCGATTGCATTCTTAAATGAATCTCTTGCCAAGTATAGTATCTTGTCCGTAAGAATGTCGGAAAACACTTTCGTTTCGAGATCGATATAATGGTTACGTATCAACGTACTTTCTACTTCTAAAAGGAATAACGCACGACTGGTTTTTTCCTAAATAAATAAGTGAAGTACATTGAGAGAAAAGTTGGATTTGTAGAGAGCACTGAAAAATCTCGGATAGAGAAACTCGATGTTTCTTCGCGACTTTACTGTTAATCATCTTTATTCTATCGACCATTCGATAGAATATTTTGAGAAAAATTGTGTTTCTCAAATAACATTGCAGCATGTACGTATATATTCGGCTCAAAGTATCGATTTTACCGAGTCTTGGGTACGCACACCATTGATTTTACTCCCTCCACATACTTTCTATCCCGCTTATTAGCGGAAATTGGTTGCAATTGCAGCAATAGTAATTCTAGTTATCCAGTTTCTATGTTATTCTATGTCCAGCTAGACGCTTGCGTGACATACGCGCAAATTGCACAATTATGCCGTCCTTTATTTGTCCGTTCGCATATTGAAATTTATATTTAATAGTTCCGTTGAAATCCGACTCGCATGCATATTGAAAGTAGCCATCATTATTTTCGTTCTCTCTTTGCTCTTTTATTTTTATTTATTTGCCTGTTACGTGTACAAATTCCTCTTACGATTATTTTTATTGAACTTAGCATTGCGCATTATACATATGAAAATTTTATATAAAAGTTGATATAAAAATATGTTTCATTAGAAACTTTTTTAAAAGATAAATCTGAGCACAGCTGAAAAAGATTTTATGGCTTTTCCATTTGTAAATTTTATATTTATAATATCGATATTTGGCATGACATACGTACGTTTGGAATTAAAAACATGAATATAATTTTACACATACCTACACATGTGTCTTATACATTTTATACAATTAATTGCTTTAATATTAATATATAAAGCTGATTCTTATATGTAGAGTCAAAGGTAATAGTGATAATTTTAGTACTGGAGTATTTTGAAACTTTTATCGAATTTTAGTATAAATTTTTTTCCAATCGTAAATTGGCTTTGTCTAGTATATAGACTAGTAGAGAGAACGTAGCAGTTATTTCAACGAGAGAATAAAAATATCGACTTTAGGTGAATAGTCCGTTGTACGTAACGGCGATTTCGAGCAAGTCGGCTGCCGACGTCGTGTCGGCGAAACGATCGGACGGTATCATCGTTTTCGGGGAAACCCTGGCGAGCACCATCGGTATCGATGGTAGCGAGCAATATGGCAAAAACGTGGAGAGAGCAAGGCGTTTTATAACTAACCCTCCGTTGCGGCCTGACCCAACGACACCTGCCTATCTAACCGAACACCTGGCCCAGTAAGTAGAGTCTCCGATGTCTTTATAATGGCTGGGTTGACCCTTTTCGCATCATTTAATTGGATTATTTTTATATTATTATAAAAGTTATAGATTTTTATTAAACGTTTTTGTTAAGAGACATTTATTTCCAATTGAGCGGAAAAAATTGGAAGTAAGAAGAATGTCCGATGGTTTTGGCACATCGCGCATCGTGTATATTATTACATATCATTTTTCTTTCTATTTATGCCTCAGTGTATTGAATTATATATTCATTTCTTTAAAGAATTCTTTTTCCGATTTAAGAACTTCGTTGCGTTATTTCGCTCAAACATTCGCACAAACATGGCGATAAATTATAATAACAAAATGACGGGAATGACATAAGCGTAATTCTTGATCTGGATATTAATAGCTACGGCGTAGGAAGGTACGACCATTGCTTGCACGGTGCAGCGCATTAATGTTGATTAAATAACGGAGGAAAAAATTGTTGGTTTAAAGACTACCATTAAATAACTACTGTTCCTCAACTTTTAATCATTTGACGTTTGCTGTTTAATTTCGTATTATTAATTTCGATTACTTTAGCCTATTCGATGTCAAGGTAACCACTTAACTTTTGTTTTCTTTCCGAGAGTTCAATCTTCAGACGCACTAATATGACCATTTTTTCAGAGATAATCTTCAAGTTATCGGTAGCGACAATTGCACGTTCAGTACTGAGCAGAAGGCTCTGGGCAAAGATGATTTTACGAAGATTCCCAATGGCGTGAACGGTGTGGAGGACAGGATGGCAGTGCTCTGGGAGAAGGGTGTACACGCTGGCATAATGGACCCCATGCGATTCGTTGCGGTCACCAGCACGAACGCCGCCAAAATCTTCAACCTGTATCCCCGAAAAGGTGTTATAGCCGTCGGCTCGGACGCTGACATTGTCGTCTGGGATCCCAACAGGAAACGCACCATTTCCGCTGAGACCCATGTTCAGGCCGTTGACTTCAACATCTTCGAGGCAAGTTTGATGGAATCATCCGCTTTCAACGAGAAACGATAGTTGTAGTATTGCGCAGCATAGTATTGTGTGCGTTATATTTAGACAATTATCTTCGTCGCAATATATATGACTGAGATCTATAACATTCTCAGCGCGTCGTATAATTCTTTCTGGAAAAAAAATGGATTATTGAATTGCGCGATTACATTACAACAATAAAAATATCACACGCGTGGCTGTAGTTTAATTATTTAATTAATGGTCGATTACAGGGTATGGAAGTGACTGGCGTACCTGAATACGTGATTGTCAGTGGACGCGTATGCGTGGACGAATGTGAGCTCAAAGCTGTTCATGGCTTCGGAAAATACGTAAACACGGATCCATTCGGCGCTTATGTGTACGACATGATAAATGACAAGGAAAAGGTATAACATACCGATCCTTTTTTTTTTTCTTTCTTCCCACTTCGCTTTCTGCCGCTATTTTTTACAGATGGGTTATTTTTAAATAATAATGTTAGTGATTATATTTTTTAAATTAAATTTTAAAAATTTAAAACTCGATTAGAATAAAATGAAACATTAATAAAAATTTTATTATTGAAATTTGACATTATATTGCAACTGCGTAGAGACCACGTGGAGTCGCACGAACCGAAGCGGAAGCGAAGAGACATGCCGAGGAAGACGCCGCGATTGCGAAGGCTAAGGAAGAAGCGAGAGCGGCTGCAGCTGCGGCTGCGGCACGAGCCAATCAGAACGGTTCGATTCACGATAGTCCAAAGATAAAATTGCGATCTATTACTTGTACTTTACCAGAATCCGCCGTGGTGACACCATCCACGAAGGGCCCAAGACTCGAAGGGCAGAGAAACCTACAAGATTCTACTTTCTCTATCAGCGGTGAGTCTTATTATAAATTATTTTTTGAGTCTTCAGACATACATGGCATATATTTTCTGGTGGTCTCATACTAATAAAGGATAAGTCTAATTCTAATTCTAATAAATTGTTTGAGCTTGATATCGTAAGCCAATTGTGGGAAATGCGTTAATTCTTATTCATTTGTTTTATTCTTCATATTGTGGGAATATAAGCGCGGTTTTTCTTACAGAGGATGTCGAAGAAGCACGAAGGGCATGCATTCGCGTAAATAATCCACCGGGCGGGCGCAGTGCGGGAGGCTTTTGGTAATTTTTACAAAAAGAAAGAACATCAAGCTTTATGTATAAGGATCACTTAATGCAAGAATTGAATGGGATTTTACTTCTCTTTTCCTTTTTCCTTTGTCATACTCCTTTCATCCGTCATAACACACGTACACACCCTTCTTCGTTTCAAAGAGTATCAATCCGCTTTCAGGTTTGCTATTCATTAAATATTACAGTAATGTAAATTGTTTTCACATTGTATTCCTATCGGTTAAGGTCTGTTCCATCGAAGAAGGGGACGGAAGCCACTGGCCAATAGGTTGTACGTTCATACATATATTCATATTAATCATTCAACTTTCGCTTCATTATCGCTTCATCGTTGCACTGTATCGTTGG
Source organism: Temnothorax rugatulus (assembly GCA_035220575.1). Taxonomy (NCBI): domain Eukaryota; kingdom Metazoa; phylum Arthropoda; class Insecta; order Hymenoptera; family Formicidae; genus Temnothorax; species Temnothorax rugatulus. The sequence continues at coordinate 254,186 of JASTWL010000182.1, read as the reverse complement.
CGTGCTTCAATTATCTTGGTCCATTTCCTGATTTCTAAATTATTTAGAAATTATTTTCTTCGATTTTTTTTGACAACGTTATGTGTTAATAGATTTTCTTTAAGATCACTTTCATTATTTTTACTTCAAGATTTATTTATTGTTGCATACATGAAAGTGTACGTATAATTATATAATTTGTGTTATGTCATAAATCACAAGATATGTATTTAACATCTGAGCGAAAAATACTATATTGGACGAAACATTTTTGAAACAAAGACTTATAATATGTAAAAAAGTTGATAATATTTTATGATCATATACATATATATTGTATTTTATTAAATTTATTTCTGTGCGTTCGGCAATTATATTCATTACGAACGAACTCTAAAAATCGCACTTATTGTCAGAAAAAAAACCATTTGTTATATATTATGAATTTCGGTATAAGAGATAAAATTATTTGTTTTCTTATTTCTTTTCTTATTCTTATTGTATGATGATTTTTTTAATTCCAAAGGAAACCTTGTAATGATGATCAGGATGATTTCTTATCTTGTGAATAAAATCAGGTGTGATATTAGTCACATTATTAATAAGACAGTTGCTTGTTTATTATCCATGATAAGGAGAATTTGTATTAGAAAACAGTTGTGGGGCTCAAAGAAACACAGAAAGACGTAGTATTTTAAGTTACAACACTTGCATTGAGCCATCGATAAAAAGTTATGTTTATTTATGACGTGAAATGTGTTACATAAATATATTTATATATATATATATGGACTAGTTGCATCTTGCGGTGTAATTATATTTATGCTTATATTTAATAGAAAAACCATTAGAATTCTATTTCAAATTTAATTTTAACAGCAATTAATATCTGTTGCGTGTATACGAAATATTTCTAAGTCAAGAGTAAAGACTTTCCATCAGTACAATTATTTTATCGTTAAAAGCTATAAGTTGAACGTGACATATTTTGCATACTGGAGTTAAGAAACATATATGTTTATTTCAATCCAATTTATTTGTCTTATTTATCGTCGCAACAAAGCACACATAAAACGTTAATATTACTTTGCATTACTTTTACGAAATAAGAAAATATTTCAGTGTAAATGTGTAAACACGTTTAATTAGATCGTTGAATGTACATATAAAAGTGCAGTTTTAGTTAAAGTTGATTTAAAAATAATTACTGTTATAATCACTATATACAACTACTGTATCGCAGAAATTTATATGTGTTTTATTGGAGGTTTTCTAAATGAGGTTGAACAATGTTGCATTCTAAATCGGTTGCGATCAATTAATATTCATCATTCGTTATCCATTACAATCAACATAAGTATATACAATCACTATAAGTCGTAACATAAGCGTGTAAGCCGAAGGAATCTTGTCATTCGTATTAATCACCTTTTTACGATCACGTTTTCGATAAATTTGTACTTTGTGTAAGATTCTAGAGGTAATACGCCAAAGGAAAGTAATTTTAGGACAAATAATGATTTATACTTTGATAAATAATGAGAGTATCAATTATCAGTGAATCAAGATTTTCCGTTTAGCATGTAGATTTATGTAAATCCTATCGGCAGAAGTTTACGGCAATGCTAATACCGATTCTCCGCATTCTCTGCGTCCGCGCGAGCGCATGATATAAATTATAAAAAACGACGCACAAACTTTCGTTCGCCCATATCATCACTGTAAGATTATTACGATAAGAGCAAAATAGGAAATCATGTTATATAAATGCATTCTCTAATTGTAAGAACTCTTTTCTTAATTTAAGAGACACTCATTCACAAAATCATACGTTCTCATAATAATACACATGTCGTTATTAATCATTTAACGTAACCCAAGTTATTCGACATTCCGATTTGTAGGACTCTAGCTCCTTTTATATCTAAAATATTGAACACTTTTCTTTAATAATTTAACTTTTTCTGATGATTTAATCACATTATTAACACTTGAAGTATATAATTGAAAATACCGTATCACTACTGAATTTTCTTTAATATAATAATGATAAGGAATGACAAGAATAATAAATCGTAATCACATAATCGTCATCATTACGTAACAAGTGTTAATTGTGTAATCGTTCATGTGTAAAAGAACAGTTAAGTCTTACGACTAGAGCTTATGTAAGTCAAAATATGAAAGACCAAAGCAACGTTAGAAATCAAAAATTTTCTAATAGATTTTCTATCGAAATTCTGCCGACATTTCTAGGCATCTCTGTACTAATGATAATCCAGTACGTTTATTTCAAATAGTAACGAGTTATATTCATATAACTTACTGTAATAACTTTTCTAAAAATTGCATCGACACAAAGTACTTTTGAACTAAGTTTTTTATTTTTCAATAAATTCAAAGTTGTTTTGAGAGAGACTGAATACCTTGAAAGAGATTTACACATTAAAAAAAAATTCATTTAATAACAGTTTTATTTTAAGTATTAGCACAGTGAAGGTAGCGAATTATAAGATAAATTATTGATTCATAAAGTATCTTACATAGCACAGAAATATTTTAACGCATTGTTATCAATTAAACTTCACAGAGAGTTATTATTATACACTTTGCACGTAACGCTGTTGATATTTTATGCCAGTGTCGAAGATTTTTATGTTATCACTGTTGGATATCTACAGTGACATTTATTTATTTAAATGGCATATATAAAAGTGCTTTTAAGGACAAATAGCATATTACAATTATAAATGTGTTCACGTTACGTGACCTCGTGTCGAGTACTCGGAAAGAATGTATAGTTTATCAACATGAATGACACATCTAGAGTATCCTATTTATGTCTGTTATGATGTATGTGATCGCTTTAAATAAATATAACATAATATAAGTAACATAGTCCACAATTTTCCTTAGCGATTGACCTTAGACAACTTACTATAGATCTAATATATACGTATATTGACCGTAACGTAAAGAAGTAGAACACAGGTATGTAAAAGAGATACATTTGGCCGATTGTTACTGTCCTTTTCATTAATTAACGATTTAATTAACAATTTGCGTTGAAGATACATAATTGAAGATAAATTGATGATTATCATATCATATACTTATGTTACACATACTGTAATTACATATTCTTTTATAATTGCTATCTTCTAATATCATTACCGCATTCGAGATAGTATATTTCCTTTGCAACATTTAACTTAATTAACATTTAAATTTAACTTAAAGTGCTCAAAATGTTGCTGTCGAGTACTAAAGCGGTATGTAAGTTTGTTAAAATATAATGGATAATATTGCTCGCAAAAAGAACATCACAGCTAATTTATTGTATAAAGCGCATGCATGCCAGCTTGGTGAAAATCTTTGATACGTGATATGGCTTTAACTCGTAATAAATAATTATCACAATACGTTAGATAAAATAAAATAATTCGATATTTTTTCGATAGAATTTTACACTTTGGTACCTTCCTATAAAATATTATGAAAAAAATATGCATTATTGTATTTTATCTTCCATTTTTCTAAATTTGCTATTCTCACGTGACAACAAAGCGCTTGCACATATCGCTTCGATATTTGCATCATTCCAATTTCCTGCAGCATTCCGGTTCGCATACATTGAAATATAAGGAATATTATGATTCACTCTCTGACTTCATTCATTTAATTTTTCCGCTCTTTGACGTGCTTTTTCTAAAATTTGCTTCAGTTCTGACGATCGGGCAGTTTTGTACTGTAAAAAAAAAAAAAAAAAAATCGAAAAATGTTGTAAACGTTACAAAATTTTTTTCATTAAAGCTTGCTTACCTCACATTCGTTTTTCGCTAAAGTTATTTGCCCATTGAGCCTGCTTCCCTCGGACAGACCGCACAATTGCTCCAGTCGCCGTCGCGATAAATTGAACAATTCCGTGCCGTTCGTATTTTCCAACTGTTTGCAAATTCTACAAATAAAACATACTTGTATTTATTGAATAATGAATAGATCAGTTCCATTACTCTCTCATATCAGAATTATATATGTAGTCAATATACTTTTGCGAGAATCCTTTGGCTGCTAACCAAGTTTGAACTTCCCAAGGGGTCGAGTGTTGATTCAACCAAATTTCCTGCGTACTGTTATTGATAGGAGAATTCGCTTTCTTCTCTCGAAATATCCTCAGGACGAACTTGAGCTCTTTTTGAACTTCTTCTTGACTGGAATTGCCTTTTGAAAGTAAGAGTAAGAATGCGCCACAAATACATTCACTATAATAATAATTGTTAATTATAAAAATTTTCATTTAATTAACATTTAAATAACATTTAAATAAAAATCCATTTTATTACAAGTAAGAGTCGAGTTTTAACAAATAGGTACGTATAAGATGGATTAACAAAATAAAATAATTATTAACATTAATATTTGAAGCTATAGTACTCACCATTGAAGAGTTTACTACTTTTGGAAGTTTCTGCTTTATTAAACGTAAAAGTTGTCGATGGCACAGATTTTTGAGTTTGAAGCAGTGGGGTAGATCCTATTGGCGTCGGCGGCGGCGTCGGCGGCGGCGGCGGCGGCGGTGGTGGAAGTGGTGGAGGCGTTGGAGGTATCGTCGATGAATCTAATGCCGGTACAGGTGATGTTGGTGCTGATTTTAATGGAGATAGTATTGGGATTGATTTCAATACAAATAATGTTGGTGCTGATTTTGATGTGGGTAATTTTGGTGCTGATTCCGATGCAGGTAGTGCTGGGGTTGGTTTCGATGCGGGCAGCTCTGGTGGTAGTGTCAGCGCAGCCGGTGCGGGTGAAGCTGGCTTGTCGGGTATTACATCTAGTATTATATCGCGAGGTGGTGAATGCACTTCCACGATGCTTTGTTGCGTATTAAGCTTTCCATTCGACCGAGAAATACTCTCGATAGAAGAAGTACTAGATCTACTGCTATCACTGATGGATATTCCGTTGTACGAACTAATGTCGTCTGTAAAACAATTTTTACATAAATTAATTTGCATAAAATTGTCCTTGATAAGAGACGATAAATTATTTATTGCACGAGTATTTGATTCGTTCACGGAATCAATACATCATAATGCATGCCAATATAGACGAGCTTAAAATACGTGGAAAGGCTATAACTTACCCCAAAGCTTTCACACAAACTACACACAGTTTTATATTGGACGAACACTAAGCATGTATAATTTAAGCATCATGTATAATAATATCTTGGATTCTACTAATATATATGAAATTTTATATCGGGATAAAAAATCGCCGTTCGTCATATAAGCATGTTTATTGTACAAGGTGTGTTTTTTTATCACTTCACTAAACAAAGTATCTTTATATAAAATATAACGAAATGATACTACAATTACATCTAATTGTCGTTGCGATTCGCAGGAGACAAGAAAAATGACGGGAACGACGACGACTCCTCGCACGAATAGAATGTTTATTAATAATAAGTGATGTACACATATAAAAAAATTACAGTATAATGAAATATACTGATGGATCGCATTCCCGGCCCGTAGACACACACATAAATGTCAAACTAATATTTCGATCGATCGCGAAATAAAGATAGGAGATAGCGCGTAGTTGTTTACTTTTTTTACCTTTACACATTGTAATTTCTTATGAAAAATATACGTCGCATTGTAAGGAGCGTTTTATCAATACGATTACGATATATATAACATCACAATCTAACAATAAATAAAGGAATATGAAGAGAATGTATCTGTAATAGAGAAAGAATAACAAGAACTTGTACTGCTTGTCCACGTTTATTATATTGCTCATTGACTTCTTGGTCGACTAGTTATTATCTCGTTTAAGTCAACACTTTGATATATGTAGGTTTAAATATATGACAATAAATAATGCAACTCACAAAAAATAATGATAGCATCAATTCGATAAAATCGATTCTGTCTTTTATGCTTGTACTTTTTCTGTCTTTCTTTGACAGTAAAGATTTACAATTAGAAATATATCGAGAGAAGCTTAGATTTCGTGTTACAGCGAAAGTGATATAAATCATATGGAGACCATGATTACAAGAGATCTAGTTCGTCAGTGTTTCGTATTTTTGTATTTCTCATATTTTTGAACTTTACAAAAATTTATCGTATATGTGTGTGTGCGTGTGCGTGTGTGTGTGTGTGTATATCTTTTCTCTCTTTGTTTTTACAGCTCTCTTTTTCCTCGTATTCCCTTCGGTCGTTTGTACAAGCTTATTTACATTGATACATACAAAATGCATGCGACAATGACACGTACAAGCAAGATTGGCAAAAAGATTCGCTACGTCAATAGAAGCTATTGATAAAACGGAGAAATAAACATGAAAATGTATCGTCAGATACCCTAGTAGCGCAATACATTTGCAACATGTTGGCTAAATATTGGTTGTATTAGAAATACAAAACACTGGCCCCTTGGTCAGTATTTCCTAATGTAAAGCATATTGGTTATTAATAAAATGCAAGTGCACTGCCAATATTAGCTCAAAAAGAGAGAGCGTCTACTTTACAATATAGTACCAATATGAAAAATTAGTCCATACTCGACAAAAAATTGGATATATATCCAGTATATTGTTAGCCAATATTAAAATATAATATAATACTCGATATAATATAATAAAGTTGTGCTACTAGGGTACGTATTTGCAGAGAAGTCGTTTTCTTTTCCTCCACAGTCTCCCAAACGATTCTTATCAAGAGCTTTTATCGAAATCGTAGAATTTGTTCGCACAATGAAGCTCCAGTAAGGACAAAGGACAAACACAGTTATAATTTCAACGGAAATATATGTATCTAAGGTAGATTATATCATCCCAACTAATTTAACCGTTTACATATAGGTATGTATTTATATCGTTTCATACTCTGCATAACTTGCATTGCTTTATTAGTATAAGTACTTTTTAACGGAAGAAAATATCAGATCTTAGCAGGTTTAACGTCAGATATCGTAACATTTTCACTTATAAAGTAACATGTATATAATATGTATATGGATTCTTCTTTCTGCCATTATAAACTACATAGCTAAATTTGGTTAGTCGATAAATACAGAAGATAACATATATGTGACGATACGATCGATTATCAGAAGTATAACATTAGAAACTAGTTGGTAACTCTCAACCACGTTAAATGCTGGATGATTGTCATTATATTTTCATTAAATTTTAAGCGCGTTACGAGATTCGTGATTCAATTAAATGCTTTTATATGTGGTTGATAGTCACTGTTATCCAATAGCTAACAGATCTCGATCATTATTAAACGGCTTATTAATTAATTCACACTAAACGTGGTTCCAAAATCTTCACTTTTATACAAGTGTCTGACAATATGTCTTGACAAATTGCCTTGGAAAGTGGTTTCCCTCGATAACTCTGCCATATCGCCATTATTGCGCTTTCTCATTTCCGATTATCATTAATCACAATGTCTGTATTTTTGATAACGATACATCTGTGATAATGATAAGGGAAAGTCAACAAAATAATCAAGTCAATCTATGCGTTTGAGAAATGATGAATAACCATTTCATACGGAATGAATTATTACTTGATACATTTAGAATCGTTCTTCATACTTATTAACTCAACAATGACCATAACTTTCAACAATGACCATACAGATTGCTGGATTGCTGCAACTTTGTAGGCCATACAAGACAGAGATAGACAATGGCCTTGTAACGCAAGGATACGAGAGCAATGTACTTACATATGTATAAAAAAAAGCACAATTTACCAGTGTTACTCTATAAACGATACATATATGCGTATCAGAATAATTGCTCTATCCGAAGAACCTAGAATACCACGCCCCCGTTGCAATCGTATAAATGGCTCACACAGTCTACACTCATATATATGTACATGTTTAAAAGAAAATCGTCAGATATTACAACATTTCTTCACGAGAGTGCTAATTGAAATGCTAATTGAACGATGATCTAATGGTTAATTATACTACAGTCCGTTTACAGTCTAATGTGATGCGCGTTCTCCTACCTCTTATGTATATTGGAGTATAGCTTTATTGGATTTAATAATATATCGACTTTAATGTCTCACCTCACCATCATATTAATCAAGACAGCATCTTTTGAAAGACATTCGTTGTTGCTAAAAAATCTTACTTATATAAGAGGCGATGAAAGCTGAAATTTATAGCTTGACACTTTCCTAATTCTCAGTAATTTCTCAAATTTGGATAAAAATAGGAGACAGATATATACTCGCGAGTTGAATAAATGACTTAAAAATATCGAAATTCACCTTTTTTCCCAAGTCTTTCCTTTCTCACCCAATCAGCAGGAGCTGGCGGCGGAATTGCATGTGTTCGATGTGTGGTTTCCGGACCTGGACTAGTGCTGGTTCTTTCAATCTCCGACACACAATCCTGTGACACACAATCAATTCTATTACAAATACATAAAATTTATATAATTAGCTTAATAATTCACATAATTCTCTTAATTATATGTTGATACTTTAGAGAGTGAATCTGAAGTCGTGTCTTTTGCACGCTGCAGCGTGTTTCAATGTTATATACTATTAATTAGACATTTTTCAGAAAAACTTAGACAAAATAATAATGAAATATTTCAGATTTTTCCCGCCAACACATCTTTGTAGAAATGTGAATAAATATGAACAAATTCACGCAGTTTTTCAGAAATTTTCATACATACACATACTATAATAAAATATTCTGAAAATCTTCATCCAATTATTTCTGAAAGTATCCGAGAAATTTGAGATTTTTGCAGAATTTTTTATAAATTTAAATTTATGAGAAATTTTTAGAAAATTTCTGAAATTTTTTTACCAGGGTATGTAACAATCTAACACAATTGTATATCTACTTTTGCATGCAGCTATCTATAAACGTGGATATATTCACATTTGTCGTACTGTACATAATTATTCATCAGCAAGATATCCAAAGGTGTGTTCACCTCTTAATGACTCTCACCTCATAATTATAGCCGTGCCCTTGCCTCGGATATCTGCTGGTATATAGAGGATTGTTAAAGACGTCATTGTCAGCAGAATGAGTAGCGGAATTGTGAGGCGTAACGATGGTGTGCGGCACGTGAGCGACTTGCCCTCGGGAGTTCCTCGCTTTCCACCATTTCCTGCTATCGTCTAGAATCTCCAGATATTCGCCTCTGACTACCGTGAGCTCCTTGTCGTTGTTCGCCGTTCGTGGATAAGTGACTTGCACAATTTTGGCATGGCGCGCTACCAATTCATCCAGCCAAGCCTCCTGCGCTCTCTCTATACCGGCGGCTGCTCTGGGAGCTCTCTCGATCGAGTCTACAGAAATATCACTATGCGCCCTGGTCTGATCCACTCTCTCCTCGCGACCATACAATTCCGAGCTCGGTCCATAATTCCTGTCGAAGTATTCGTTACCGCCGCGCTCCTCCCGGCTCTCGTACTCGAGATAATCGCTGCTGTAATGCGATTCATCCACATCACGGTGATTGTAATAAGGATCGTTCTGTTGTTCTGGCAACTCGTCCCTTTTTTGTTTATCCGCGTTCAATAAGGACGCCAAATGATCGTGATCCCTGTCCTCGGGAATAGGATATTCTGGGGACCAACCGTCCATGAAGATCGGATGGTACGGCGGCACGTGTCCTTTCCATTGATCGCGCGGTATCAGCCACGTGTCGCCCAGCGAGTGCCAGAGCTCGGTCTCTTTGCTGGTGACGCAGTTTATCAGCAGATTGACCGCTTCTCGCGTGAGGAGCGGCGACACTACTTTACTGGGTAAATTCGGATCGTAATTAGTATCGTGAGAAGCGTCCACGATGAGCGCGAGCGGCGTGAAGAGAAAGTGTACGAGTTCCGGCGCGTTGGGATCGTGGATGTGCGCTTTGAGCTTGGCTAATAGGTTGAACGAGAGCTTGAATTTCTGGAAGATATCAATGAACTCCATCTCGGGAGGTGGCTTTGCTCTCATCGTTAGCATACCGTCGCCGAGGTTTCTCTTCTTTGATTTCCGATTACGTCGTCGGCGCTCTAGCTCCCGAGACGCGGCAGCCGCGTGTTGCAGACGCGCGATGAACTTTTCGATGTCGTCGAAGCAATGATTTAAGATCGTCACGTCGCGCTCGTACTTCTCCGACGATGTCGACGACACCTCGTCGTTGTTCTCTTCTCGGGACATGTCATTCTGCCCGTCTGCTATGTTAAATTCACACACAGAGATATTCAATATATTAATATTAATATTATATTGTAATTATCTCCTTTTGAGAATTAGGCAGAGCTTCGATTTATGAGAGTTTTCAACGTAAGTCTTTATATTCAATGGTGGTTCAAGTTAATGGTAAAAATTTATTTAAACATTATTTTCAACGATAGAAAATATTACACAATTTTTTTACACAATTGCACACTCACCATTCGCCGCGTTGAAAGCAGACACCTGTTCCCTGACGTTAACGCCGTTCAAGGGTGGTTCCGGAGGCGGTAAGGCAGGTGGTGGTGGAATATGTCCTCTAGGACCTCGGGGCGAGCCACCCGTGACCAGTTTTCCCATTTGCAGCATCTTCAGGTCCTCGACGAGGTCCTGCGCCGATACACTCTGACATTGGAATATGTGCATTTCCGCTCGCTGGCCAGAACCACTATCGTCAGCTACCGTAAACACCAAAATGTTGTTGTACATCTCCATGGGATCTCTCGACGTAAATGCCGTCGGTTCCTGTATCAAGGAAGCCGGAAATCGCTCCATAATGGCCTAAAATTATCAATCGTATATTATATTGTTAGGTGAATTAGAATCGCCGATTGTAGTTTGTACTCGCAGTAATTTTGCGAACAATCTATACTTTCTCACGTGACATGACAAATTGACACGTTGATATAAGTTACATAGATAATACTCAATCAATTAATTTCGTTTACGATTTACGATATCACTTTATTATGGCCTCGAAGATTGTAGCAGTTCTTTATATCGAGGATCGAAGACGTGACAAAATATATGGATTTAATTAAAAGCATCGTTAAGTTCCGCAAACATGTTTTCCGGTCGCCCGTGTATTTACGCGGTGTAAAAGAGAAAAATTACCCCTGTTTCGTTGTCCATGATAAGGACCCAGTTTCGCTCGAGACGGAGCTGCATTTTTTGACTCCAAATGCCATTGCTTTTTTCCAGTTGTAGAAGGCGACGCATACCATCCGCCGGATAAACAATACCGGTTTCCTTCGTGACGGTGAACGTGGCCAAGTGCTCCATCATATACGTCGGCTCCGAGCTGCTGGCGCGACCGCCAGAAGTGCTCGACGGCCCACTGGAGCCGCCATCTGAAATGTGAGACTTGCCTTTAATAATTAATTCATAAAATTCTTCTTTCGATATTTCTCATTTCTTTGTTACTTATCCTAAGATAATACAAAGTGCCACTTGAATTTTCTTTCGATTTTTTAATCAATATTAATTTACGCAATGTCATAATAAAGTTAATTCTTCTTCGCAGAGTACTTTTTCTCATTCTTTTATTTCTAAAACAGTGCATTGCTATTGATATTTTAAATTTGCTATTCCATTCAATTTTGCGTTGGAGTTTACATATAGCATTTCGTCTTAATTTTCTCCAAAAGATTCGCGATAATCAGATTTAATTGCCAGACAAACGGTACATTAGCGAATGATAATTTATTTCGAAATGTAATTAACTTGTTAATTCCACGGTATAATCTAAATGAGCAGGTTGCTCACCTTTGTTGTAAGCGGGGCTGTGACCACTGTTGTAGTACGGCATGGTAACCAGGATGTGCCGCGCTGATTATAACTGAAACAGAGGAGCCAAAGTTCCCATTATGAAACGTATCGCTAAAAGAGGCTTTGAATTATGTGTCAGCTAATAATTCGTCACGGCCGAGTAAGGACGTATACGAAAATCTTAATTGGCCTTCAGAGTTCGCGTTCGCAAGGCTCCGGTTAATTTATGCGCGTCCGGCTTCGCCGGCCGTCTTTTCATTTCGGATCGGTGCAGTTCGGTGTAGTCGTAAAGATATTGTTATGTTGCCAGGCGCAGAGTATCCGAGTTCAATAACTTAATGACAGCAACGACCAACGTCGATACTTGCACGTCGCACGTCGCACGTCGCACGTCGCACGTCGCACGTTGCCGCGGCCGTATATCCGGCTATCGGGTCAGCAGTGCCATACTTGGCGCTCAAGAAAGTCTGCAGAAAGCAGCAGCCCCTTTGCCCCTCGCTAAAGTGAAATTCCAATGAGTTTAATTCGTTTGCCAGACATGTCTGGAATTTCTCCTCTTCCTTCTTCTTATCCTCCTCCTCCTCCTCCTCCTCCTTCTTCTCCTCTCAGTTTACTAAACTTCATTTTCGAAGGTGAAATCATGGAGCTAATCGTGTTCACTACTTGTTCGGACACTCTACTGCCGTTTGACTCGCGCGAGAGCAGTCTCGTCCACTTTTCACTTCCTTCTATACCTGTTTCGTAGTTGCATTAAACGCAATCTTTATGCACGATTAACGTGCCTTAAGATTTCCTAAATATCATATTCTTTAATGTAATATTTTGCGTAATTTCAATATGTTATCTCTGTTTATTAAACAGAAATTAAATAATCTATACATATGAATTGCTTTAATTATCAGTTGAAGTATAATTTCTAGATAGCTTACTCAATCTTTCAAATATTTTATATCAAATATTATATATAGATATTATTTTTTGTACGAGTATTTATGAAAAAATTAATTAAAATAAAAATATATAATTCATGCGAATGTAATTTGTTTATAAAGCAGGATATTTTGTTGAAATTTTGTATATTGCGTAAGTAATTTCGAAACTGTGAAATGGTTGTCGCAGCAATATTTTTCTTCTTCATTTTCTAGCGGAAAGATTTATCTATAATATTTATCATCGCGTGTAAATTGATGCGTCATAAAATCTACACGTCGATTGATCATTCCCGATAGAAGAGAAACTGAGACGACAATTCGTTTTTGCATAGCTATGTGCGAAGAATGTGAATATCTGAATTTGTTGCTAGAGAAATTCCTCCATAATATTCTCCTCTGATAGAGTTAACCGCACATGCAAACGCGCAACTACTTGAAAAATATTCGAACAATTAAAAAAAGAGAGAAGGATGTAATATATGTATAAATCCAAAATTATTGATTTTGACGTATGTACATATTATAATAAAAGTTCATGTCAAGTAAATATGTATATTTTGTTATTGCATCGGTGTTAAATCAAGATTTTTACAAGTATTCTGTTAATTTTCTTTAATACCAGACGAGTCTTATGATATTACGTAGAGTGTTAATACTCGTTCAATGAGTCCCGTAAATACCTTGAGCAACTGCGAGTTGTCAATCGCATTTGCGTAACTACATGACGACTGATCGTTCTTTCATAACGCTACGTCACATTAACGAGTTTACGTGAATGTAATATCTCGTTGAGTCGTTGGTGAAAAAAATTATGCATTTCCTGCGATATTATGCGATTCAGTTTATACGCAAAGAAATCTCCATAGGAAGATGCTTATAAAACTTACAAGTTTTCCGAAAAATAACTTGCTACGACATTGTATATCTACAAATATGATAAACTAATCACAATTAAAATAAAATAAAAGTAATTATGATTTATATAAAAAAATTGTGATTTATAATAAAAAAAATTATGACTACCATCTCCTCCACACCCAACAATGTATGTTACGTGAATATGTGAATGGTAATATTTTAGGAACAGCGAGAAATCTGCAGAAATTTTTCTTCAAGTTTCTCTTCTTCTACTTGTATGGATCTTCGTTTCTATTGGGACAAGCATTCTTCGAGTCATTAAATTGTGGTTTAATTGTTTAGTTGACTGCGCCCGTTTATAGTTTCGAAAGTGCAAACAAGCGCTTCTAATCGCGCGAGCGCGAGCAGTCAGGCGTTTCGCTTCGAAATTTTCGCTCGCGATTCTTTAATGATTCGGCAGCTAAGTCGGCCGCTAAACGTAAATCTATTCGGCACGTAAAATGAGTAATAGGGAGATACTTGTTAAACGATAAATAATTTTGATTCGCTTTCACCGACGTCGTCAGGTTGTTCGGAAGCAATTTTGCAATTCACGATGGGATTAGATACCGTGAGAACGGAAAGAAAGCATTGTTATATGACAGGCACGTCAATCGGTTGTCATTTCGCACAATGACAAGTAAGTAGCGCTGTTAATATGGGCTAGACTATTCTTTACATCAAATAACTCGTGTAACTATGTGACGTAATTAAAAAATGCTTACAGTATGTTAAAAATTATTAAACATTTTTTGCATAAATAATAAATCGTTATATAAAGTAATAAACGATCACAGGATGAAAGATATAAATTAATAATCGGAGCGCTTATCAGAGCGCTTACATTGCACGTTTCGATTATTTCGAGTATTTTGAATTTCGGAACGATTCATGATTATTCTATACATTGTTCGATTTAATATCCGGCGAGTGGAATAATATCAGATAAATTATCACAATAATATTTTATGCAACACTTCATACGTTCCAATGAGGGAAACAGAGGGGGGGGGGGAGAGAGAGAGAGAGAGAGAGAGAGAGAGAGAGAGAGAGAGAGAGAGAGAGAGAGAGAGAGAGAGAGAGAGAAATATGGTTGCCTCTTTTACTGCCACCCGCGGTCTAGACTGTCATTTCATTACAAATACGTATAATTTTATGTGCTAGCGAATTTGGATCACAGAATTATCACACGTCAAGCCGATTGATTGATAGTATTGCGCTAACGATACGTGATCTGAGAAAAATTGACGTTTAGAATCGTCATCGCATCGGTGGGAATGCAACTTGTATATTTGCATGTAACAAAAAGGATTATTGTATTTTTTTTATTACACTACTATCCCGACTGCAGTTACCACTAATGAGAAAAAAGTCGCAAAGTTCTGCTTGACGAGTTATAATAATAATTGTATATAGAGAGTCTCAAATTTTGTATATTATACTATTGCACTTCCTTTCCGTAGATTCTTTGGTCAATTTGGTTGGCGACCGACTTATTCTTAGCGAGAAAGTTTAATAAAATACACCATCCACTTTAACCTTTTTAATTTTCAGCTTATAGCTAAGGTTTTCTTTACGTCATTTTTCTCCAGGCTAAAACTCTATGCTATATTTTATAAGCATAGAGTTATTTTAAAGCCTAAAATCATTACGGCTTTCTCAATTCTATCACGTTCATGTATATGTACATAACATGTACATATTTTATTATTTTTTATATATTTAGTCATATATTTTAAGTTTATTTCCTTGTTTCTAGTATAAGTTTAAATTAAAAAAAGGAATAATATTAATCTAGCAATCTAGCGGAACGGAAATTGTAAAAATGAGGAAATAAAATTACGGATATCGTATGAGATATTAAATATAACTATTTTGCCGGCGAGGTTCTCACGCACTGTAGAGTCTGTAGACTGTAGGTAGCTACGACTCGACGTGAAAGAATTCCTGTTCGCAACGCGGTTCTAATGCTGGCCTAAGGATCTCGATGGAGGCCTAACACACAGCAGTCACGGCAAAAAGGGAAGGGAAAAGGAAAGAAGGTGAGTGGGCTTCGGTGTGTATGCCTCTCCACGAGACCCAAGTTACCAATGCGTTTCGATCCTGCATACCAGGAATTCCTCATCAACGCTTTGAATTCTAGATTTTAACCGAGAATCCCTATTCACGAAATCAATATTTCCTGACGATATATCTGATGTACAGAATGACGTCAACAAAAACTAACGAGTTATTAGAATCGAAAATAATTGTATACATTGTATAAATAGGAACGCAATTTATTGCTCTAACGAGAGTTGGATTTAATAATTCTTCTTCCAATCTCGAGAAACTGAACGCGAATCGGCGTATGCAAATGTAATCTCGAGAAATGAACATAAAATGCGTGTAGAAGAATGCGTATCCAAGTATCTCTGAGATATCACTTTGTAAAACTTTGTAAAGATTGGATTATGCAAATTTTGTATCAGCGCGGAATGTTGGCATACGAAAAGGATATTACAACATCCAAGTTCTCATTGAGAATACAATTTTTTACGTCACCGAAGAGATGCACCTAGACGTCCAAAGTGCGGAAAAAGAATAAAGAGTATAAGTCTATTATGAATATGCACATATGCGTAAACGTACTTCGCGACAAGTCTCAAACGTAATTATTTATGGATACGGACACACCTCACGTGCAGAAAAAATTAATCGTGGAATGCGTCGTATCGTGGATTCGCTACCTTGAATGTACTTGACAC
The DNA here is from genome assembly GCA_035220575.1 of Temnothorax rugatulus. NCBI lineage: Eukaryota > Metazoa > Arthropoda > Insecta > Hymenoptera > Formicidae > Temnothorax > Temnothorax rugatulus. The sequence goes on along the minus strand of JASTWL010000182.1, from coordinate 237,854 downwards.
CTACGAACGATTTAACCTTGGAACCGCTAAATTTCGCGTCCAATCGTATTGTAGGAGCAGACAAATATACAAAAATACAAATTGATTTTATGCAAATCAAGATTTTTTACCGCACTTCTCTCTCTCTCTCTCTCTCTCTCTCTCTCTCTCTCTCTCTCTCTCTTTCTTTCTCGCTCGCTCGCTTTTTTTATGACATTCCTTTGATTTCTGCAAATTTTTATGCGCATATGTGACAGTTCTTTTCGCTTTAATTACAAATCTCGAAAAATAAAGAATGAATGAATTTTACTTGTTCGATATATTTATGTGTATCGTGGAAAATAAAATATCTCTTGATAACTCGTAAGAGTTTTCGCAATGTTCTATTTTTACTCCTTACAAACCGTACAAACTCTTTTTACGTACAAAGTGGAAAACTCTAAACGTAATTTTCGCCTATGCCAATGGGTTAACAACCTTGGACATGGTCGAGATGTTCCACGCACTGGCGACGGAAGGGAATGCGAGCAAGTATTTTGTTGCTCGTGTGCGCGAGCGCGAGCGCGAGCGCGATGATAAATCGAGATGATGCACATTTTACGATGCACATTTTACGATCCACGTATACGAACGTTCCGTTAACGAAGGCATAAATTTCATATTTTCCGCGGCATTCGTGCTGAATGCAAAACCCGATAGATAAGAGTCGGCGCGACACGATACGTTGTGTCAAGAGCCTTTAAATTAAACGATGACACGATTAATCTCGGAAAAACGCACCGTTTGCATCCTCAGCCCTTTCTCCGTTACGTCATTCCATTTTTATTTAATGGTCCGTCTAGGTAACAAGCAGTTACGTATATATCTGATTGTGAGAAACAGAAAAAAAAATTAAGTCCAAACATCGTTATAACTGCAATGAATTAAACTCCAAGTTCCAATTCTGTAAGTGTGTAAAGTTGTAGAATAAGTTCGATTCTAAAGAGTCCAAATAATTTTTATATTATTATTTATTTGTTAATTCTGTTCTTTTCTTCCAAAATCCAAAGAAAAGCGAGTTTTTTAAATTTTATATCCTTCCGCTTCTCCGGTGTAATATTCCCGTGACGTAGACAAATTGATCGTGCCGAAGACGTTATCCTGTTCCGGCATATGCCGATCTTTTATGGAATTGAGGTTTCTCGTAAGTCACGGCGCACCTCAAGAATCGGCAATGCACCTCGGGAATGCGGCACGAGCCGCAATTATGTCTGGATGCACCATGCACGTGCGCGGGTTGCATCGCGCGCTCGAGAAAACGTAATCCAGGAGAATGTCTCGATTACGATTCGCCGTCTCTATCGCTCTTTTCTTGTCTCTCTTACAATAAGTCTCTCTCTGCGTTTCTTCAATAAATTAACGACGAATTGAAATTGGCACGAAACGAAAATATTGGAGAATTAATTCTTAAAATTTTGACATATTGCACAAACGTTTTCACGCCATACTATTGTTCTCGTAAATAAGTAATTGTCAATGTTTCTTTCTGTTTTCCTTTTACAGATTACATACGTAATATGTAAAATATTGTCTATATGCAGTAATATTCTAATATGCTATACTTAATTACAATAATTATTATAATATACATATTGACAGAGTCGGTTAATAAATATGCAAAAATTATCGGCGTAAGGTCCACTTTCAACTCGTCAAAATTATAACGGCATCTTTATGTCCGCGCACGTATACCAAAATCCTCTCCTTTACATTTATCCAGCGATTTCGTTTATGCGTGATCGGAGCTCGCGTGCCGCGACCGAGTGATATTATCGCGTTGGTCATTTTTATGTTTTTAATATATTATTGGGGCACACAGCCGCGCGGCGATTTTACAGGCCAGTAGGCACAGGCGTGTATGTAAATCGCAGAAAACGTGGAAAAGGCATAGGCATCGGCATCGACCTACACGGCTACACGTAGCTGTAGTTGTAACTGTTGACGTGACGAATATCGCATGTTATCGTAGCATTCAGTCAACGTTGATATACCGTTGAATATTTACGATTCTTATGTATCGTCATTATCGAAATTGCATTTCGTTATACGCAACAATTCGTAAACTTTTCTAAATACATGTACAATTTTATCTTTTTTAACACAATTATTATTATATAATCATTTTATAGAATGTTAATATCGCGATTATTACAGTACAAATACAAAGCAATCGTATGCGAATATTATGCCATCCCCCCTGAACGTTTCGCAATTATTACTTAATAATTTTTGTCAAGATATTAACTTTATATATACGAGACGCATGTGGGATGCACATGCAAATCGCAAAAATGGAAGATTTTCAGTGGTAATAAGTCATACGCAATCAATTACGATAACTTACAGAAACAATTCGATATAACGCCAATAATTTTCAGTTACAATCGATTATCGCTTATTTACATTTGTTTGTTTAAACATGTGTTTAATGTTCTAGAAACAGGTAACAGGTACTTGAGGTACTGTCTTTCTTGGAAAAAAGAAATATTTTGATAAAGGCACCTGGTCGACCTGGAGGGAGAATAACCTTGCGTAAACGATATTTCCACATGGAACTAAATGAAACTTTAGTCGTTCCACTCTCATATATGTACATCCGTAAGATCAGCACGCCGCGCCGGCGCGGCCGCGGCGTGGCGGTGCCGGTAAGACACGTTGAAAGTAAATAGTAAATATCTACATTGCGGACGTGAGCGTCTAGTATGAGCGATGGAAAAGTAGAAAGAAAGTTACCAATGCACCTCGCGCATACCTACGGCGATCTGTTCGCGTCTTGTCGCGAACGAGTTTCGTAGTGAATGGACCGAATCGCGCGCGGCGCGAATCAACTTTTCACTCGACTGCTCGGTTCGTTGATTAATCGCTAAGGATCAATTTCATTCTTGCGCTCGATCATCTGTTTATCGAATGAATGTAATTTGTACGACATGGTACGTTTAATTCCATCGATTCGAGAGATCACTCGAGATAATTACATCCCGAGATTAAAAGAATATTAATTTTAATTGTATATGCTTTACGTTAATTCTCTCATCGTATTTAATCGCATAAAGGTGCGAGCTAAAGTTTAATGAACTTGTAATAGAAAGCTCGTACTTGTTGACGCGATCGACCGATTCTAAGTATATAATCGCGATTCTAATAATTTTACCCATCAGAATAAATAACCGCGTCAAATGTCAAATGTTCTTAATAATAATTATTATTAGGAGCACTAGCTATAGGAAAATAATGTGATTAATGCCTAAATCACTGTGTGTAAAATATAATAATTTTAACATATAACATGTTTAGCTTGTGTGGGTTAACAATTAGTATCTAATAATTTACAAATTATACATCGATATAATCAGAGAAGATACAAGTATTGATTTTTACACGTGTACTCTGATAATCGTGCAGATTTTCAGCATTTCGGAATCACGATTTGTCAAAGCTGTCAGAATTCGCAGACGATAGAGAATTACCTTTCGCTCGAAGTGCTCGAACGTAGGTAGGTAGTAGTAAGTACGTTTAATCGCGGCGCGCGATCGCGCGAAGAGAGTCTCTCATCACGTCAACATCAAAAGGACTCGTTCACAAGTATAAACGATCTTTCGTTTGGAAAAACATTCGTATGGAATGCGATGCCCGTATGCCGAGTGCATGTAATGACGTTTTCCAAATAACGGAGCCCGCAGGTGGAAAAAGAGATGCGAAGAAAGGAACCAGAGATGATAAAAAATGCATTTAAGGCGATTTCACAATGGCAAGCGTAATATAACTCGCACTTGCGATACCTGTCTCTCTCTCTCTCTCTCTCTCTTTCTCTCACAGTGCAATTTTACGTCTACAGAAACGTAAAAACTTTTACGTTTACGATTTCGCGAACAATTTCACGAGGAATGCACTGCGCTGATGATACCAAATGCATACTTATTGTTAGAGGTTTCAACGTTGCGAAAAATTGACTTGACTCAACTAGACGTTAGACAAGAGAAAAGTAGCTACGTTCTTATTTCGCGCTATTCTAACAGGTGTAATAAAAATGGAAATATCGATATCGATATCGGTAATTTGCACTTTGGCGAAACGATTCGCCAAAGTTGCCTAGCAAGTATTGACTAACATATTTGCCAAGTGTTTTATGTAATGTCTTAAATAAGTTATGCAATAATGAAACGTATTGAAATTATCGGTATATAAAGAGAAAAAAGATACAGATATACACATATATACGCATATCCGGACAAATAATGTATGAAAAATTATACCAATGGACCCGAAGCCAATAAATATATTCACAATGTGTGTCACGGAATCACAGATGTACTAGGAGGTCAACAAACTACTGCTACGTGAAACTACATTTTCCATACGTATGCCAGAGTGAGAAAGCAGGGCAATATTGAAGGCAAATGCACGCAAAATCAAGATACGTTGAAGAAACGTTGAAAAATACTTTGCATTACAATTAATTAACCCTATTTCCTCCAACCATGCCCTTTCGTGTTCTACGAGTTTCTAATTCTCGCATCATAACTCACGAACGAATTGACGAAATTTAATGTTCCAAAGCGCAAATTAAAGCTAAAAGTAGTAGCTTTAATTTGCGCTTTGGAACATTAAATTTCGTCAATTCGTTCGTGAGTTATGATGCGAGGATTAAAGGGGCGGAAAAAACGTTGGAGGAAATAGGGTTAAAATAGTATGGCTGAATCAATAAGAATAATAAGATTGGAATGTTTTGGTTTTGGCTCATTCTAATTTTCCGTTATAATATAAGAAAAATATTATTCTAAAACACGAATAATTACTAATTTCTGTTTACTAATTCTCGTCGAAGAGGATATTCAAATATTGCATTACGATGCTCTCCGCTGATCATTTAGCTGATTATCAGCGATATCAATTTAGGACAGTTAAATAAGAGTTGCTCGGAATATTTATCTTAATCCATTATTTAAAGCTCACATATACACATGAGAACGACAACGTGTCATATTTCGAGAAACTCGATAAATTCTGCATTGACAGCATTCGAAAGGATGAGAATCGATCCATGCGTAGTATAATAATCAATAATGAGCACTCGTGATCCGTGTCACGACGATCGTTGGTCTTACGTGGGAGATGACGTAGGCATTTCGTAGGCGTGAATTACAGGTGTCGTTCGACAGTGGGATGTGCTATAGACGCGACGACGACGACGACGACAACGACTTGGACAAGTTCGATCGGATTGCTATATTCTTGCCGGCCGGCGCGGCGCGCGACGTATTTTCTCCGCGGTGCAGAAGTTGAATTGAAATTTATCTTCGTCGGTTGTTAGAGGTTTTTGCTTGATCTCGACGACGATGACGCGTGTCCGATCCAACGTAAATAATCACGCATGCACGCGATCTTCGTAATAATATAACGTATTTTCGCGTCTTGGAGATAAGCAAGAGAAGTAGGACTCGACAAAATGATTATGCGCGCCATATTACCGATTAAAGACGAACAATACAGTCGTGCCGCGATAGGAATGCAGCATGCAGCTCGTAAATGTCACGGGCGGGGAGCAGAGAGCTAACGGGCAACTTGGAGATGTTTATTGCTCTTCTCGCCTTACGAGACTAGTACTGTATACGAGACACAGACACGTCTTGGACTTGTGCCTGCTCAATGAAAAGGCGCCGACATTACGAATTACGATTCCCGTGTGGCTCCGAGCTACGGATACCGCGCGATACCGAGGACTACCGATCTCTCTTAACGAGATGCTGGGCGCGTAACTGCCGCTTCTTAATCTTGACAAACGCGACGACCATCTTTTAATTTTAAGAGGAATACTTCGTACGATTTAGATTAGCTGTATTTTTTTACGAAAATAAAATAAAATAAAATAAAACGAGATAAAGAAGGGGACTGTAACAAAAACGAGGCTGTTCTATAAACTATAAAGAATATATAGGAGGAGTGTTGAAACGTGTAATTATGCGTAACTCATCTTCATGAGATATTCACGCGTATGGTTACCGCGATGTACCTTTACATTCAAGTTTAATTTTGAATAATATAGAATTAAATTGGAGTTGCACGTAGTTAGCTATTACTTGTATATAACTGTTATTTATAGATAATAGATACATAGAGTTACGAAACTGCGATTCGAATTTGATTAAAAGCTTATAGAGTTCGCGGATAAGGGAATGGAGATTGCACGTTTTACAATCGCGAGATAGACCAAAATGAGGATGATCAAAGGTCGGCGATCGATGAATCATCAGATCACGATAATGATAGCCCGATAAGAATTAGCGAATCGACATTACAATAGCTATAAGCTATAGTGATCGATGTCGCGCGCGCCCAATATAGATAGCGTGTCATTATTGTTTCTGTCACATTCGTGCCATGTACAAAAGAATACGAATTTTACGATTCACTTTTAAGGTTGGAGAGAAAGAGAGAGAGAGAGAGAGAGAGAGAGAGAGAGAGAGAGAGAGAGAGAGAGAGAGAGAGAGAGAGAGAGAGAGAGAGAGAGAATATCTTTCTATTAAAGAAACATAATTTTTACAGAAGTCTCATTTATACATTCAACGAAAACTATAACTTTTGAACGTCTTGCAATTGTATTGATAAATATTTCGCAAAATAAACGATATTACCTTATCGATTGCTTGATGTTGACTTTGGAGCGCGCTCCCCAAACGCAGCCTTTATAGTCGAGCTTCTATCGGTAATAGAAACTAATAAAAATATAATAATTTTAACTGTTGTACAAATACATGCACGGTTGTCTTTTTTAAATATTTTAGTAAAGATGCGCGATAGACTCGAGAGAAATCAAGACGTAATCCAGATACAATGAATTATCCGACAATTAAGACTCCGTACCGTCCAATTAGGAATCCTTAATTAGTTAATTGCGCCTCGCGCAGGCGATTCTGAAGTTGGTTTTAATGTCACCGGAAATGTAATTGTATCTAATTATTTGCGCAGTTTTACTATAGATAGATAGAATTACCCGTCACGGGTGATCTTTGATGTAAGTATAGAAATATATGTCGAATTATTTCCTGAAATGTATGAAACTGAGGAGAGATGTGTATTACGTACATATATCTTTTAATACTACGTTATATAGAAAACGAGACGTAATCTCTGTGATGTGTGATTCACATTTATGATTCATACGATCATACGATAGTAGGCGAATCGTTAATTTTGTTGTCATCTTCAATTTCATCTTTACAATCTTACATTCATACAAGATACGTAATACAAATTTCTTATTTTTGAAACTAAAATTTCAAATAACTTCAAATTGAAACGTAATTTAAAGCTGGCAAATTTTCTCGGCCTTTTTAGCTTTGTGGAATGTTTATGCAACTTGGGGTTAAATAGAGAGATTCGCGAGTTTTAAAACGCTACTCCATTCTAGCGAGCAAAAAGAGGTGAGGGGGTGTGGAATTGATACTATCTTTCTTTTTTTAGTATTTGAATCTCTCCGGGTCTACAAATTTCGTGCTACAAAACGCGCCGCCGGCGGCGTGCGAAAATCTTGCGTCCTTGTTCAGTTTCGTTTGTACATCTCCCGTTGCGATACTCGTAGCGCAAACTTTGCGAACTTGAATGACGCGATTCGGACTTGAGATGCGACCCGAGAGAAAGAGTTTCAACTTTGCTCCCTTCTTCGATTTTGTTGGTACACGTACACCTCCCATTGCATTGCGTAGTACTGAGCACTGGCTAATACTACGAATTTCGATTCGCGTCGATGACGTGATCCGGAGTTAAAATGCAACGCGAGAACGCGAGCGAGGGTGGTACATCGAAGTTGATCCAGCTCATCCAGCGCGTATGCAGCGGTGTGGGAACGGGAACGGGAGCGGGAGCGGGAGCGGGAGCGGAAGAGGAGCAGAGTGCGAGCGCCTTTCGTCAGCACGATTTTTATCTGCCGTGCGTCTTCTTGTCGCCTCGTCGCATGCCGACGCAGGCTTGCTAGGAGTGCCAGGCTGGCCAGGCACGCAACGCTGACGCTGGCTGACGCGGCCATGCACGCTGCGGAGGACGGAGGACGGCAACAGGTGTGCGCGACCGGGCGATTCGCCTCGGCGCTGCAACGGTGCTGCTTCGAGCGTTACGACTTACGACGGCCTCGGGCCTCGCGATCGCGTTCCCTCGCACAATTTCCGGAGTATCGTCTCTCTCTCTCTTTCTCTCTCTCGACGTGAGATTCGTGTCGATCGGTCGAGGTGAGAACGCACGAGACCGACGTCTCGTAGGCGCGCGAGCGCGACAAACGGGATCGCTTACCTTATTTACAAATTTTTCACAACGCACCGCACGCGCGCGCACACTCCAAGAGACGTTGACAGGCGGAGGGCCGGGAAGAGGGAGGCACTCGATCCCGAGGCGACAGAGAAATGAGCGGCGGAGCTACGACCCGAACATGCTCGACCGCGAATACTCCGGCGACTAATCCGACCGTAAGCTGTAAGGCCTGTAATCGTAATCCACGACGCACCGCGCGCACCGTCCACCGTCCTTACCCTTACCTGTCCCAGGTCCCAGGTGCCGAGGTTGGCCGAGGTGCGCCGCGGCCGCAACGCGACGTCCCATTGGTCCAACGCCACCAGATACCTGACACGAGACCAACATGGCGCTCGGGCCCACTCGAATCGGCAATCTTCGCCGCGATGCCTCAGGATCGTACGCGATCGTATTCGACCACGACCCACGACCGCGGCGAATTCGTCCATCATTTTTCCAAACATCTTCTCGTCTCTCCAAATTTTCAAATTTTGAACGGATATTAAGTAACGCCAACAAGTGCACCTGGGTATTGTCGGACAATAGATATATGATATACATGTATATCAATGCACGCGCGAGTCACGGCGAGTGGCGCGAGGCGAGGCCCCGCTCTCAATCACTCGATCAAGTTGCACCTGACACGCACCATGAAAGACGAAGAAATCCGAAGACCGGTATCGATATCTCGAACCAATAGAACTACCTGTTATAAAGGGACGTTGTAAGGAATGTAACTTGAGGAAAGGTGGGAAAGACCTGTTGAAAATGCATTTAATTGACTGGGTTGTGGTCAATTTAATCTCGTCGCGCGTACTTAACGAATGTCGTACAACAACAAATCTTCTAATCGTCTAATCTTATTCAATAAGACCAAGACAAATTCTCAAATAGGACAGTAGTGGCGAGTTGGAGACAGGTATTGTCACACCTCGAGGAAAATGGCATTCGTATTCCGGTTGAATGGAGAGTCTAGTCGACCAGAACATCAATCTCATAGAAAAGAAATTGTCTCCGGTTAAAATTTATAAAAAATTAACTCGATAACTTGGAAAATATAAATAAATCGTTGATTTCGTTACAATAATTATCTACATTTAATTATTTGCATTGACTACGTGGCATTGGTAATGTTACAGACTTGATATTTTTACAAAAAGTAATAAGCAGAATAATATTTATAAGCAATTAAATTCACTGTATACAGAACTGATTTTTACATTGTTTTGTAAAATAAGTATATATTTTTAACCTCTGGAGGATGGGAAGTCTATTTTTAGGCTCCACGAGGAAGCCTAACCTAGTATAACATTTTAACACATACATACATGAAAGTTGTAGGTAAAAATCATAAAGTCATGAAAAAAAAACCTGCCCGTTAAACATGATATACGATATTTTAGACGACTCATATTAATTATCATTTATATATGCGGATACTCGTCATAACTCATAAGAGAGGAAAGCAACAAGTTTACGAAGAAATCCAAAATATTTCTAGTACATATATATATTAATTCTTACACAATATTTATTCTCTTACTTCACAATTGAAGATGAGATTAATCTAAAGGCATTTCACCTTAAAAATAAAAACTAAGTGTCATACTAGAAATTTATTCACCTATATTTACGTATCGTTCTCGTAGTCCTTGGGATTTTTGCGAGAAAGAGCAAGGTTCTTCTCTTTCGCCCAATTAATGAGCAGATAGGAAAACATGAAGACTGCAACAACAAGAATCACCCATTAAGGCGTTGAGTTATAAAATAAATATAACGTCAAGTAATTAAATATGTAATTACTAATTACTAAATAGGCTTACAAGGAGCAACGCGGAATATGCTGCCTCGGATGCGACGAATGGTGTTCGGGACACCTTCGGAGATTATTCCTTTGAAGGCTTTCTGCTCGTATGGACTGAGTCGAAAGAAGACGATGCCATTGATCTTGGCAAGGTTTCCGAACTCCTTCCCCATATTGACTAAAGTCTGAAAAATGTGCTAGTTGTTTTGAGACCGTGACGTATTTAGCGAAACATAACCAATCTCGCGTAGTGGTAACGAATGTTCTTTAAAACGTTTTTTAATATCCCAAACTTGAATTTTAAAAGTTTCAGTAAAACCCAAGACAATGTCAAAAACATGAAATAATTACGTAATAATTACGTTCTCTGTACTCACGACAACACGTAGCAGCAGAAGTGCCTGATGGCCTGAGTGCCGCGATATTTTTACAATCAATTCACCATAGACTTTCACAAGACCAAATACGTGCCACTGCCGTCTGATCACTCTGGACCTGGCTCCGTTCCAAAATTCACTCTAGTTAACTAAAGCTGGATTCAGACAGGACGCGTCAAGCGTCAAGCAGCGAGCAGCAACCAATCAGCGAGGCAATATTTTCTACGCCACTGCTGATATCACCTCGCTGATTGGGTTGCTGCTCGTTGCTTGACGCGTCCTGTCTGAATCCAGCTTAATGTATGTCCGTCAATGATTCGCTGGGTCTTGCGGACGCGGAAACGCTTGCCGCGCAGCAAGAAACGACGCGGTAGTCAACCAACGCGAGTTGCTTTTCCGTAAGAACCAAAAGTTTATTGGCTACTGCGTCGCTTCTTGCCGTGCGGCAAGCGTTTCCGCGTCCTGTGTGCAGAAGCCATTAGGGCCCGGACACACACTTTTTCATAAAGGCTGATTTATAGAGGCCGTAACCGTTGATTTAAGCCGTAATCTTTAAGAAATTGACCAATCACAGTCGATTATTCTTCTCACATTCGACTGTGATTGGTCAATTTCTTAAAGATTACGGCTTAAATCAACGGTTACGGCCTCTATAGATCAGCCTTAACAGTAATGCTTAGAGTCCCTCTAATAAGAGTCGCGACAACAGGCTGTAACTTTTGATTGGTCCGGCATTTTCCGGCAAAAGTACGTGAAACAGAAAGAGAAAGAGATATAAGAGAGAAAGAGAGAGCGATATGAATGTATATCACTTATATATCGCTTTCTCTTTCTCTCTTATTTTGCCGAAACTCAAGATGTCGCGACTCTTATTAGAGGGACTCTAGTAATGCTGGGTCTACAATGCGAGTCGCAAAGTAGTGAGTCGCAAGAATTGACCAATCACAGTCGAATTTGAGGAGAATAATCGACTGTGATTGGTCAATTCTTGTGACTCACGACTTTGCGACTCGCATTGTAGACCCAGCATAACAGTAAAGTTTCGACCAATCGCGTTGCTCGAAACATTACAGTTAGTTACGAAAAAGTGTGTGTCCGGGGCTTTACTGTTACGAAAAAATGTGTCCGGGGCTTTAGCCGGACAACTTCAACGTATCGAACTTTCATTAATTGGATTTGATTGGTGATCGTTTGGTGGTCTTTGGTAGTCTAGTCCGATCGTTTGGTACGGTTAGTCGTTTTCCTGTAAAATAAAAAATAAATATTCGGTGTGAAGTTAGCCGGACAATTTTTATTTTTCAATCAAATTGACTTTCGGCTCATTATAGTCCAGTCGCCAGGTCGATTGAGCATTTTTTTCGAGGTTGATGGCTTAAGTTAATGTTTTTTTATGTTTTTTGGGTCGTAGAACAAGAATCTGTAAATAGTTTTTTCGTAAGTCGATGCAATAAAAAGTTATTAACAATTTATTTGTTTAAATTGCCCTAGCAATCCTGTGTGGGAAACTATACATCATATAAAAAAATGAACTGGAGAAAATTTGTTCCTCTTTTCACGACGAACAAAATGACGTTTGAATTTTTCCAAAATCTTAATTATTGACGGAAATATGTCAATTTTTAGGTAATTACTGCCTACGCGTCGCAGAGTACCCTAGGCGTGCGCGCTCGCGCTCAATTGTACCACACGAGTTTTGCTCCTTTAATTTTAATTTAATTTATTTTTTTTGCTCCTTTTATTTGAATTAAACGCGAGCGCGCACGCCTGGGGTACTCCGCGATGCGTAGGCAGTAATTACCTAAAAATTGACATATTTCCGTCAATAATCAAGATTTTGGAAAAATTCAAACGCCATTTTGTTCGTCGTGAAAAGAGGAACAAATTTTCTCGAGTTCATTTTTTTATAGGATGTATAGTTTGATCGCTAGGGCAATTTAAACAAATAAATTGTTAATAACTTTTTATTGCATCGACTTACAAAAAAACTATTTACAGATTCTTGTTCTACGACCCAAAAAACATAAAAAAACATTAACTTAAGCCATCAACCTCGAAAAAAATGCTCAATCGACCTGGCGACTCGACTATTACGGCATACGGCTCATTCGTCGCGGAATCGTTTGATGGTCACGAATATCTTCATTAAAACGTTTGGTGGTCAACCGTTTTCCCAGAAAATAGAAAAACTGTATGCGCATAATGCTGGACATGTCACTTTGTGCCATTAATCGGAAAAATTATATTTATCACCCAAATTGACTTTGATAGGGCTCATTCGACGCGGAATCGTTTGGTGGTCACAAATATCGTCATTAAAACGTTTGGTGGTCAATTGTTTTCCTAAAAAATAGAAAAAACCTCCGTAGGTTAGGCAGGAAGATGAAAGGGTGAGGAAAGGGAAGGGATGGAGTGAGAATGGGACCGGGAGAGGAGTGATGAGGGAGAAAGAGGATAGAAGTAGCAGAGGGAAAAGTGAAGCTAAGAAAGACAAAAAAAAAGGGTTGGAAGAAAGAGGCAAGGAGGAGGAATACACGGTAGAGAGGAACAGAGCGCGGCGAATGGCAGAAGACAGGGAGGAAGAAGTAAGAAGGAGAAGAGAAAGGAGAGAAAGAGAGCGAAAAGAAGAAAAAGAGAAAAGGGAGAAAGCCGAGAAGAAGAAAAGGAGCCTCATATGGAGGAGGGTAACAAGAGAAGGACCGAGGGAAAGGAAGGAGCTAGTGGAAATAATAATGGAGAGGGTGACGGGAAGGATAATACCAGTAAGAAGAGTGTTCAGGTGACGGGAGCAGACAAGAGGGAGGTGCTATTCATGGAGCTGGAAGAGGAAGAGGACAAGGAAGATATAATCGGAAGGAGTGAGGAAATATGGAGGAGATGGGAAATAGGAGTGGATGAGGAGTTGACAATGGAAGAGAGAGCCTATAGACACAAGTTGGTTGAGAAGGCAAGAGAAGAAAGGATGAAAAGAAGGACGGTGGTTCTGACAAACAGAAGGCTGTGGATCGATGGGAAAGAGGTGAAATGGGATAAGGAGGGAGATAGATGGAAGAGGATATGAAGGATAAGAGAGACGCTGGAAATGAAGAGAGGAAGGTTAGGGCACGATGAAATGGCAGGGTAGAGAGGAAAAGGAAAAGAAGGTAGGAAGACAGAAAGAGGAAGACTCATGGAACAAAGGAAGAAGGGTAGCGAGGAAGAGAGGAGTCGGAAGGAAAGGAAGGATAGAAGGTGGGGAAGATGGTTGGGAGGGGCATTAGGTTGTTTTTGTTTCAGTTTCTCTATGCATGACGCAGGTGCAGAGGGAGGATGGGCAAGAAACGGGGAAATGGAAGGACTGAGAAAGAAAGGAAGAGAGGACAGGAAAAGGAAGAGCAGAGGAAGGAACGTTAAAGGAGGAACAGGCAAAGGAAAAGGGGCACAAGGAAAGAAGGGGGCTAGAAGGAAAGGGAGAAGGAAAATCGAGGAAGGTGGGCAGAGGGAAAAGTACTGTTATGTCATTGTTTACTATGTTAGGAAGCAAAGAGGGAGAGGGAAAGGGGTAAGAGACGAGAGAGGGAGGGAGGGAATGAGATTGTGTGAAGAAAGGAGAGAAGGGAAGCAGAAAAGAGGGGTTGAGGGACAGAAGCTATTTGCTATGTTTAGGAAGTAGAGAGAGAGGGGGAAGGGATAAGAGACGAGAAAGGGAGGGAGGGAACAAAAATGTATAAGGCCGCCACGGTCAGGTCGGGATAAGAAGCGCGAATTAAATGTACAGGGTTGGGTACGTCCCTACAAAACGCCCTTTTAAACCCCTTCGGGGTAATAAAGTATCTTTTGAATTGAATATCTCTGCTAGAAGGAGCAACATATTGTATGTTTTTATCATGACTGTCTGAAAAGAAAATTTTTTAATAAGAACATTTAGGTTGATATAAGAATGTGTTAATTACATTAATCTTTTTTTCATCGAATGATATATTTTCAATTATATGCTTGTAGTTATGTAATTATGTATTTTAATTATTGTTAATGCGTTAGAATATTATTTGTATATTATATGAGACAGTTAAAACAAAAGAGGCTAACAAGTAAAATTTGGTGAAGATGATTATCGATTTTTACACATTGAAACTTTTTTTGGAAAACTTTTATAAATTTTATAGAAAAAATTTTTTTATTAAAAAAATTTTATAAGAATAAAAGAGATTGATAGATAGATGGATAGATAAAGAGAATTAGACATATTTTTATGTAAAAATATTTCTATGAAAAAGTGTAAATTTTGCGAATAATTACGTAACATTATCGTGAGGAGTTTCTTTTTAATTTCCTTTTATAAAGAAATAGCAAGCTTTTATTCCTCTTTTGAAAAGGGATACATTTAAATTTATTATTTTTATTTGTTACAAAAAAACTGAGTTTATTATACAGTGTAAGTATATATTTATTACAAGTATGAAAGAAATAGAATTTGTTTTATATACCTGATTGTCGTTACTGTTCATAATGCGATTTGTTAAACTTCTTTCACTTTCCAGCTGTTTCTCGGACGAAGAATCAATGGCAGCTGTCCGCATCAAACAGCGACCCAGGTAGCAAGCACTCGTCATTTTGACGTCAAAAGACGTCAAAATGACAGACTTTTGACGTCAATTGACGTCAAAATGACGAGTGCTTGCTACCTGGGGAGTATTATTTATTTCATACCTTTACATGAATAAAGAACAAGCTTGATTCCGGTTTGAAAGAAAATAGGGTAATTGTAAAATGTAAACCGCCGTGAC
Source organism: Temnothorax rugatulus (assembly GCA_035220575.1). Taxonomy (NCBI): domain Eukaryota; kingdom Metazoa; phylum Arthropoda; class Insecta; order Hymenoptera; family Formicidae; genus Temnothorax; species Temnothorax rugatulus. The sequence continues at coordinate 222,612 of JASTWL010000182.1, read as the reverse complement.
ATATTCCACCGAAAAGCAAGATATTAATATTTAAGATATTATAGCCAATTTGATATACTCAGATATATGGTTTTTGTATTATTTAATGTCACAACGACACAATTACGGGAATTAGGTAATCAGATTTGTCGAAAACGAAGCTTTTTGGGGGGAATTTATTACAAAGAAATGGATTGAATCCTTGACTTGTCCTTTATAACACTATGTTTAATAGAATCATAAATTATAACAAAAATTTTTTGTTGAAAATATACATTAAAAATTTTAATCGCGTTTTTCTTCATTTCTTTTCGTTTTGTAGTGATAACTCAAATACAGAGGCTCAAATCGACTTGAAAAGAATTCAGCATGTATACAATATGTATAATTTCGGACTAAACCTCTAATAAAAAGTCTGTGCAAACTCTAGTTTTTGAGAAAAAAATCAAACAACTCTTTTCCGACGAAAAACGGATTTAAGTTATCACTATACAAAACGAAAAGAAAACGGAGAAAAATGTGTTTAAAGTTTTTAATGCATATTTTCAATTTATAAAATTTTATTGTTACAGTTTATGATCCTAATAAACATTGTGTCAAAGGATAAGTCTCGATTTTAATTCTTTCTTTGTAATAAATTTCTCAAGAAAGCTTTATTTTCGACAAATCTGACTGCCTAAGTCCCTTTAAGGCGAAGCTGTTTGGATTCGCGTTAATAAATAGAAGAATATGGGACAGAAGCTGAAATTATTTGATACATTGATATATCAATGATTTAATATTCACTTTGCTAATAACAAAACCGCGAGCTCCATTGTAAATATATATAGATTTAGTAAATATTACATCAAATTTTAAAGCTGTCATAAATCAGGTCATAAGACGTCTTAAATACGTCTTCCAGAGACGTCTTGAAATTATTCAGACGGCCTTTAAACGTTTTATATGTTCTCTTAGGATTATGCATACTTACGTCTTGAAATTATCCAAATGAGATTCATTACAGACTTATAAGCATTTTTTTCAGCACTTAATATACTACTAAGCATTTCCATTGGAAACTGCAGGCAAGATTTAAAAAAACAGAGATATAATGTTTACTGACAAGACACTTTTTGAGAGGGAGAAGGCAAGAGAAGAAGTGATCATGTGTAGCTTATTGGGTCACGTGGCTCGTTATATCTTGTTGCGGAAAAAGTGTTTTATATTATGTAAGTATATATCATATATTCTTCTCCATTTGTTTTATTTTGCAAGTATAGCAATTACTAACCATTTTTAAAAATAAAAATGTTATATTTGTGCACAATAATATATATTACGCTATCTTTCCTTTTCTAATTGCAGTATAAGCGTCATACCAAGATGAAACGTATGCTGCAAGCGTTACAGTTTATCAGTGAAGGCTATATTATAAATGTACATATATTTATATCCATCAAGATAGCAAGAAGAATGATATAAGAAAAACTATCGCAATCCAGTGTGCGTAATCAAGTGCATGCGCAGCATGTTAGCTCGAAGAAAGTGGTTATCTCAAAAAAACAAAAAGATGAGGTATCTTTGTACCTAAAAAAAACCGATGTAATATGTTTGTACCTCAAAAAACATATGAGGTATCTTTGTACCTAAAAAAAAAAAACCGATGAGATATCTTTGTACCTAAAAAAACCGATGTGGTATGTTTGTATCTCAAAAAATCGAAGTATCTCTGTACCTAAAAAAAAACCGATGAGGTATTTTTATACTTCTAAAAAACCGATGTGGTATGTTTGTATTTTCACAAAAATAAATGATATCTATAAATTGCGCCAATTGTAAAATAAATATATATTCTTCGGAAAATAACTGTTATATTATTTTTTAAAAATATCTTTGTATTTAAGTGTCTTCTTACACAAGTCATAATAGCTTCATTTTTCCTTACAGACATTATAATATAACCAAATTCCGTTACCTAACTCAACCCAAGTAATATGTATCTTTCTAAATAAATGTTTTCTTCATTGATCTTTAAATAAATCTTTAAATTGCGTTAATCAGAAAGAGAAGATACAATTACAAAATTTTTAATCCAACACAGGAATACAAGGTATTTAAATGCAAAGATGTTAATCGCAAAGATTAAAAACTGTTAAAGAAGTAACAATAAAAAATGCAAATATTTTATTAAAATAAAAAAAAATTTCGTACAAAAACTTGACGCTGCTTTTTTACTCCAGTCACAACAAAATTACCTTTTTTAAAAAAGCACCAGGTTCATACCGCGCACATTCTTAACATCGTATCTACTATCTAGCGAAACCACTGCCAAGGGAATGGGCTTGGAAAAATTAGCGAGAAAAGAAGACCCTGTTGAGCTTGACTCTAGTCTGTCACTATTTACTTTATCTGAATGAAATTCTAGGCAAGCGCATTATACATTACAAACACAAAAGAAGAGATAACTTATTTTTCTTATTTGTTAAACGACGCAATTAACTCACGTGTCGTTTCTTTTTATCACGCTGTTCTTATCGTGCAAGTGGACATGCAAGGATCACATACGCATGGAATGCCGTTGAGAAACAAAACAACAGTCTTTCACTTTTGAAATTTTATTTCGTATTATAATTGTCATCATTAAATGTGTATATCACTACTTTTTGTACAGTATTATGTCAAAGTTATTTTGCTCAGGGTACATGTTCCGATTGTCACAAATGCATTTTATCGCAGATATTTGGACAAGAAACGCCGTATACCTGGCAGTTGGTGTTAAACGCGAAAATATCTTTGCCATAAATATGCATTTGTGATGTAAAAATAAACATTTCTCATAAAAATAAGTATACAAAAAAAAATATATATATATACTATATGATGTATAAGTGCATACATATATAACGATGTACTGATAGAACAGAATAACTTTGAATAGAGGGAACGTAATTACAAGGAGAAAATTTATTAGGAAAACAATTACGCAACATAAAAACGCCTAATTTTTGGTCTTGTTTCCACCCATTGTTGAACACACAATGTTATAATTCAGCTTCGTTGAAGCTAACGCAAAAGAGATCGTATATACCGAACGACTATTATACCTAGTAGAATCCTATTTTCCAGACAATTATCATATATATAACGTGCATTTCTATACCAAGTCTCCGTATATTAATTATACATTCGCGAAATAAAGCGAAATAAGATACCGTAATGTTGTTCCGTTTTAAAATTATTTCGGGAAAGTTATTCGAAAAACAATATATACAATATTGCATTCTTTCTACGAATTATCCTTGAAATGTGGTTATGTGTATCTATTATGTATAATTTTGCTAAGTTCAGCTCAATGAAGCCGCTATGTTGCTGACGTTTAAAAATGATATGCATACTCCTCTACGTGTGAATACGCTAATTTATTTTATATATAAATAGACCTAATATATATAATAAATATTTGCAGATAAATTAAGTATATTTTAGACATTAAAATGCAATTCCTGTACGGGTCTAATTAAGTTATTTACGTTTAAAAAGATTACGAAAGTATCATATACAGAAGATAGATAAAATAACGTGAACACTTGTAGTGTATTTCCCAGTTCGTATATGTTCACAATTATTTTACCCATCCCCTGTATGTGTGTATGTGTACACTGCCCGTTAATGATTCCTTTCCTGAGGTAAGGGGGGAAATACCAAAGTTCTAGTGATTTTAATAGAAACAACCAACAGCGTCTTTAGGCTTCTATGTTCCTCCCTTATCTCAGGATAGGACGGGTCGCTGAAGGGTAGTGTATATACATATACACCGAATCTTTTCAAAATTTCTAATTTAATCGATTAGTCGATGCGTGAATATAAAAATATAATTTTTACTTTTAGGAACTCGATTCAATTATATAATTATGGGCCACTTGTATATGATTGTTTCTTTTTACCTTGTTACCTTTGTTTTACGTAGAATAACCAAGTCTGAGGTTTATTTCATGCAATAGCAATCATATGTGAAAGAACTTAAATATTCGCCAATGCAGCCATAAGAGCTACATTCTTTATGTATTATCGAGTATACTAAAAGTTCCTTGTTTCTTAATCTTAGATTTATTAAATTAAATAAGTCTAGCTAAGAGAAGGGCAGTAAAGTCCAAATCGTGGTTTATCAATATAGTCTGGTCTACAGTTTTTCACAGGTACATTGGCTCAAACAGTTGAATTCATTACTCAATAATAATTGCGATTTTTGCAAAATAATACATGACTTTTCCTTTCAGTTTCAGCCAATCTACCTTCACATTTCAGTATATAATAGACTAAACATTTCCATTAGAGAGCTGACAAGATCTAAAGGACAAAAGATACGTTTGCTGAGATTGTTTGTCCATCTTTCCTTCTTCCCAAAAGGTTAGAAAAAAAAGCGTTTCAGCAAGCATATCTTCTGTCCTGCAGATCTTGCTGGAAGCCCTACAATGGCAATGCTTATTCTATCATAGAAAAACACGAACACGAACATGTCATACTCCGAGAAGAATATTGTCACAACTCAAGAATTTATTGCAATTGTTCAGGAGAGAGAACAAACAAAAATATAATTCAATTTTTTTGAATTGCGAGATAACGAACGCAATTTATACAATTACGATATTTTGTTATAATGAAACATGTAATAATATTATTTTCTGCTCACACATTTATTATTGCACGATATTTCCACTATGCTCTTGCAAATACGAGCCTGACCTTAGTTCATTAATTTCATGTTTTTAAAGAAAAAGATCGTAGCTATATTGATTCTTTATTCGAATATTGTATTCGTACGAATTAATTATGAACCAGGCCAAGCACGAGTCCGTGGAAATAAAGAAGTACTTAAACGAGATGAAGAAGGACTTGTTAAATGGACAATTGAACTTGAAAAACCAGTTAAAGAAACAGTTGTACTTGTTGGAGAAACAGTTGTTCTTGAAGGAAAAATCATTAGCACGAGCTTTTTCGGATATCGGTACGCTAATAAAAGAGAATAATATTTTACGGTCCAAACTGGAAGATCTAAATAACGGTACGTTCAACGATATGGAAGAGTCCTATTTTCAATTTTGTATATACAAAGATTTCATTTAATTTAATTAAAAATTTAGAGCTATCAGACGTTATGATCAAAAGCACTAGGTATATTTACCTTTGAGAAATTCAAAAGACAAAGCAAACGGAATTCTTTGAATTTTCAGAAAAAGTACCTGCTGTGCTTGAGAACTGAACACGAATATATATTCTAACATTTTTTTATAGGTTCATCGTACAATAAAAAGCGTAAATATACGGCAGTGGAAAATGCCATACTCTTCAAGGCTTTTCAACATCTACTACGTAGGGGAAAGTTACCCGGCCGAGAATTGATCCGGGAGTTAAAGAAAGCACATCCACTTTTGGAAAATCGGCACGATGACGCCATTACATCATGGTGTCATCGCCAATAAATTGTATAAGGAGGGTAAGAAACGCCGAGTCAAAGCTGGGCCTCGCCCCGGTACAGATGTTGATGGTGATAAGTTAACAGAAACTTTGGAAAATCCCGGTTTTTAAATAAAGAAATTTGATGACTTGACTCACGAACAAATAAAAGAAAAATTAAAAATAGGTAAGATGCACTTTTATCATGGATACAACTGAAATTTGTGTCACCGTCACTTGATGTATTACAAAATGAAAAACAAAATAAAAAACGGGCAAAAGATCATTAATTGGGTTGACTACCATGGCAGATGGTAATTATACAATTTTTTATTAAATTTTTAATTAAATTAAATGAAATCTTTGTAGGTATATACAAAATTGAAAATAGATAAGATGCACTTTTATCATGGATACAACTGAAATTGTGTCACCGTCACTCGATGTATTACAAAATGAACCATCGTAAGCGAGGTATGGCACATATTTTTAATCACAAAAATTTTAATCACAAAAATTTTAATCACAGAAAGTATATTTTTTGTTTCTTAAGGATGGTAATCCAAACGACGTGAGAACGAGAACAACCAGCTAAAATTATTCATCAAATTTACCTTTGAGAGATGCAAAAAACAAAGAAGCAAACGGAATTCTCTAGATTTTCAAAAAAAGTACCTGCTGTGCTTGAGAACCGAACCCGAATATATATACTAACATTTTTTTTATAGGTTCATCGTACAATAGAAAGCGTAAATAAACGGCAGTGGAAAATGCCATACTCTTCAAGGCTTTTCAACATCTACTACGTAAGGGAAAGTTACCCGGCCGAGAATTGATCCGAGATTTGAACAGTAGTATCAAATCTTGGATCAGCAATGAACGGACCCGATTATCAAGTAAGTGTTTATTTTGTGCATTATTAAATTTTAACAAAACTAAGCAAAACAAACAAGAAAAACAATTTGCTGAAGAAAAAAGTAAAGCGATTGCTTAAACTATATTTTTGTCCTGTTTTTTCCTTTGAGTACTTTTTTAAATAATACCCTGTTTTTTTCTAGTATGTGAGAGGAAACTAAGATCACGTAGCCCGATACCATGGTCAGAGGCAGAAAAAGAAGCGATGCGCAAAGCTTTTCCTGAATATCTTAAGAAAGACAAAGAAAAGAGAGTACCATCAGATATAGAAATAAATAAAATGAAAATTCAATATCCAATTTTAAAAAATCGGAAAAATTCTACAATCAAAGCATGGATTAGCAACGAATGGCATCGATTATGTAAGTGTTTATTTTGTGCATTCTTAAATTTAATCAAAATTTTAGTACTTTATTAAATTTCAAGGTCTAGCAGCGCCAAGTTCTTTTACAAGAAAAATTTATTTATTTTATTTTAATGAAATATTTTTATTTTGTATCGTCATCTCTTTAATTCTTTGTGATTAAAATGATTCTTTGTAATATTATAATTTTATTAAAAAGAATTAAAGCTTGGGTTGGAATGAGAAGACCCTTGAATGGGAATACAAAGATACGTACCACTTGACTTTTATTTTTTAAAAGTAATTGCGCAACCATCACGCAAACATCACGCAAAAATATCCGGTTTTGGAAAATCGGGATAACAGTAGTATAAAATCTTGGATCAGCAATGAACGGACCCGATTATCAAGTAAGTGTTTATTTTGTGCATTATTAAATTTTAACAAAACTAAGCAAAACAAACAAGAAAAACAATTTGCTGAAGAAAAAAGTAAAGCGATTGCTTAAACTATATTTTTGTCCTGTTTTTTCCTTTGAGTACTTTTTTAAATAATACCCTGTTTTTTTCTAGTATGTGAGAAACAAAGGACACGTAGCCCGACACCATGGACAGAGGAAGAAAAAGACGCGATGAGCAAAGCATTTGCCGAATATCTCAAAGAAGATAAAGAAGGCAGAGTACCCTCCGATGCAGAAATTAAAATGAAAGAACTATATCCGATTTTGGAAAATCGAAGAAATGATATAATAAAATCATGGATTAGCAATGAATGGAAACGATTATGTAAGTGTTTATTTTTGAAATATTTTTATTTTGTATCGTCATCTCTTTAATTCTTTGTGATTAAAATAATTCTTTGTAATATTATAATTTTATTAAAAAGAATTAAAGCTTGGGTTGGAATGAGAAGACCCTTGAATGGGAATACAAAGATACGTACCACTTGACTTTTATTTTCTAAAAGTAATTGCGCAACCATCACGCAAACATCACGCAAAAATATCCGGTTTTGGAAAATCGGGATAACAGTAGTATAAAATCTTGGATCAGCAATGAACGGACCCGATTATCAAGTAAGTGTTTATTTTGTGCATTATTAAATTTTAACAAAACTAAGCAAAACAAACAAGAAAAACAATTTGCTGAAGAAAAAAGTAAAGCGATTGCTTAAACTATATTTTTGTCCTGTTTTTTCCTTTGAGTACTTTTTTAAATAATACCCTGTTTTTTTCTAGTATGTGAGAAACAAAGGACACGTAGCCCGACACCATGGACAGAGGAAGAAAAAGACGCGATGAGCAAAGCATTTGCCGAATATCTCAAAGAAGATAAAGAAGGCAGAGTACCCTCCGATGCAGAAATTAACAAAATGAAAGAACTATATCCGATTTTGGAAAATCGAAGAAATGATATAATAAAATCATGGATTAGCAATGAATGGAAACGATTATGTAAGTGTTTATTTTTGAAATATTTTTATTTTGTATCGTCATCTCTTTAATTCTTTGTGATTAAAATGATTCTTTGTAATATTATAATTTTATTAAAAAGAATTAAAGCTTGGGTTGGAATGAGAAGACCCTTGAATGGGAATACAAAGATACGTACCACTTGACTTTTATTTTCTAAAAGTAATTGCGCAACCATCACGCAAACATCACGCAAAAATATCCGGTTTTGGAAAATCGGGATAACAGTAGTATAAAATCTTGGATCAGCAATGAACGGACCCGATTATCAAGTAAGTGTTTATTTTGTGCATTATTAAATTTTAACAAAACTAAGCAAAACAAACAAGAAAAACAATTTGCTGAAGAAAAAAGTAAAGCGATTGCTTAAACTATATTTTTGTCCTGTTTTTTCCTTTGAGTACTTTTTTAAATAATACCCTGTTTTTTTCTAGTATGTGAGAAACAAAGGACACGTAGCCCGACACCATGGACAGAGGAAGAAAAAGACGCGATGAGCAAAGCATTTGCCGAATATCTCAAAGAAGATAAAGAAGGCAGAGTACCCTCCGATGCAGAAATTAACAAAATGAAAGAACTATATCCGATTTTGGAAAATCGAAGAAATGATATAATAAAATCATGGATTAGCAATGAATGGAAACGATTATGTAAGTGTTTATTTTTGAAATATTTTTATTTTGTATCGTCATCTCTTTAATTCTTTGTGATTAAAATAATTCTTTGTAATATTATAATTTTATTAAAAAGAATTAAAGCTTGGGTTGGAATGAGAAGACCCTTGAATGGGAATACAAAGATACGTACCACTTGACTTTTATTTTCTAAAAGTAATTGCGCAACCATCACGCAAACATCACGCAAAAATATCCGGTTTTGGAAAATCGGGATAACAGTAGTATAAAATCTTGGATCAGCAATGAACGGACCCGATTATCAAGTAAGTGTTTATTTTGTGCATTATTAAATTTTAACAAAACTAAGCAAAACAAACAAGAAAAACAATTTGCTGAAGAAAAAAGTAAAGCGATTGCTTAAACTATATTTTTGTCCTGTTTTTTCCTTTGAGTACTTTTTTAAATAATACCCTGTTTTTTTCTAGTATGTGAGAAACAAAGGACACGTAGCCCGACACCATGGACAGAGGAAGAAAAAGACGCGATGAGCAAAGCATTTGCCGAATATCTCAAAGAAGATAAAGAAGGCAGAGTACCCTCCGATGCAGAAATTAAAATGAAAGAACTATATCCGATTTTGGAAAATCGAAGAAATGATATAATAAAATCATGGATTAGCAATGAATGGAAACGATTATGTAAGTGTTTATTTTTGAAATATTTTTATTTTGTATCGTCATCTCTTTAATTCTTTGTGATTAAAATAATTCTTTGTAATATTATAATTTTATTAAAAAGAATTAAAGCTTGGGTTGGAATGAGAAGACCCTTGAATGGGAATACAAAGATACGTACCACTTGACTTTTATTTTCTAAAAGTAATTGCGCAACCATCACGCAAACATCACGCAAAAATATCCGGTTTTGGAAAATCGGGATAACAGTAGTATAAAATCTTGGATCAGCAATGAACGGACCCGATTATCAAGTAAGTGTTTATTTTGTGCATTATTAAATTTTAACAAAACTAAGCAAAACAAACAAGAAAAACAATTTGCTGAAGAAAAAAGTAAAGCGATTGCTTAAACTATATTTTTGTCCTGTTTTTTCCTTTGAGTACTTTTTTAAATAATACCCTGTTTTTTTCTAGTATGTGAGAAACAAAGGACACGTAGCCCGACACCATGGACAGAGGAAGAAAAAGACGCGATGAGCAAAGCATTTGCCGAATATCTCAAAGAAGATAAAGAAGGCAGAGTACCCTCCGATGCAGAAATTAACAAATGAAAGAACTATATCCGATTTTGGAAAATCGAAGAAATGATATAATAAAATCATGGATTAGCAATGAATGGAAACGATTATGTAAGTGTTTATTTTTGAAATATTTTTATTTTGTATCGTCATCTCTTTAATTCTTTGTGATTAAAATAATTCTTTGTAATATTATAATTTTATTAAAAAGAATTAAAGCTTGGGTTGGAATGAGAAGACCCTTGAATGGGAATACAAAGATACGTACCACTTGACTTTTATTTCTAAAAGTAATTGCGCAACCATCACGCAAACATCACGCAAAAATATCCGGTTTTGGAAAATCGGGATAACAGTAGTATAAAATCTTGGATCAGCAATGAACGGACCCGATTATCAAGTAAGTGTTTATTTTGTGCATTATTAAATTTTAACAAAACTAAGCAAAACAAACAAGAAAAACAATTTGCTGAAGAAAAAAGTAAAGCGATTGCTTAAACTATATTTTTGTCCTGTTTTTTCCTTTGAGTACTTTTTTAAATAATACCCTGTTTTTTTCTAGTATGTGAGAAACAAAGGACACGTAGCCCGACACCATGGACAGAGGAAGAAAAAGACGCGATGAGCAAAGCATTTGCCGAGTATCTCAAAGAAGATAAAGAAGGCAGAGTACCCTCCGATGCAGAAATTAAAATGAAAGAACTATATCCGATTTTGGAAAATCGAAGAAATGATATAATAAAATCATGGATTAGCAATGAATGGAAACGATTATGTAAGTGTTTATTTTTGAAATATTTTTATTTTGTATCGTCATCTCTTTAATTCTTTGTGATTAAAATAATTCTTTGTAATATTATAATTTTATTAAAAAGAATTAAAGCTTGGGTTGGAATGAGAAGACCCTTGAATGGGAATACAAAGATACGTACCACTTGACTTTTATTTTCTAAAAGTAATTGCGCAACCATCACGCAAACATCACGCAAAAATATCCGGTTTTGGAAAATCGGATAACAGTAGTATAAAATCTTGGATCAGCAATGAACGGACCCGATTATCAAGTAAGTGTTTATTTTGTGCATTATTAAATTTTAACAAAACTAAGCAAAACAAACAAGAAAACAATTTGCTGAAGAAAAAAGTAAAGCGATTGCTTAAACTATATTTTTGTCCTGTTTTTTCCTTTGAGTACTTTTTTAAATAATACCCTGTTTTTTTCTAGTATGTGAGAAACAAAGGACACGTAGCCCGACACCATGGACAGAGGAAGAAAAAGACGCGATGAGCAAAGCATTTGCCGAATATCTCAAAGAAGATAAAGAAGGCAGAGTACCCTCCGATGCAGAAATTAACAAATGAAAGAACTATATCCGATTTTGGAAAATCGAAGAAATGATATAATAAAATCATGGATTAGCAATGAATGGAAACGATTATGTAAGTGTTTATTTTGAAATATTTTTATTTTGTATCGTCATCTCTTTAATTCTTTGTGATTAAAATAATTCTTTGTAATATTATAATTTTATTAAAAAGAATTAAGCTTGGGTTGGAATGAGAAGACCCTTGAATGGGAATACAAAGATACGTACCACTTGACTTTTATTTTCTAAAAGTAATTGCGCAACCATCACGCAAACATCACGCAAAAATATCCGGTTTTGGAAAATCGGGATAACAGTAGTATAAAATCTTGGATCAGCAATGAACGGACCCGATTATCAAGTAAGTGTTTATTTTGTGCATTATTAAATTTTAACAAAACTAAGCAAAACAAACAAGAAAAACAATTTGCTGAAGAAAAAAGTAAAGCGATTGCTTAAACTATATTTTTGTCCTGTTTTTTCCTTTGAGTACTTTTTTAAATAATACCCTGTTTTTTTCTAGTATGTGAGAAACAAAGGACACGTAGCCCGACACCATGGACAGAGGAAGAAAAAGACGCGATGAGCAAAGCATTTGCCGAATATCTCAAAGAAGATAAAGAAGGCAGAGTACCCTCCGATGCAGAAATTAAAATGAAAGAACTATATCCGATTTTGGAAAATCGAAGAAATGATATAATAAAATCATGGATTAGCAATGAATGGAAACGATTATGTAAGTGTTTATTTTTGAAATATTTTTATTTTGTATCGTCATCTCTTTAATTCTTTGTGATTAAAATAATTCTTTGTAATATTATAATTTTATTAAAAAGAATTAAAGCTTGGGTTGGAATGAGAAGACCCTTGAATGGGAATACAAAGATACGTACCACTTGACTTTTATTTTCTAAAAGTAATTGCGCAACCATCACGCAAACATCACGCAAAAATATCCGGTTTTGGAAAATCGGGATAACAGTAGTATAAAATCTTGGATCAGCAATGAACGGACCCGATTATCAAGTAAGTGTTTATTTTGTGCATTATTAAATTTTAACAAAACTAAGCAAAACAAACAAGAAAAACAATTTGCTGAAGAAAAAAGTAAAGCGATTGCTTAAACTATATTTTTGTCCTGTTTTTTCCTTTGAGTACTTTTTTAAATAATACCCTGTTTTTTTCTAGTATGTGAGAAACAAAGGACACGTAGCCCGACACCATGGACAGAGGAAGAAAAAGACGCGATGAGCAAAGCATTTGCCGAATATCTCAAAGAAGATAAAGAAGGCAGAGTACCCTCCGATGCAGAAATTAAAATGAAAGAACTATATCCGATTTTGGAAAATCGAAGAAATGATATAATAAAATCATGGATTAGCAATGAATGGAAACGATTATGTAAGTGTTTATTTTTGAAATATTTTTATTTTGTATCGTCATCTCTTTAATTCTTTGTGATTAAAATAATTCTTTGTAATATTATAATTTTATTAAAAAGAATTAAAGCTTGGGTTGGAATGAGAAGACCCTTGAATGGGAATACAAAGATACGTACCACTTGACTTTTATTTTCTAAAAGTAATTGCGCAACCATCACGCAAACATCACGCAAAAATATCCGGTTTTGGAAAATCGGGATAACAGTAGTATAAAATCTTGGATCAGCAATGAACGGACCCGATTATCAAGTAAGTGTTTATTTTGTGCATTATTAAATTTTAACAAAACTAAGCAAAACAAACAAGAAAAACAATTTGCTAAAAAAAAAAGTAAAGCGATTGCTTAAACTATATTTTTGTCCTGTTTTTTCCTTTGAGTACTTTTTTAAATAATACCCTGTTTTTTTCTAGTATGTGAGAAACAAAGGACACGTAGCCCGACACCATGGACAGAGGAAGAAAAAGACGCGATGAGCAAAGCATTTGCCGAATATCTCAAAGAAGATAAAGAAGGCAGAGTACCCTCCGATGCAGAAATTAACAAAATGAAAGAACTATATCCGATTTTGGAAAATCGAAGAAATGATATAATAAAATCATGGATTAGCAATGAATGGAAACGATTATGTAAGTGTTTATTTTTGAAATATTTTTATTTTGTATCGTCATCTCTTTAATTCTTTGTGATTATTGTATGGTTTTCTAAACTCTGAAAAGTTTTTTCCAAATTTCTCCAAATGATTTCCAAACGATTGGATAAAATAATTTTCAATAATTTTTAATTTGTTTGCCAACTATACGTCGGTGTTGATTCCTCGGTTGAGGGAAATTTAGCGCCTTCAGCTCCGCCCCGGAGTTATATAACACAATGTTGCTTAAACTATATTTTTGTCCTGTTTTTTCCTTTGAGTACTTTTTTAAATAATACCCTGTTTTTTTCTAGTATGTTCGAGGAAACCAAAATCACGTGGAGGAAGCCCGACACCATGGACAGACGCCGAAAAAAAAGCGGTATACGAAGCTTTTCCAGAATATCTGAAGAAAGATAAAGAAAAGAAACTACCAACAGATGAAGAAATAAATGAAAAGAAACTTTTATATCCAATTTTACAAAATCGAAGTAATGATAAAATAAAATCATGGATAAGCAACGAATGCAAACGATTATGTAAGTGATTATTTTGTGCATTCTTAAATTTAATCAAAATTTTAGTACTTTATTAAATTTCAAGGTCTAGCAGCGCCAAGTTCTTTTACAAGAAAAATTTATTTATTTTATTTTAATGAAATATTTTTATTTTGTATCGTCATCTCTTTAATTCTTTGTGATTAAAATGATTCTTTGTAATATTATAATTTTATTAAAAAGAATTAAAGCTTGGGTTGGAATGAGAAGACCCTTGAATGGGAATACAAAGATACGTACCACTTGACTTTTATTTTTTAAAAGTAATTGCGCAACAATTATTTTTCAAAGTATATATATTCTCTTTGCAATTGGCGCAATTTAAAGATTTCACATCTTTTTTGAAATACATATTACTTGGGTTGAGTTAGATAACGCAATTTTGTGAATTATTTTGTTAGGGAGAAATAAAGCTACTATACACATTACTTGGGTTGAGTTAGGTAACGTAATTTTGTGAATTATTTTGTTAGAGAGAAATAAAGCTACTACCATTTAATATTTTTGGATTTACAACATACATTGCGCGTGTACTTGGCGCCTTTTTTTTACTTTTTTTGAAAAAGGTAATTTTGTACTGATATGCATTTTGTAGTGATAAGCAAGTATCGGCAAACAATTTCCATTTTTCTTTTTTTAATTATTCACAAATTAGCAATAACAACAAATTAAATTTGTATTGAATTTATATATATAATATATATATATATATATATATATATATATATATATATATATATATGGGGCATTCCACGCCAATTCACAAGGGGTCAGACTTTGACTTTTTTATTTTTGATGGCTGCTCGTTTTTTAACAGGTCTTTACGAGTACTATGACCACGTAAGAGCGTTTCTATAATAAATGTAGCGTTTCCGAAATAGAGCCTGCGCAAAATGAGGACTGCAAAATTTTCAATAAATTTTTTCGCATATTAGACAACGTCTTAGAAAAAAATTTATTGAACATAAAATACGCTATTTAGATCATAGTTTATACAATACAATATACAATACAACATAGTTATACAAAAAAATCTATAAAAATTTCCCAAATTTTCTGCGCAACTTCGGACCGGTCTTAAAATTTTTCTAATACTCCCCAAAATATTCCTTTTAAATTTCAAAAAAATAGAAAATGGGGTTTTTAAAATAATCAAATTTTTTGTGTTTTTTTACTCTATTTGTTTAACAATATTATTATAAAAATTTTGAGTAATTTTTTTTTTAAATATGATCGAAATAGCGTATTTTATGTCCAATGAATTTTTTTTCTAAGACGTCTAATATGCGAAAAAATTTATTGAAAATTTTGCAGTCCTCATTTTGCGCAGACTCTATTTCGGAAACGCTACATTTATTATAGAAACGCTCTTACATGGATATAGTACTCGTAAAGACCTGTTAAAAAACGAGCAGCCATCAAAAATAAAAAGGTCTGACCCCTTGCGAATTGGCGTGGAATGCCCCATATATATATACACACACCTATAATACATATAGAGTGTCCCATTTTAATCAATCACCCCCAAAAACTTTTTTATTTGTGATTCTAGATCCAAAATCTAAAAAGACAAAAGGAAAGAAATCTAAAAAGACGCAAAAAGAAGAATCTAAAGAGAAGAAAAAAGAAGAATCTAAAGAGAAGAAAAAGAGAAGAAACAAGAACAAGGAGATATAAAGACGTTTCGTTTTCGATAACTTAATCGTGCAGTATTTAGGAAATTCTTTTCGTAGAGCTTCTTTTTCTTCCTCAAACCAGAAACGTCCGGGGCTACGTTTCCATACGTTCACTTACATAGTCGATGCCATTTGTTGCTAATCCATGATTTGATTGAAGAATTTTTCCGATTTTCCAAAATCGGATATAGTTCTTTCATTTTGTTAATTTCTGCATCTGAGGGTACTCTGCCTTCTTTATCTTCTTTGAGATATTCAGCAAATGCTTTGCTCATCGCTTCTTTTTCTTCCTCTGTCCATGGTGTCGGGCTACGTGATCTTAGTTTCCTCTCACATACTAGAAAAAAACAGGGTATTATTTAAAAAAGTACTCAAAGGAAAAAACAGGACAAAAATATAGTTTAAGCAATCGCTTTACTTTTTTCTTCAGCAAATTGTTTTTCTTGTTTGTTTTGCTTAGTTTTGTTAAAATTTAATAATGCACAAAATAAACACTTACTTGATAATCGGGTCCGTTCATTGCTGATCCAAGATTTTATACTACTGTTATCCCGATTTTCCAAAACCGGATATTTTTGCGTGATGTTTGCGTGATGGTTGCGCAATTACTTTTAAAAAATAAAAGTCAAGTGGTACGTATCTTTGTATTCCCATTCAAGGGTCTTCTCATTCCAACCCAAGCTTTAATTCTTTTTAATAAAATTATAATATTACAAAGAATCATTTTAATCACAAAGAATTAAAGAGATGACGATACAAAATAAAAATATTTCATTAAAATAAAATAAATAAATTTTTCTTGTAAAAGAACTTGGCGCTGCTAGACCTTGAAATTTAATAAAGTACTAAAATTTTGATTAAATTTAAGAATGCACAAAATAAACACTTACATAATCGTTTGCATTCGTTGCTTATCCATGATTTTATTTTATCATTACTTCGATTTTGTAAAATTGGATATAAAAGTTTCTTTTCATTTATTTCTTCATCTGTTGGTAGTTTCTTTCCGTTGATGAACGGACCCGATTATCAAGTAAGTGTTTATTTTGTGCATTATTAAATTTTAACAAAACTAAGCAAAACAAACAAGAAAAACAATTTGCTGAAGAAAAAAGTAAAGCGATTGCTTAAACTATATTTTTGTCCTGTTTTTTCCTTTGAGTACTTTTTTAAATAATACCCTGTTTTTTTTCTAGTATGTGAGAGGAAACAAAGGACACGTAGCCCGATAGCATGGTCAGATGAAGAAAAAGAAGCGATGAGCAAAGCATTTGCTAAATATCTCAAGGAAGATAAAATAGACAGAGTACCATCAGATGAAGAAATAGAAAAAAATGAAAAATAAATATCCGATTTTAAAAGATCGGGAAAATTGTACGATAAAAGCATGGATTAGCAATGAATGGAAGCGATTATGTAAGTGTTTATTTTGTGCATTCTTAAATTTAATCAAAATTTTAGTACTTTATTAAATTTCAAGGTCTAGCAGCGCCAAGTTCTTTTACAAGAAAAATTTATTTATTTTATTTTAATGAAATATTTTTATTTTGTATCGTCATCTCTTTAATTCTTTGTGATTAAAATGATTCTTTGTAATATTATAATTTTATTAAAAAGAATTAAAGCTTGGGTTGGAATGAGAAGACCCTTGAATGGGAATACAAAGATACGTACCACTTGACTTTTATTTTTTAAAAGTAATTGCGCAACCATCACGCAAACATCACGCAAAAATATCCGGTTTTGGAAAATCGGGATAACAGTAGTATAAAATCTTGGATCAGCAATGAACGGACCCGATTATCAAGTAAGTGTTTATTTTGTGCATTATTAAATTTTAACAAAACTAAGCAAAACAAACAAGAAAAACAATTTGCTGAAGAAAAAAGTAAAGCGATTGCTTAAACTATATTTTTGTCCTGTTTTTTCCTTTGAGTACTTTTTTAAATAATACCCTGTTTTTTTCTAGTATGTGAGAGGAAACAAAGGACACGTAGCCCGATACCATGGTCAGAGGAAGAAAAAGAAGCGATGAGCAAAGCATTTGCTGAATATCTCAAGAAGATAAAGAAGGCAGAGTACCCTCAGATGAAGAAATTAAAAAATGAAAAACTAATATCCGATTTTAGAAAATCGGAAGAAATGATACTAATAAAATCATGGATTAGCAATGAATGGAAGCGATTATGTAAGTGTTTATTTTGTGCATTCTTAAATTTAATCAAAATTTTAGTACTTTATTAAATTTCAAGGTCTAGCAGCGCCAAGTTCTTTTACAAGAAAAATTTATTTATTTTATTTTAATGAAATATTTTTATTTTGTATCGTCATCTCTTTAATTCTTTGTGATTAAAATGATTCTTTGTAATATTATAATTTTATTAAAAAGAATTAAAGCTTGGGTTGGAATGAGAAGACCCTTGAATGGGAATACAAAGATACGTACCACTTGACTTTTATTTTTTAAAAGTAATTGCGCAACCATCACGCAAACATCACGCAAAAATATCCGGTTTTGGAAAATCGGGATAACAGTAGTATAAAATCTTGGATCAGCAATAAACGGACCCGATTATCAAGTAAGTGTTTATTTTGTGCATCATTAAATTTTAACAAAACTAAGCAAAACAAACAAGAAAAACAATTTGCTGAAGAAAAAAGTAAAGCGATTGCTTAAACTATATTTTTGTCCTGTTTTTTCCTTTGAGTTCTTTTTTAAATAATACCCTGTTTTTTTCTAGTATGTGAGAGGAAACAAAGGACACCCGTCCCATGGTCAAAGGAAGAAAAAGAAGCGATGTCCAAAGCATTTGCTGAATATCTTAAGAAAGATAAAGAAGGCAGAGTACCATCAGATGAAGAAATAGAAAAAATGAAAAATAAATATCCCCCCAGAAAAAAACTACAAATTCGTAGTATATATAAACATTTCGAAAAATATCCGAAGTATATTGGAAAAATCAACTGGAAAGGTAGGGTTAGACAAGAACTGACAACAAACAAATTATTTGAAAAAGAAGAAAGAGGACCAGGACGAGGTCGGTATTGGAGATTGCAAGGTGAGTAGCAAAAGATAGCGCGAAGCGAGTAATAATACTCGGTACAGATGTTGACAGTGATAAATTAACAGAAAATTTGGAAAATTAGTTAACATTTTGTTATCCAGGGACCAGTTTGATGGAGCCTCCCGAGAGATCGGATAATACCCTGTTTTTTTCTAGTATGTGAGAGGAAACAAAGGACACGTAGCCCGATAGCATGGTCAGATGAAGAAAAAGAAGCGATGAGCAAAGCATTTGCGAAATATCTCAAGGAAGATAAAATAGACAGAGTACCATCAGATGAAGAAATAGAAAAAATGAAAAATAAATATCCCCCCAGAAAAAAACTACAAATTCGTAGTATATATAAACATTTCGAAAAATATCCGAAGTATATTGGAAAAATCAACTGGAAAGGTAGAGTTAGACAAGAACTGACAACAAACAAATTATTTGAAAAAGAAGAAAGAGGACCAGGACGAGGTCGGTATTGGAGATTGCAAGGTGAGTAGCAAAAGATAGCGCGAAGCGAGTAATAATACTCGGTACAGATGTTGACAGTGATAAATTAACAGAAACTTTGGAAAATTAGTTAACATTTTGTTATCCAGGGACCAGTTTGATGGAGCCTCCCGAGAGATCGGATAATACCCTGTTTTTTTCTAGTATGTGAGAGGAAACAAAGGACACGTAGCCCGATAGCATGGTCAGATGAAGAAAAAGAAGCGATGAGCAAAGCATTTGCTAAATATCTCAAGGAAGATAAAATAGACAGAGTACCATCAGACGAAGAAATAGAAAAAATGAAAAATAAATATCCCCCCAGAAAAAAACTACAAATTCGTAGTATATATAAACATTTCGAAAAATATCCGAAGTATATTGGAAAAATCAACTGGAAAGGTAGGGTTAGACAAGAACTGACAACAAACAAATTATTTGAAAAAGAAGAAAGAGGACCAGGACGAGGTCGGTATTGGAGATTGCAAGGTGAGTAGCAAAAGATAGCGCGAAGCGAGTAATAATACTCGGTACAGATGTTGACAGTGATAAATTAACAGAAAATTTGGAAAATTAGTTAACATTTTGTTATCCAGGGACCAGTTTGATGGAGCCTCCCGAGAGATCGGACCTAGCCCCACCAAACTGAAAGTCTTAAACACTATAAACTTTCACGAGCATCTTATAATAGAGTTGCAACAGCAATTAGAAGATAAAGAAAAAGAAATTGAGAATATCCAGGCTAATAACAAAAAGGAGCTTGACAAACAGAAAGAGTTACACGAGAGTCAAATTTTCTCAGTCCAGTTAAAACCTGACCAAGTATTGGTTCTATTTCTTAAAATTAAAAATAGCTAAGATGCACTTTATCATGTATATAACTGAAATTTGTGTCACCGTCACTCGATGTACAAAATGTTACAAAATGGACCATCGTAAGCGAGGTATGGCACTTATTTTTAATCACAAAAATTTCATTTCGGGTGCTGGGCCTCCACCCGGTACAGATGTTGATGGTGATAAATTAACAGAAACTTTGGAAAATCTCGGTTTTCAAATAAAGAAATTTGACGACTTGACTCACGAACAAATAAAAGAAAAATTGAAAATAGATAAGATGCACTTAATCATGGATATAACTGAAATATGTGTCACCGTCACTCGACGTATTGCAAAATGAACCATCGTAAGCGAGGTATGGCACATATTTTTAATCACAAAAATTTCATTTCGGGTGCTGCTGGGCCTCGACCCGGTACAGATGTTGATGCTGATAAATTAACAAAAACTTTGGAAAATCTCGGTTTTCAAATAAAGAAATTTGACGACTTGACTCACGAACAAATAAAAGAAAAATTGAAAATAGGTAAGATGCACTTAATCATGGATATAACTGAAATATGTGTCACCGTCACTCGACGTATTGCAAAATGAACCATCGTAAGCGAGGTATAAGGATTGTATTGGGATTTTCAGTCGTGACGTAGCCGTGACGTCACAAGGCCAAGATGGCGGGCCTATTCCTGAAAGTAATAGAGCTGTCATATGTAAACACATATAAAGCTTACGTTTTTCATAAATAATTAGTGAAATAACGATGTGTGTGATAAAAAAAGTGCGATGAGTGAACACCTAGAAGACAGAGGGACAAGCTTCTAGGTGTTCACCCATCGCAATTTTTTTATCACACACATCGTTATTTCACTAATTATTTATGAAAAACGTAAGCTTTATATGTGTTTACATATGACAGCTCTATTACTTTCAGGAATAGGCCCGCCATCTTGGCCTTGTGACGTCACGGCTACGTCACGACTGAAAATCCCAATACAGGGTGTTCCTGAATGTTTGGGACTTTTCTCATATTCAGATAGATCGGTCTATCTGAATATGAACACCCTGTATATGTACAATATATATAACACACACACACACACACACACACATGCATGTGCTTTATAGTGCGTAATTATATCTACATTAGCAATATCACGAAGAAGGAAAGCCCTGTGTTGCAGGAGATTATAGGTTCATTCTCAAACTCAAATATCCCGTTCTTCTATTTCTTATTCTTGAGGAATTGTGTGATGGAATAAATATTATCTGAAAACTCTTTACCACACATTAAATTTACTCCCCCTTCGCAGGGACACAACTTTCTTCTCTTCTACTACTATTATTATCTTCTATCAATCTATCAGATAGATGCGTGCGCGCGTGGTGCGTCCGTGCGTGCGTGCGTGCGTGCGTTCGACTCAGTTTGGCTCGCTCTATCTGAATATGAGAAAAGTCCCAAACATTCAGGAACACCAGAGAACAGGCCGGACAAATTGCTAACAAAATTGTTCTTTTTCACAGGTCTTTTGCAAGGAAGTTTTGACAGTTTACGAGTGGCAGCTAAACAATGGCAGCTAATAACGAGAGTAAATATAATACTATTAATTATATATAACTCTATCACAAAAATTATATAATTACTAATTATATAATTTTGGATATTTCAGATAATGACTGTTTGTTCTGTGACGATCCGTGGACGCAAGGTGGGGAACATTGTCCCTCCTGCTTGCCTTGTGGACACCACTACGAAAAAAGTTGCATCGATCGGTGGTTAGCGCAAGCAGAATCGCAATTTTGCCCAATGTGTCGAGAGCATGCCGAAACAAATGATGTTCGCGCTTTAATCGCGAACACGGTAATAGCAACTGATTCCGCTCGTATTAGAGAGCTGGAGCATAACTACTTAACAGCACAAAATGACGCAATTGACTTGTGCAGAATACTACAAGTTGCTAACAAACAACTGAACCATGTCCGAAAACAATTAAGAGCCATGAAAAACGCGTTAACAGTACTATTTTCAGAATTGAAAATTAACTAATAATATAATTGAATTAACCCTATTTCCTCCAACCATGCCCTTTCGTGTCCTACGAGTTTCTAATCCTCGCATCATAACTCACAAACGAATTGACGAAATTTAATGTTCCAAAGCGCAAATTAAAGCTAAAAGTAGTAGCTTTAATTTGCGCTTTGGAACATTAAATTTCGTCAATTCGTTCGTGAGTTATGATGCGAGGATTAAAGGGGCGGAAAAAACGTTGGAGGAAATAGGGTTAACTATTTTATTGACTTTTATTATATACAAATGTACATAATTACACGATTTAAAATTCTCTTGATTTTCAAATAACGCATAGATATCTACGTCTGCAAGAAATTAATTTTAAGTACCACCTGCGTTCCATTACCTATGTACGGGTAACGTGTATGTGTCTTGCTATTATTTCATAAAAGCGTTGCCGACGTCGACCTCGACCGTTATTTTTTCCGATAAGCCTCCACTGACGCAACTGATGTAAGAACTCAAATCGTCTATTTTGTAGCACTAACCAAGTCCTGAACTGATATATTATTTGGATATATTTGTTAAATAAAGATTCTTAAATCTACAATTAAAAATCAATCAGAAATTACTAATCGCGTATGTGTTTACGCAGGAAATTTAATAAGTTTAAACGCATTACGTAAGGGATACAAGCGAGGAAGTGAACTTTTTTTGTAGGTGGACTCCGCTGTTTTCGCGAACGAAATGTTATCGTCTTCCAGGCAGTTCCTTATCGAACAAAGAACTCGCGGGTTTTAAGAGGAACATCAAATCGAGCAATAAAACCGAAGAAATATGAAGGAAGGAATACGTGGGTGTAAGTAAATATAAAAAGTACAAAAAGACAGAAAAGAACTTAAAAAGAATGGAAGATACGAAGAGAACATTTTCATCTTACTACAATAATATCTCTATATGCAAAAATATTCACATAAGTGAGATCTTTATTGTTTATCGCTGTTTTAGTTTAGAGTAAGACTAAATATGCTTTAATAAAAAATTCTTGACATCTTTTTGTTTAAAAAATACTTCCGACTTGATTACAGATTTTAATATATTAATGTTCAAATTAATTGTGGGGTGTATTTGCCTAAATTCCTAAATTAAATTCATTAGAGCAAAATTACCAATTAAACTACTACCAGTAGTATAAGAAACTGCGTGGTGTCAAGAAAAGAAAAATAGAGATCGACCTAGTCGTTTTCGTCTGATGATAAATTATGTTTCTTTCAATTTATTGGTGGGGCTGCTAAAACCCCACGTTCTAAAAATTAATAAGTACTTAACAAACAGTCCGCAGTAATAGAATTTTAAAAGACAGAATCTTTGTCCAAAGAATGTGGCACTTAATCTGTCTATGTAACCAACTGTCTATTATAATTATAATTGACAGTTGGTTGTATTGTGTGTATTTTTGTGTACGAGATATTATTTATGTTTAACTACATCTTGAGGGTAAAAGTAGATATAATACATATGTACATATATTCTGTTATTGTAGCAAAGGAGCTACAATAGTTTGTAGTAGTAGTAGTAGGGCAAGTTACTAAAACTCCACGCGTTCCAAAAATTAGTAGTTATTCGATAGTAATTTCATTCGAGTTCTCATAATTTCTCTTCAAGAAAAGTTCATCATCGTAGGATGTGGGTCAACTGTTCCAGGTGTTTCTTGAGACATTATATAGGTGCAAGAAGAAACATATTAACGAAGGTGCGGTCTGTTTGATCTCATCGTCGTCTAACTCACTACTCATCCTAAGTTGTCCACGGGGAAAAGTTCCGTACGATTCGAGGATAACGATATCGCGTTCCTGATCATTTTTCGTACCGAAAGGCACGACGTATTCTGCGAGTGTCATATTTTCAGGACATTACTTGTTCGTTAAAAAAACAACGCTATATGTGCCAAGAGCAATATTAACATCCTGCTGAGCTATTTTTAAGATTTTATTCGTAGGATTTAGACCGGACGTCCAAGGCGTCTCTTAAAAACATTTCTGGTTTATTATGTAAATTAAATTTATGCTTGCGAAATCATGCATTTTAACATATCGCAAGAACAAACGAAACAAAGTATCAATATATTATAACAAATAAAGGATTATGTCTCTTATTCGTTAACTAATATTTGTGAATAAGATTTTGTCCATCCCTGATTAATATTTAATTAGCGTTTCGTATATAATATTTTTAAATTCGACGATGATCGCGCCGCCGCCGCCTCGCTATCATTATCCCTCGGAGTTGCAAAGTATACCCTCGTACGCGCCACCGAATTATCAGCCGCGCTATCAGCCTCAACTTCACCCCGCGCCCGCGCCCGCGCACGCGCCGCAATACAACGCGATAACGACACCGGCGCCCCGCAATTTTTATCCGCCGGGAAACCTAGAAGACAGTTTATTGTTTTTTGGCTGGTTATCTCGCAATCCAAAGAAATTAAATTAAATTTTCGTTTTTCTATAGACGATTTTAGAAATAATTATATAGGATACCACCCGATAATTTTTTAGAAAGCTGAAGTGTGAAGGCAGATTGGCTCAAACTGAAAGAAAAAGTCATGTACCATTTTGCAAAAATCACAATTATTATTGAGTAATGAATTCAACTGTTTGAGCCAATGTACCTATGAAGAACTGTAGATCAGACTATATTGATGAACCACGATTTGGACTTTATTGCCCTTCTCTTAGCTAGACTTATAGCGAATTCTTGACATTTTATGTTGGGCCTTTCGTTTCTCTTTTGCACATGAACATTCAATTATACAGGCAAAATCATAAACTAAATGTTGAGATATTCGTAACTTGCATACAATTATATGTATATATACGGTCTTATTCATCATTACTCATCATATAATACTAATGACTAGACTTCATGTCGTGTTGCTATTTGTACTCGTCCATTGGTGCCGCTTTATCTTTATCTTACATCGTAATGTTTGTTTTTTTGTTTTCAACAAATATGGAATTGGGGGAACTCGATATAAATTCGAAAACGTACAAATAGCAACGTTCCGTTGCAGGTACAATCTATCTTTTCTGATTTTAACAACTTCCTGTATTTGCGTCGTTCGATAGTTAAAATATGAAACTTTGTGATATGACATATGTTTTACACACCGACTAACAATTTTGCAATATCCATTATATAGTCATATATATGTACATATATTTGAATATAGGAACATCTATTACTTCTTGTACAACGATTACAAAATACATTCACGATTTGTTAGTATTATAATAGAATATGAGATAGAATTGTGGTCTCAGTAGAAAATCCTTTCTATTGAGAATCACGACAACAGTTAAGTTAATGCTTCATTAACGCGAGTTTTAACATTGTATAGTTTGTACCTGCTGATCGGTATGCTACATGAGTCCTGTCATTTAGTTTTGTTTGAAAGTATCAGTCTTTATAATGATGATAAGTAGAAAATTTTACAGCAGAATCCGCGGATTATTTATCACATGGATAAAGACACTATGAGATGTACACTTGTACAGAATGTTCAACAGACTTACGAGATACGCCGCATATTTTCGTATTTTTCACACACTCCGCTCACGCCAACAAATATCCGCACGGCATGAATACGATCCATACTTCTCTACTGTGGTAAATTTTGAATGATCTTGCATCCTTGTCGCATGGCTCGTCACCTTGGACAGATTGTTCTTCGCTGCTAGCCTCTCCTGATACGGCTCTTACTTCCGTAGTATTAGTTCCTTCAGAATAGCAATACCCTCAGCATCTCTTTTCTCAATTTTCTCGCCCAATTTATTACTTGCAGATGTTCTCCTAAAAAAATAAATAAATAAATAACTTAAAATTGCATTACGAAGGGATCCTTTCCTGCCTCCGAAATCTCAATTAAGTGTCCACCACGCACCACAGTAATAGCAGAATGCTTCATCGCCACTTCTAGCTTTGTAACAAAAACCAGCAGTTGTTATTGTCTCTTTATTTTGCAACATTGGTTCAGCACAGGCCATCTGTCAAACGAGGCTAATTTGACAGCATAACTGGCATATTCGGGATGCATCGGTCTTGAGACCTTCCCTCTCAATAAAAATAAGTCAGACGTTATTGGTGAACTGAGTGGCAAACGACTTTGAGGAATCGTGTAGTGTTCGATGCATTCAGTCAACGCATTTTCTCAATGTTTGTAAAGATGCCCTTGTGAACCTGTAAAGAAGAAATAAATATCAATAGATGCTTAAATTTAAATATAATAATTTGTCAAAAATTTCACTCAATGTATACTATAGGATTTTTAGCACTCGGGAATCCGAACGCAGCCCAGAAAAAGCGCGAAATGAGGGGAGTGTTGCGGATAAGAGAACGACTTCCGTAGCCAGTAATGAATTGCACCGGGGCTCGATGTCGAACGACCGTTTCACGTACACTGTCGGAATTCGGAATTCGAATCGATCGGAAATCTTAATTGATCGTCTGTTGTCTGCCGCAAACGCGATACGTAAATCTTGCAAGAGCATCGACTTGATGCCCTTGCGACGGAGAACTTGTCCACGAGGCAGACGACGATCGCGAACGCGACGTGATGATGACAATAGGTGCTTTCCATTTACATCAAAACTCAGATAATTCTCACTTGTGACGTCGTTCTATCCTTTTTGGCAATTAATGAATAACAAAGACAGAATGTGACATCATAAGTGAGAATTATCTGAGTTTTGATGTAAATGGAAAGCAACTAATGATCGGAGGCGAGCTCACCTGGTGAACAGGAAGGTCACCCTCGAAGATGGCAGTTGAGCGCTCTTGGCGACTCGGAGTATGGAACGTCTCGGGTTCCTTGACAATCACGCACTTTTGACGATTTATTGAGCGGCAATGCCGCGCACGAATCGGTGGAAAAACTACGCACACAGAATATTTGCCGAAATCACTTGATTTGGAGACGTGCGAAACGAATCTGCCACGAGGCACGAGGCCGTTCTCTTCCCCCGGCCCGAGAGAATTCTCGAAAGACCAAAGACGGAAACGGGGGAGATATCCGGAACGCGGCGCTCTCTGATTGATCCGATGATTGACGGCGTTGCGCGAGGGGCGCAATTATCGCGAACGAAGACACTGCGCGTGTCCGAAGTTGCGCCGTGATTCTCGACAACGCCGGCATGCTCGCACCTGTGCGTGGGGCGGCATCGACGCGTGATTCCGTGATCAACCACGCGGCCACGCGGGGCGGCGTGATCGACAACCCCGTTGATCAAATACGTGTCACGAGACTGATGGTAGCGGGTAGGCACGTAGCAGTCAGCCTCGCGGCCCGATGCTTACATCGAGAGATTGCTATGTTCGAGCCTTCTTTACACGAAGGGATGATATTAAAAATATGATTGACAACTTTCCACATTATTCATAGTAATAATTTAGGAGAAATGAAAAAGCACATACGCATACGCATTTCGAATCAAGCTCGCTCTCTCGTTCGCGATCGTTTGCGATCGTTTGCGATCGCGACGAGCAAAATGCGAAACGTCGAACGCGCGCGCGATCGTTCTCTTCAATCACTTAATTAATTATTAACCCTATTTCCTCCAACGTTTTTTCCGCCCCTTTAATCCTCACATCATAACTCACGAACGAATTGACGAAATTTAATGTTCCAAAGCGCAAATTAAAGCTACTACTTTTAGCTTTAATTTGCGCTTTGGAACATTAAATTTCGTCAATTCGTTCGTGAGTTATGATGCGAGGATTAGAAACTCGTAGGACACGAAAGGGCATGGTTGGAGGAAATAGGGTTAATTCTCGCACTTAACGAGAATTCAAGCTATTCATTGAAGCGTCTTCCCGCGCGATTCACTCATTCGAAAAAATCGAAACGGAGACAGGAGACAGGAGACGTGAATTCCGGTTATCGTTTCATACGACATCACACGCAGAACAACGATTCCATTAAAGCCCCTTGCACAATAGGCGATAGCGATAGCGATAGCGACAGCGACAAGGTTGCCGACAAAGCTATACCTTTGTCGGCAACTTTGTCGCTGTCGCTATCGCTATCGCTATCGCCTATTGTGCAAGGGGCTTAAGATTCGGATGTATCGCGCTTCGAATCATTTACTTCTCACATATGTACATACATATAATTCACTCACCATTCGATCACGGCGCACTGCAGGAGACCCGCCAAATCACAGCCGGCAGAGTGATATGTACGTACGGCGGCGCGACGTCCAGCACACGGCATTCGACGTTCATTTCGTCTAGCGACGGCATCTCGTTCGTTTCAGTCGACACGAAGAAGGAACGGAATATTCGGCGTACGTTCAGCTTGTAACACCCCGTAACCGAATTTCTTTTCGTTCACAAGAATTACACGATGAACGTCTCACACCGCACCGCCCGCGCCGTTGAACTTGAATTATATTGCGCGCCGCCGCGCCGCGCCGCGCCGGCGCGCCCATGGTGGAAGAACACAGGTGTGCTCATACTCGTGACGAATTTCATACGGTTCTGCGCAGATGCCAGATGCAGCCATTCTTAAGTGGCAGTTTCAAAACATTTAAGGTTGTACCAAGTACTTTGTGACATATCATGAGTACGTGTTCAATAAAAACGTGTAAAAACGATTCGATTCTCGAAAGAATTAAAAAAAATATTCATTTTTTTCGGTTTCCGTACTCATGTACTCTCATCATGCAATAAAAATAATTTATTCTATACATATACATATGAAGGACGCATCTGTTCTGCTCACTTTGATGCAGCAGCATACAGAGACTTCGTGGATGCAACCACAGTATAACCAGTAACTAGTAGTCCGACTCTGTCAATTGTTTTGGTTCCACGCCGATCCGATCTGCGCATCGACATTTTGTTGGAAGCGACCAATCAGAGGTTTTTTGTATGCGTGGTAGTTCAACGTCGGTGTGACCCCGCCGAGGCGCCACATTTTATACGTGGTTGCAATCATACGTTTGACGTTTAAAAAAATTATTTTTTAGAATGCGGATATATTACACGTTAAAATTTATAAATTACAACTTTAAGTCATCCACAAACAAAAATAAAATAATCATTTGGATACACGAATGAATACCGCTGTATCTACATGTAAATATATGTAATGTATTTACATATATATGTAAATGTATATAATAAATATATACCGTCGTATATGCAATAAATGTAACTTTGCAAAAATGATATTGTTTTTGCATTTTTAATTTTAATTAAACTTTACCACAAATATAAAATCTTTAACAACAAATAAAATAATTGCACTATTTTTTTATAATTTCAACTTTAATCTCATAATTTACAATAATTTGCAATAATTTATAATAATATATTAATATTTAATCTTATAATTTATAATAGTTATTTTATATCAAATTAGCACTTGAACAATTCATCGAAACTGCTATGCTAGCAATTTCATTAATCATTTTTTATTCGTACAATCTTTTTTCTTGTATTTCTACCTAGGCCATTTCTAACGCGTGAATAATGTACAGTTCTTATGCGCCTCTTCTAAGTAAAATCCTGAAAACCCGGGGCTCTTTAACCGTTGATACGCCGTTGACGCTTCCATAATAATGGCGGCGAATCGGGAACCGATAGATCAACCGTATAACTTAGACCATACAACGACAAAGAAACGTACATTGAAATCTGATGCAGTCCCCACGCAAAATTGTACAAGCATCTTCTTCAGCTTATGTCACGTTTTCATGCGACCAATGGCGTAAACGTACTTTTTTTTTTCTATTTCATAGGCCCGGTTTCACCAACGTGATTTAATCTAATCGGTCGATTAAATTCACTCTTCATCTCTTTCTAACTGTCCCTTTAGAAAGAGATAAAGAGTGAATTTAATCGACCGATTAGATTAAATCACGTTGGTGAAACCGGGCCTTAGGTGATTGATAAATAAATATTGTCCGGCTAACTTCACAGAGGTCAAAACTCAAAACGACGACACAGTCAAACTCAGCATTTTAACTGTGTACGATTGTGTCGACTTGTGTCGTAGTTGGAAAGCACTGGGTCGAACACTGTTGTTGAGTCTATTGGTAGTCTATTGGAAATGACCAATCGCCCTTGTCACTCTGCTTATAAGCAAATGCGAATGGTCATTTCCAATGGACTAAGCAACGATTAAGTTAACCGGAGTTTGGAAGCCCGAATTTCGAGCAGCAAAAATTGACCGCCTTCAGCAGACACAACTGTTGAGTTCGTCTTATCAACACTTTGTGCTGATTGGTTGGTTCTAAAAGTAAGAGCCAATCACGTTCGACTGCTACTCAGCGGCTTGGTCTGCTGAACGCGCGCCCATTTGCGCCGGAAGTGAGCCAAAACAGGTTAGTACTTTCTAGGAAATTACTAAACTGCTGCTGCTGCATTTCGCTGCCCATGAAAATCCACCTCAAGGTGGCCGCTGTGGCGCTGTGGCCAGTGACGGGCAAGATGGCGATCAGACAAGAAGCAGACGAAATTGAACGACGGAAGCAGACGAAACGCCAAACGGATTTTGCCGTCCGCCGATGGCGCTCTCGTCGAGCCGCTCAAGTACCGCTAGTACCGCTGGCCACCACGACCACGGCACGGCAGTCGGCAGGGCCGCCGGGCGGGGAGTGAGGGCAGGGGGGTGAGGGTAGCTCGGACTGCGCGGAGGCCGCGGAGACGCGGAGAGAAGAGACGAAGAGAGAACTCGGAGAACTGCGAGACAGTGAGAGAAGGTAATCAGTCGTGAGTCGTGGTGAGTGGTGAGTCGTGTGCGAAGCTTCACGTAAGGTTGATGCTACATCCGCGTGATTCGTGTCCGTCGCGCGTCGTTTATCGTCAGGCAGCAGGACTAGCAGGAGCAGCGTCCAGTGGATCCGCGCGCAGGAACATGATCGATCCGGGAACTCGTGGTAACGTGGTTCCGCGATTAATTCGGGTCGAGTAGCGACGTCGCCCGGTGGTGCCTGGCGCCGAGGCTTTTGATCGAATTTAAAGTGCGTGCGGGCGTGCGTGCGTGCGGGCGGGCGTACGTGCGTACGTGCGTGCCAGCCAGCTAGCCAGCCAGAGCCAGCGGCCAATCGGCCAGCAATCGGCGGTCGGCCAGCCAGCGTCGAAAGGAACGGACGGCGCGGCGTGCCTCCGATCCCCGAATCACGGCGTCACGGCAATGGGATCGAGGAGCAACGAGAGTCGCGGCTGCGGCAATCACCGTTGCGCTCAAGATATGGCCTGCGATCGCGCCGAGACCGACTTTGAGTTCACGGTGCCGCCGGAAGCTCCAGTGTTCGAGCCGACCAACGAGGAGTTCCACGACCCTCTCGCCTACATCGCCAAGATACGGCCGATCGCCGAGAGGTCCGGCATCTGCAAGATTAAACCGCCACCCGTGAGTAGCACCCAGGCCAGGTCGTCGGGCGGACAATCGGACAATCGGACGGTCGGACGCATGGACGCATGGCTCCTATTCCCTACGCGCGTCGTCGCGTCGCTCTTTGAACGTTGCCCCCCTTCTCGTCATCCTCGACATCCTCGACATCGTCGTCGTCGAGTCGATCCTATCCTTCCGCGCCTGGACTCTCTCTCTCTCTTCTCGCGCAGTCCGAAAGAAAGGGCACGAGAGTCGCATCCTCGAACGAGGAGTGCGCGACCTCGTTTTTATGTACAACGCACTTTTTTCAAATAAGTAGAATCTCGTCGACGATCACGACAACGACGAGGACGAGGACGAGGACGAGGAACAAGAAGCAAAGGTTCAGGGGGACTTGCTCGCGTGATCGACACGGACGCGCCGCATCGTGTATTCCACTTTCCATCCGCTGCGCGCTGCCTCTTCCACGAGGTCTCCATGTTTTCTCCGCCTGCGAAACGTAACAATCGTACGTGTCACGCGTTGCGTTAGGATGTCGGCCAAAGCGGCGAGAAGCGGCGAGAAGGGAAAGGAAAATTGGGAAAAAGAGTGGACGCTTCTTCTGTTTACCGTCGAGACGCTCGATATCGAACGAGATGGAAGCGAGATGGAAAAACTCTTCTCTTATTCTCCTTTTCCGTTCGACGTAACGTAACGCGTAATGCTGCACGACGGGATTAATGGATACTTTTCGCGGACGCGCATCGCCAATAACGTCGACGACAACGGTGATATTAGTAAAAAAAAAAAACAATAACGGAAACGTCGATACGAGCGCATCGAATTAAATAGAGATCGACGATGATAGGGTCGCGTTAAATAACGATTGCGATCGGTGCGACGACCGCCATGTAAAATGGCGAGACAATAGGACCTCGAGGAAATATCGGCGAGGTGTTACGTGTTACGTCCGGAGAAAACTGAGGAAAAGGACAATCGCGAGCTCGCGATTT
This sequence comes from Temnothorax rugatulus, assembly GCA_035220575.1. NCBI lineage: Eukaryota > Metazoa > Arthropoda > Insecta > Hymenoptera > Formicidae > Temnothorax > Temnothorax rugatulus. The sequence continues at coordinate 190,150 of JASTWL010000182.1, read as the reverse complement.
TATCCAGCAGAACAGTCAAACAGGACGCGCGATTGCCGGCGCGGCGCGGCGCGGCGCGTTCCCGTTCCCGTTATCGGCGCGTTCGCGGCCGAAACCGAAAAACGTGCGCCTTTCAAACGCAACGGGCTCTCCTCCGGTCGCTTCCGCGTCGTTTCCGTCTCGTTCGCTGATCGCTCCTCGTTCCTCGAGCCAGTCGAGCCTCGAAGCGGAGTTTTTCCGTCCCGAGCGGGCGAGCGGGCGAGCGGGCGTGCTCCTGCCTGCCGCCGCCGCCGAGAGAATCTCATCGCTGGGCGCGTTGCAGTTCGCCGCATGACATAATTTTTTTCCGCGCTATCGTCACCTTTCACTCCACGAGGCACGAGGCACGGCACGAGCTCTCTCGGCCGTAGCCTGCCAGGGTTCTCCCGTGTAATTCGGATCTGTTTGCCAACGCGAAACCTTTCGCGATCTTCCCACCTGAGCTCGGAGCATCCATCGCCCGAATGGACGGCCTCGTCCTCGTGATTCGTTGCTCGCGCTCGTCGTCGGTTTTATGCCACCATTAGAAACGATTTGCGCCACCATCTTGTTTCCGTATATAAACGAGGAAAAACTCCGACGACGCTGGAAACTGTCTTTTCTTCCTACGACAAGCGTGGGCGACGCAAATATTCGGACAGATCCGCGAATCATGTTTTTTGGCTCGCGCGATCGACGCGATCGACGCGATCGACGCGACCGAGGCCGCGACGTAGAATCGTGGAGACGTGGAAATCGGTCGCGTCGATGCGATTTCGCGATATATTCGAGAACGTTTTGCAGAAAAATGCAAAAACGTACACGTTTTTCTAATGACGAGTGCTTAACGGTTAAACCCTACGAGCATATCGATCGCATGGCATCTGCCGCCCGATATACATAGAGTTGAGAGCTTAAATTTCATCTTTTCCTTCTTCCTTCCTAAAACATGCTTTTCGCCTCGTCCGCGACCGTGACATTTCGGCATTCGCTTCCGATTGCTTCGCGTCGCGTCGCGAATTTTGAGCGACAAGTGCATCGAGATAGGTGGTAATCTTTAATAACCGACAGTAAAGATCGCGAGGAAGTAATTCTCGAAAACGGCGAAAACGTAGCCGCACGAAGGTGAAATGATAACGCGATCGCGATTATACCGCGATGTTCCGCGTCGTTCTCTCTAGGCAGGTGTAAGGCTGCCTGCTCGTCAAAAGCTAGCGCGTCAAGGCGCCGTAAACTCTCGTAATTATTGATTTTTACCTACGCCGGCTAATCGATACCTAATAATTGGCCCGACTGTGGCCGATTGTTTATTACTTTATTTTATTCTCTCTCTCTCTCTTTCTCCATTTGCTGAAACTTTACAAGTTATCTCTACGACGTTTCTTCTTACCTCGTTCCGATACGATCGATTTATGAGTGATCCTGCATAATTTACGACCGCGATGCATTGTTTTTTTTTTATCTAATCGTTTAATTTTAACGCGTCATATCGAAGGAAAACTCGGAGCTCGGAGCTGCTTTGTTTATTGCTTCCAATACGTGCAAGAACAAGTGTAACGTGATGTGGGGAAATTTCGTCCAAGACGTCCAAGCGTTAGTGCGCAGTGTTGGCTATTTTTTGAGTAACCTTTATCAGTAATAGCGTTCTATATTGATAAAGACTGAACGAGCAAATAAGTGAAATCCATTAATCGCGTATTTTGTAAAAAACCACATTTTTTCGAGTTTGGTTTCACCCTGTGACACCGACGTGGCACCTGCACGGCTTCTCAAATTCGTTAATGAGCCTCGAAATATTCCGATCAAGTGTCTCTTTCTTGTCTGTCGCCCGAGAGAACGGGGAATGACGCATATACGTGGCTGGAAGTAACGAGGTAAACTGCCATGTCGTGGCAAATTTACTTAGAAATTTCCAAAACGCGATCGTTACAAGTGCGAAAGGAATACAGTAAAGTTTCCTCTATCGCGGATCCTCCTAAAAAGAATCGATGGAGGCATTATTTGCGGCGTCACGTCTGAACCGTCTGAACTAGTCTAAAGTTGGGCGCGGGGCTCTCGGAAGGGACGGGGAGGGGCCAGGAGGCGAGGGGAGGGCATCGTAATTCGTATCTACATACTCGTGCATTGTGACTGTGGACATAAAAAATACAAAATTGTTTTTTTTCTTCGTTCATCTAATATATATGATGTAATCTGTTAACTCGTTTTACATTTGACTCTTTGCGCGTCGCACGCTTCGAGTTCCAGCGTGCAAGACAAAAACTCGACTAATTCTAATTAAAATTTTCTAAATTTTACTCAACATCTGTATACTTGACTTGCTTTCGGAGCATAATGCGCCCAATCCCATCTCCGTCTCTTTCGAATTGACAAGTGAAAGAATCGTAATAAATTTTTCTACCGCGTGGGAATTTACCGAAGATCTGCGCTCCGCTGAATTTTTGTCCAACCAACTTGCACGGACGTTACGCTACGCATGGCACGATGAAGGAGCACGACGATGCCCTCGTCGATGAGAAGGCAGCCTCTAACGCTTTCTAGAGCCTAGAGGCTGATATTTGGCCGAGAGCACGCCGCCATTACGGAAGTTGTGTGTCGTAGCCGTCGTAGGAAACGCGCGACGTTACACACGGGCGTTGGACGCTCGTAAAACGACAGCTTGCTGCTTGTGATTAGGCCAGTTCTACGATAAGTCGTATGTCGGACTTGTCGGAGTCGGAAGAATGACGAAATTTTGTTTTCGAAAAAGTAATTCTCTCCTTGAATCGCGTCGGCTGCGTTCCGACTTCCGACATACGACGTAGTGTAGAACCGACCAACGAAACTTGGTCGCGCATGCAATTTGCTGCAGCGAACCTCGATATTAATATTTGATTCTTTAAATTTGGGAATCGACTTTTCTCTCTGTGCAACCATCCAAATGCCATCCTTTCCAAGTCCTCGTAACACTTTGATACAATTCATTTTATTTGCTCGACGTAACATCGTAATTTGCCGAATATGGGCATTTCATAAACGACGCGGTATAGCGTAAAAATCGATGGAATGAAAAATTTATAATGAAAATTTAAATATGCACATTAATTAGTGCTAAATATCGCACGCCCGAGATTCGTGTTAAGCTCATTTTGTTGTGTTTTTAAAATGAAATAATCCTGGTGCTTACTGTATATTTCTCTTATCGCATAAGAAAGTTTTCAGAGCGTTTTTTTAATCGATTGTTTCGTTTCGTTGTTTCATTATATAATTACATGAGTAGAATATCTATAAATAGAATATCTATAAATATGAATAACAATCAATGCAATTGCCATCTTGTCTTGTAAATAAAAAATATGTAGATATAATTAGGTTTTCTACACAATTTGTCTGTATAATAATATGTATTATATAGTGTTAAATATTTGTTATATTATATTATATTCAGGATAAAATGCTTGGATAGAGTTTGTCAGATCTCAATATATAAACACGAGATTAAATCTACACGTTGACATCTTTACTCCAAATTTAACCTGATGTGTATACGATGTCTATCGAAGGAAGTTTGTTGAAAACTCAATTATCTTCTTATCCTTGCTATCGAACGTTAGACGTTAGACGTTAGTCGTTAGTCGTTACAGTGAGGTAAGGGCCACGTATACCGCGCCTCTAGTTACGACCCGAAATAGTACCGGATCTCCAGCTCCGTGAATTAATAATAATCCGTTGTCGATGTTAAGTAGTACATATAACTATTAATCGACTTTAAATTCAGAATATTTTTCAAAACTTAAACTTTATATGTACGAGTGAGTGAGGAGGGAGAGAGGGGAACCGAGGCGAGAGAATTTTCGTCCTTTATTCCAAATTTATGTCCAAATAAAACTATCAAATCAAACTTCTTTTTGTAGATATTCATTAAGTTTATGGTTTGTGTTGCAGAACTGGCAGCCACCATTTGCCGTGGACGTGGACAAATTCAAATTTGTTCCGAGAATACAGAGGTTAAACGAATTAGAAGCCAAGACCAGGATAAAGCTTAATTTCTTAGATCAAATCGCAAAGTTTTGGGAGCTTCAAGGTTCCTCCTTGAAAATTCCGCTTGTAGAACGCAAGGCACTAGACTTGTATTCCCTACATAAAATAGTCACGGACGAAGGTAAACTTTACTTCTATATTTTATTTATCGCACACTTTATACGTTTACAGTTTTAATTTCTACGCGTTATTTGCAGGTGGCATAGAAACTGTGACCAAGGAAAGAAGATGGGCAAAAATTGCCAATAAACTGGGCTATCCATCTGGACGAAGCGTAGGCAGCATATTGAAAAATCACTACGAGAGAATTTTATATCCCTTTGACGTTTTCAAGCAAGGAAAGACATTGTCAGATATTGTAAGTCAAATTTTGGCCCGCGGGAAATTATTCATCGTCAATTTCACATCAATTTAACATTCTCGTAAAATTAATTGTTTCTAATTTAACTATAATTTATTTAAACTAGTAATAATTATGCGATTATGTTTCGTAGTCAATTGCAAACTAATTTTTCGTTTGGTTTATATAGAAAATCGAGCCAGATTCGGACGTGAATGAGAAGAGGGATCGCGATTATAAGCCCCATGGCATAATATCTCGACAGCAAATTAAACCGCCAAATGAAAAATTCTCGCGGCGATCTAAGCGATTTTCCGGGCAAGAAGAGAAGCAAGATGCATCGATTAAACAGGAAGACTGCAAGGAGGAATGCGACTCGGACAATGAGTGCAAAGATAAGGTTAAAAGCAGACTCAGTTGCGATACGGATAAAAGCAAAGAACTTAAAAAATTACAATTTTACGGACCAGGCCCGAAAATGGCTGGCTTTAATACCAAAGAGGGAAAGAAATCGAACAAAACGCGTGGCTTGAAACTCGTTTACGATTTTGATCCTGTAAGTTTAATTTGACAATCTATTTATGTTATATAATGTATAACACTTAACAATGATAAATAGTATATAATTCAATAACTATGTACTATGATAATTTAATTTCATTATCTTTTCCTCCGTTCTCATTTAGTTGGCAAAATATATTTGTCACAATTGCGGGAGAGGTGACAATGAAGAAAACATGCTGTTGTGCGATGGATGTGATGACAGCTATCACACATTTTGCCTTATGCCGCCATTGACGGAAATACCAAAGGGTGACTGGCGATGTCCCAAGTGCGTCGCCGAGGAGGTCTCGAAGCCAATGGAGGCGTTCGGTTTCGAACAAGCGCAGAGAGAATACACGCTGCAGCAATTCGGAGAAATGGCTGATCAGTTCAAGAGCGACTACTTTAATATGCCTGTGCATGTGAGTCATCGCTGGCCATTACGAGAGATGTACGAGTACATATATGTATATTTTTATCTTTGTTATATATTTAATAATTTTTTGTCTGTAGATGGTTCCAACATCACTAGTGGAAAAGGAGTTCTGGCGAATAGTCTCGTCCATCGACGAAGACGTGACTGTAGAATACGGCGCCGACTTGCACACGATGGATCATGGATCCGGATTTCCAACCAAGACCAGCGTTAATTTATTCACTTGCGATCAAGAATATGCCGAATCTTCGTGGAATTTGAATAATTTGCCAGTTTTACGTGGAAGCATCCTGGGTCACATTAATGCTGATATTAGTGGCATGAAAGTTCCTTGGATGTATGTCGGCATGTGCTTCGCGACGTTCTGCTGGCACAATGAGGATCATTGGAGTTATTCCATTAATTATCTGCATTGGGGCGAACCAAAGACATGGTATGGCGTACCGGGTTCTCAGGCGGAACGTTTCGAGAAATCCATGAAGTCCGCCGCACCAGAACTGTTTCACAGTCAGCCCGATTTGTTGCATCAACTTGTTACCATTATGAACCCAAATATATTAACAAGCGAAGGTATGACGTATATAATGTTCACTTACATTAAAAAACGAAAACATTTCTATATATGTATAATTAAAAATATAACAAATTTATAAAGATGTTTTGTCGTGGAAAAGAAAAGATCAGGAAACTTGTAAGATTTGTTTCCAACTCAGATTATCTGAAATTTATCTAGTTTGCGACTGCAACATTTTTTTTAATTTATTATTTTAAATTTATTTTTAAATTTATGGTTGATATAATTTTGTAATTGTTTAACAGGAGTACCGGTATTTAGAACAGATCAGCACGCAGGTGAATTTGTCGTGACATTTCCAAGAGCGTACCACGCAGGCTTTAATCAGGGTTACAATTTTGCAGAAGCTGTCAATTTTGCACCAGCAGATTGGGTATGTTTATGTAAATCGTGGTACACTCGAATTCGTTTAGGTCCGAATAAAATAGACGCGATTGCGGTATTAGGACATTCGACAATTTAAATTATATCTTACATGTACTCGATAATGTGTACACGAATTATACAAGTAATACTAAATTAATTGTTTTTCTTATCAGCTTAAGATCGGACGGGACTGCATCACGCATTATTCAAATTTAAGAAGATTCTGTGTATTTTCTCACGATGAGCTAGTTTGTAAAATGTCATTGGATCCAGATACGTTAGATATCGGAGTCGCAACCGCGACGTATCACGACATGTTGCAAATGGTGGAGGATGAGAAAAAATTGCGAAAAAACTTACTGGAATGGGTAAGTATACATCAATGTTTAATATATTAGATTTCTCAATACGAACATCTTGTAGCATCTTATGACGCAATCTTTTAATGAGAATTTAAGATTTTAATTACTAATTAATTACCATTTGTCATCTCTAAATATTTAATGTTTTTTATATCAATTGTTTTCCAACGAACCTAGTTTTGTTTTACTCTTTAACTGCTATACATTATTTATTCGATGATACCTGAAATGTCGAATATTTTATATCTCAAGATTTAGGAAAGTTGTTCCATATTCGTATCGCGTTTAGAATGTTAAATTTGTGTTTAATTCCGTGGTTTCTATACATATATATAAAGCTTAATTTTCTGCGTCAAGAATCAACAGATGCACTAAAAAAGTCTAGGTGCCGGTATTCGTTACATACTTTCTTATTTCAAAATCGTCTTAAGATGCTAATGCGGTTCTGTTGTGATTGGTATATAACATCTTAAGGCTGCTAGGTATTCGCCGCTTCTATCCTTGTTTGATGACATCAAAAAGCAAGAAATGACACGTTGAGAATTCTTGCGTGCCATTTCCAAATAAAAAGATATTTGCATAAAATAATACTTCGGCACACTTTGAAAATACTCCGAAGTAAAATGAATGTAATACGAAGCCTAGTCATGTGCTTGCGCATAAGCCTGCATGACTAGGCTTCGTGTTACTTATTGACTGTCAAGTGTCAAGGGAAAGGGATAGACTTCGGAGTATTTTCAAAGTGTGCCAAAGTATTATTTTATGCAAATATCTTTTTATTTGGAAATGGCACGCAAGAATTTTCAACGTTTCTCGCTTCTGACGTCATCAAACAAGGAGTACGGCGAGTACCCAGAAGCCTTAAGGGCCTAAGCAGAATGCTGATTTATAATTTTAAGACAATGTTTGTGCTTTATATCTTTGTTTTTTGTAATGCACACAATACCGTCTTCTGTCTAACGTTTTAAACGTGTGTACGAAGTGTCAATATTTGAGACTTGAGACACAAGACAGTATTGTGCGTTATGAAAAATAAAGATTTAAAGCATGAAACATTGTCTTAAATTTATTAGGACAGTTATTCTGCTCAGGCCCTAAGATTGTACTTAAATATAAGATCCGACTATGAATACCGGGGCTGAGGGGCTGAGGGGCTGAGAGGCCGAGGATACGGTCTTGTTTCCAATGGAAAAGATCTAATGTGTGAACACTGGTAATACCGTTGCCATGAAAGGTCAATATATTTAGGCCAAGTAGTACGTTACGTGCCAACAACGCTGAGCGCGCTCGCGGCTGACGCACATGCGCGCGCACGCGCACACACACGAATACGAGCACACAGCACACACGCGCACACGCGGGCCGCGCGGCAAAATTCGTATATATACGCACTCGCGGTATCCTGGTATTGTCGTTAACGACGTCAACCATTTGGAGCTGGCAGGACCATCTGTCCACGTTATAAACGTAATTAGTGTCGCTACGTATTTTCATTATTGCCGATTCCGTCGAACCTGCTATTATCGTTGCGTTCTCGTGGCCGAAGTAATTCGCGTAATCGTGGCCGTTGGCCTTGACTGGCCGATACTTATTCGCTGCACCTTTATTCTAGTTATGTAACTTACATATAGGTGAGTAAAGAGGTTATGTTTTCGAAGCCTTGTGCCATGATGCTAAACGCGCATCAGCTTGGTCTTCTCGCGGCTGTTTCGCAGGACTTGCCTGGAAGTGCGTATTTACGCGCCAAATCCTCAGAACGGTGCGTCACGTTGATCGCGTGAACCAGCGTGAACGCGTCAAATCCCGCCATACGCGTTACGTTCGCCCTCCGCAGATGGATACGTATGCGTCAGTGAAATACAATTTTCAAATCGATATCGCTACTCTAGATTTAATTATTTATGTCATGTCAAGTGTTTCACTAAAAAGTCGCTAAGACACGAGACAGATTTAGTGTATTTGTGGATAACACATCTGGATGACTTGGTCTGTTCAGGGTGTGACGGAGGCGGAACGTGAGGCTTTCGAGCTCCTACCAGACGATGAGAGACAGTGCGAAGCATGCAAGACTACCTGTTTCCTGAGTGCAGTTACATGTTCGTGCCACAGCTCGCAGTTAGTTTGTCTGAGACACTTTGCTGATTTGTGTACCTGTCCACCAGAGAAGCATACGTTGCGTTACCGATATACGTTGGACGAGCTACCGATCATGTTGCAAAAATTAAAACTGAAGGCTGAGTCGTTTGACTCGTGGGTGACCAAAGTGAAGGAAGCGATAGTTCCTAAAAATGACAAAATTGAATTAAGCGAGTTGAAAGAACTTTTGAACGAAGCTGAAAACAAAAAGTTCCCCGAGAGCGAATTACTGACGGCTTTAACGACCGCTGTGCAGGATGCTGAGAAATGCGCGAGCGTTGCGCAACAGCTATTGAACAACAAACAACGTACGAGGTTGGTACAAGCGTAAGATTTTATTGCGGCATTCCGTATTGTGATTCATATTATGTAATTTTATTTGCTTTTACGCTATTCTCATTTGTATAGGACTAGACAAACGGTCGATACCGCTAAGTATAAGCTCACTGTGGAAGAATTAACACTTTTCTATAAGGAATTAACCAACCTGCGCTGTGAGCTTAAGGAATCGGATGGTGTAAAATTCATACTCGATCAAGTATTACAATTTCAAAAGGATGCGGTAGAATTGGAGAAAGACGAGAAATGCGATGTTGAGAAATTGAAGAAATGCATCGACTTTGGTGATTCTATTTGCATCGAATTACCCCAACTAGTACGACTGAAACAAGTATGTAACCACACAAAGACGTATGTTTATTTAAAAAAAAATAGATATTTTGTTTCAATAAAATATTTTATTTTACAGAAATTGGCACAGATACAGTGGCTAGAAGAAGTAAAATCCCTCCAAGATGATCCGAAATCTGTTAGTCGCGAAGAGCTGGCCAAATTGATCGAGAAAGGCATGACGATACCGCCTCATGTCAAGATCGAAGATAGATTGTCAGAATTGCACGCGTTAACGAAGGCGATCGATAAGTGGGAAGAGAAGGCCAAAGTGTTTCTCAACACCAAAAATAGACGAACTATCGCGGCTGTGGAAGAGTTTATTCGCGAGGCTGATAAGGTTGAGGCATATTTGCCGAGTTTGGATACTCTTCAAGATACTCTGAACAAAGCGAAGAATTGGACGAAACTGATCGACGATATACGAGCGAGAGAGAACTTTCCGTATTACGATACCTTGGACGATTTGTTAAGGAAAGGAAGAAACATCCCTTTGCACCTAAATGACCTTCCGACGCTGGAATCTACACTTTCACAGGCGAAAGGATGGAAAGAAAGGACCGCGAGAACATTTCTGAGGAAAAACTCGCACTATACGCTGATGGAAGCTCTGTCGCCGCGAATCGGCGTCGGCGTACAGGCAATGAAAACTAAGAAGAATAAGGGCGACGAATCCATAGGCGCCGTTTATGTCTGTGATACAAAATTGGACGATTCCAGCAACTCAGCAAATGTAGTAGCTGCCTTCAAGCTGGCAGAACAGCGCGAAATGGAGGCGATGAGAAGCTTGAGAGAGAGAAATTTGATGAAGATGAAAGTGGAAGTAGAAGATTCCAAGTATTGTGTTTGCCGGCGACCAAGATTCGGCATTATGCTCCAGTGCGAGCTTTGCAAGGATTGGTTCCACAGTAAGTACAACAATTTAAATAACCAAAGATAGTTATTATGTATTGTCTCGTTATGTGTGTGTGTGTATATATATATATATATATGAACTTTTATTTCACAGCAAACTGTGTGCCTTTGTCTAAGACATCATACAAAGGTAAACCACCAGGGCCGAGGGACATGAAATTTTTGTGTCCGTGCTGTCTACGTTCTCGACGACCTCGTCTGGAAACTATACTGGCTCTTTTAGTGAGCCTTCAGAAAATTCCGATCCGATTGCCAGAGGGAGAAGCGTTGCAGTGCTTAACGGAACGCGCGATGAATTGGCAGGTAATTATTCTCATCAAATATGTTCCAACATCATCTAAATATAAGTAAATGATGTCTTTAACTAAATATATATTAATTAGGATCGAGCGAGGAAAGCTTTGTCTACTGACGAGGTCTCATCGATACTGGCGAAACTTTCTGTAATGTCGCAAAAGTTAGTAGAAGCTGCAGCGAGAGAGAAAACGGAAAAAATTATTAGCAGCGAGTTGAAAAAGGCAGCGAATAATCCTGAATTGCATCAAAGAGTGCAGGCTATCGCGCCCCTTAGCGGAGTGCATTCGGATGATAGCACGCTTAGTACTGCTGTGAGTACTGATTGCGATTTCTATGTGTGTATATATATATATATATATATATATATATATATATATATAAATTATAAATAATGTTGCTTATAAGTAATAAAACGAAATATATAAATATTTTTAATATTTCAGGATGACGATGACGATATTGTTACCTTGGATGACGAACCAACATGTAGTACTTTCAATAGTAATGAACACGCATATTCATATAGTAAGTTTCTTGAATAGCAATACATATATGCAATGTATTTGAAATATTTAATTGGAAAATAATTGCATTTTATACATTATTTCAGTCTCGAAAGTTCGGCGGAAAACTCAATCGAGTGACAGTGAGTCATTCGGTATATTATCTTCAAGTACGAGATCGCGTTTGGAGGAACTTATGATGGAAGGTGACTTGTTAGAAGTCGCATTGGACGAAACACAGCGCATTTGGCGTATATTGAGTTACATGAATACTCACAACACCATGCGGAAATACAAGTCGCTCGAGGAAGTTCAAGCGAATATTAATCAGGAGATGAAGGATGTGAAGAAACGAGGTAGGAAGAGGAAATCAGAGGAGTTCGAGTTACTTAAGAAAATTGGGCGACAAAAAGCTGAGGAGAAAAATGTGGTTAAACGCAGCAAAAGTGGCGGTCCTATCACTAAGGAAAAAAGACAGAGCAATTCACCGATCCCTGTAAAGCGCGGACCTCGAAAGGTAATGGATTCTTCGGTATTGATTGTGTCTCGAATTAAATCTCTCGTATTAACCCTTTGTAACTCCTGGTGACAATACTGTTACAAACCGGCAAAGTGTCCATCAAAATTTTAAATCCATGAATTTAATGTTTAATGTTTTTTTTTTTATTTTTGATAACATGAGTTACAAAGGGTTAATAAAAATATTAATTTTGTTAGAAATTCCACCAAATTCCACCAAATTTACATGTAATAGCCTTAAATTCATGATAAGAGTACTTAATTCTGTTTTGTGAACAATAAGTCGATGATTTGTAGGAAGTTTAAATTCGAGACATTTTTTAATGATCTATGACAATCGGTAATTCATTCAGTTTCGCGAACATTGAACAGCTCAATTTCAGTGAAATATGAATTGCAGATGAAACGCAAGAGCGAAGGCGATGAAAGTCCTAGGAAGCGAGGCGGTAATCGCACGAAGAAGACCAAGCAAGAAAGTTCGGACGAAGAGGACGATTGCGCGGCGGTTAACTGCTTACGGCCTAGTGGTAAGGACATTGCCTACAATATATTTGCAACGTGGTTTTAATGATATCTTCTAAGCGTTATAAATGTTCTCTCTCTCTCTCTCTCTCTATACATATATATATACATATATAATAAAGATATATGTCGTAATATATACAATGTGGATACTGTCAGTAATAAACATCATATTGCCAATGATTGTGTACATAAATTTTTTGATCATACAGTGTGTATCAAATATGTTATACAAATTATTTTCATGTATATGATTTAATTTGAGAGTATTTTGATTGTACCCTCATTTGTTTCTTTTTTAAATTATACTTTTATTTTGTCTATATTTCAACACGTATTTATTTTATTTGTTATTTAGGTAAAGAAGTTGATTGGGTTCAGTGTGACGGTGGCTGCGAAGGTTGGTTCCATATGCATTGTGTCGGATTGGATCGTACAGAAATTGCGGAGGAAGATGATTATATTTGTAGCAACTGTAAAGAAGCCGATCAAAGTGCATCGGTAAGGAAAAAAGTGTTCGGAAAAACATAATGTGTATCGTTTTTTTCTCTTTTTTAATTTTGTAAAACCCACAAGGTTATGTACATTATCGGATTGTGTATATTATCGCCCGCATTTTATATTTTATTTCCTAGGTATAATAAATATGCATGTCAGCGAATATATGTAAACGTTCCACATCATGAAATTTTATTCGACAAGGTTTCACTTTTACGTCTTTGTTGCATTGTTTTGTTATGCACTCGACTATAGTTTTAGAGGCAGTCTTTTTTTGTGTTAAACATAGTCGAGATCCGCGCCAGATCCGGCTGAATCATTAGGCCTGGATGCACTTCTTTCCCTTTCTCAGCCCCAGGAGTACCATGGCAGCACCACCGACACAGAAGCGGGTGTCTAGGAAAACGACATTCCTCGTCCTAGGATTCACTAGCCCACTTCGTGTCGTCTGATAGCTCCGCACGAGGCTCCGGGACGTTTGCGATAATAGCGACTCTCGATCTATGAACTCGCGATGCAAAGTTAACGTTAATCATCGTTTCTCACCGAACTATTGCAGATCGTACATTATTCGAATATCGTTTATCAGCGAGCGAGCGAACTTAAGATGCAAAGTATTATAGCATAGTTGAATTACGGTATAGCGATCATACATAGTGAACATTTCGTATAAATTGTGGTTTTCATTTGTATTTGCAAAGATTATAGATTTTTAGATGCTAGTAGCATCGCTAGTCAATCATCGATCCGCATTTATACATTGATCTATGAAATTTTCATTCACAATTAGGGACAGTGCTGCACAATGCACGATATCGAAAAATTATTTCTGTGCTTCCATGTACACATACACATACAACGCACTTACGCGCGTGCGTCTTGGAATTCGATTGTACGAAGATACATACGATAGTTTTACCTTGATATGCACGACTGTGAAAGTATTCGTCTGTGTTGTTTCGTTGGATTTTTTTTTTTTTTTTTTTTTTTTTTTTTTTTTTTTACGAGAAATTATCGATTTCATTTCACGCCGACAGCGGACGAATCACGGATGAACCGTGATGTACGCCTTTATAGTTTTATAATTGATTTTTCCGTAGAGATGAATGTTATTGCCGGTTTTTTTTTAATCTTATGTTTATCGCGCCTTTCACCGTGGATGATACGAGATAGTTTCTACGCGAGATAATTAACGATCTGTGACCACGAGATGCTGCATTATTTGCAGCAATCTTAACAACACGGTCTATAATGCGTGTTATCTTAACTATTCATAGTGGTATACCCTGAAATGAGGATATATTACAAGCCGATTAACCCGATGAACGATATTCTCGAAGATGTTGTCGGTTCAACAATGATTTATCCACAACCAATCGTTCCGGAATATGGCGTTACGACGGCGAAGTGTCCGTCGATCTTTTGTATCGGCTTTTAAAACGTCTGTTGGGTGCACAAAGCGACAAGCGAGGATTTTCTCTGCGCCGATCCGATCGTATGTACAGAGTAGACTGAGAGATGTGTGTATTATGATTAGATTATACATATAGGATATTAGAATATATCAGAATATAGAATAAACACATAAGCTATAGTTTGTATAAAATAAAAGGAAACGATTCAGACAAGCAGATAAATTAGCATATCTACTCTGCCTTCCCGAAATAGTAATCTGTAAATATTCGATGTGTGTGAAGTTGGCCCCGCACTTTTTGAATTCTGTATTTTTAATAATTGTGCTACGTTTGTGCTGTATTGTGCCGCAAACCGCAACTCTGTAACTCAAGGCGTACTGGAGAAAATAAAAAAAACAATTTTTTTTATAGCCCCGCACTTCAAATTTTCAGTTTTTTTTTTATTGTGCCGTATTGTGCTGTATTTGTGCTGCCTTGTGCAAACGCGAGATTGATAACTTCGATAACAATTAAGAAAAAAAATAAAAACAAAATTATACTAGCCCCGCATTTTTCCCAATATAAATTCAATTTCCCAAAATAAACCCAATTTTTTTTGGTTGATAGGTAGTAATTTGTGCCACGTTGTGCCGTTGGAATAAACTCGATATCTCTTTTCATTTGGCAGATAAAAAATATTAAATCTCAAAAACAAAATTACAAATAATTATTTTTACAACGCATTTATCGAACTTCTGTAAGCTGTGCTGAATTTCGCTAGATGAGTACAACAAAGAAATGGCCGGAGATGCATAGAAAGTTGCAAAAATTAAAAATAATAGGCTAAGAGAGGGGGGAAATGGGGGTGAAAAAAAACTTTACATTTTTAAATTTTGTAAAATTGTGCCGGGTTGTGCTCGGTGAGTACAATAACTTTTCCTAATGACAAAATGTCCGCAAATCGTTAGTTTTCGCAGCACATTTAATGGATTTTACAATACAACTATAATTCATAATCCATAAAATGTGACCTGACGACATTTTGTCATTAGAAAAAGTTATTGTACTCGCCTAGCACAATCCAGCACAATTTCGAAAAATTTGAAAATGTGAAATTTTTTCTCACCCCACTCCTTTGGCTCATTATTTTCAACCCCTGCAACTTTCGACTCTTTTCTAGCCGTTTTCTTGTTGTGCTCGACTAGCACAATTCAGCACAAGTCGCAAAATTTCATTCCCTGTCACGGTTCAAAAGTTATAGCGGTTTGAAAATTGTTATTCCTAAAAACTGCTTTCTGTAGATGGTTGTGCTTTCGAAAACTAACGATTTGCGGACATTTTGTCATTAGGAAAAGTTATTGTACTCACCGAGCACAACCCGGCACAATTTTACAAAATTTAAAAATGTAAAGTTTTTTTTTCACCCCCATTTCCTCCCCTCTCTTAGCCTATTATTTTTAATTGTTGCAACTTTCTATGCATCTCCGGCCATTTCTTTGTTGTACTCATCTAGCGAAACTCAGCACAGCTTACAGAAGTTCGATAAATGCGTTGTAAAAATAATTATTTGTAATTTTGTTTTTGAGATTTAATATTTTTTATCTGCCAAATGAAAAGAGATATAGAGTTTATTCCAACGGCACAACGTGGCACAAATTACTATCTATCAACCAAAAAAAATTGGGTTTATTTCGGGAAAAGTGCGGGGCTAGTATAATTTTGTTTTTATTTTTTTTCTTAATTGTTATCGAAGTTATCAATCTCGCGTTTGCGGCACAAGGCAGCACAAATACAGCACAATACGGCACAATAAAAAAAAAAAACTGAAAATTCGAAAAGTGCGGGGCTATAAAAAAAAATTGTTTTTTTTATTTTCTCGAGTACGCCTTGAGTTACAGAGTTGCGGTTTGCGGCACAATACAGCACAAACGTAGCACAAAGTAGCACAATTATTAAAAATACAGAATTCAAAAAGTGCGGGGCCAACTTCACACACATTAAATATTCGCTGTTTTTGCACCAGAGGCTATACAACTCTGCTACGTTTTGCGTTTACACTTGTTTATAATTTTTACGTTTCTCCTCATCTTATATCTGTTCGTCATCTATGCAATTTTCCAAATTCTTAACCATAGAGCTGCATTTTATCATGGTCCTTTTAACTTAAATGAACAAAAAATGATGAATATTTTTCATGTAAATATTACCCACATAATACCTACATGAATTATAAATAATAACTAGTTTTTTCATTGTTTTTTACACTATCATTTATTACATAAAAATAAGTAATAATTTTATCTTATCCTTTAAATCCTTTCAAATAATTGTCAAAATTAAGTTACTGAATTATTAAGTACAACAATTTTGTGGATTATTATCACATAACGTGGATAAGATTATTAGTTTGTATTTCAGAGAGTATACAATCAAATAATATTAAGCAGATACGTTATTAGATTGCGAGATTTATTAGAGAAGCATTTTATGAAGAACGTTGATTTTTGCGATAAGCCGCATTGACTTTCCACCAAGAATGTCATTATATTCTATATGTAGAACGTCTTATCACAAATTGAGATTGGATATTTGAATGAGCGTTGATTCTGATACGAATTTTCGAAATTCGCTTTATACCAATATCTTTAACTATTATTTCAAAAGTTTGTGTTTCTTGACTTAACGTACAAGTTCCATCCAATGGGAAATGTATATGCGGAACGCAGAGTGTTTTATATTATAGAGGAAGAACTTTTATCTTAGAGGCTAAATCGCGAATAAATCGTGAATGAGTCTGAAAGAACTATAATATATAATTACTGATAAAAAATTGAAGAATCTTAAGTTTTGTAGCAAAAACCCGAAAAGATTAAATCAACGACAGCACAGTGTGTTTTAAATAGTTGTATACTTGTCGGATAAACCTTGACGTTTGATGAACGAGCTTTGCTAACGAACACGGAGGATTATTGTTCTAATATTAATTATAGCCTAAGAGAAACGTTGAAGAATTCGATTAATAGAATTTTATTGTAACACGAATTTATTATAAAACTGACTCTACTGACAAATTCTAGCCACTTGTACATTGTCGGCAATGAGTATGCTACGTTTTATTTAAAACAGGCTGTGAAACAAAGAATCGACGAGTTGTGTACACATATATTTTTGTATAGATCAATAAGATCCAATAATCGGTAATTTCGATTAATGTTGGACGTGACGCAAGTAATATAATCCACCGAATTTCTAATGATAGCATTTTCAAGAACGCTAACATTAGTCGTTGACATTTCGATATCTTTGTCTCATTATTTTTTCTTTCTTAATATAACAATGTATGTCAATTCAGTTTCGGTACTAGGAAAACGGGACGCAAGATATTTAAATTTAAAATATTTTGCGTCTGACGGTTGTACATATATATTTATCTTTGTTGAGCGTGCATTGTCAATGCGTTACCGTAAAGGGAAATCGGAACGGAAAATCGGAACGGTATATCGTCTTACGTATTCTAACTAGACTACTGTACTACTACGTTACCGTGAGATATTTCTATCATTTCAGATTATCGTCACTCGTTAGATATCTAAGGCACAAGTGCCTACATGCCTTTCTATCTAACACCCTATTACGTATTATCGACTTTCTCGTTGTGCGCAAACATCTCGGCAGCATCATTCTCAGCGAAATATGAGATAGTCGTGCAAATTGCGTTAAATTAGCGTAAATTACTCGTGATTATTTAGTCCATTGAATGATGAATGTTACATTTTTACGCAGCTAATAGTTTTGTAAATACACTTTTACCTTGATATGCGCACACACATACATACACACAACGAAATTCTTTTCTAAATAGTGGGCAATATTTTTGCAGAATTAATACTCGCAAGCAGTTTTTGAGAGAAGTGACATTTTCACGAATTGGAATTTTTATTACTGGGATAGGATTTTTCATACTTAGCGTAGTCTTTTTTTTCTAATATAGATTATTATATAATTAAAGCTGCGATCTTCGCAGCAGCAGGTAAATATTACAAATGATTCTGGTATTCTGTTGTGAATTTATTATATTCTCGAGCGCCTCTACAGTTTTACTGTAATTTATCTTGAAACCTTTTAACCAGGGCGTGTATAATTTATTCGCCGTCGAATAATTGTATATAAAGCGAAACATTTCTGTAACTTCTGAAGGCTAACTTAATATGTATAGCGATAAAGATATATCATCACTTCGCAATAGGACCTTATTTGAGGCGAAGCCCCGCTCCTTTCGATAAGAAAGCGATTTACTTCTTGTTGCATATATTATCGTAGATGTATCTATGAATAAATCACTTGACGTCAAAGAAGCCGTTATCTAATTCTCGTGGTATTTTATGTGCTTTTAAGTTTGATATTATCCGATAATCCGATTAGATTCTTGATGTGACTGTTTCATATATTTGCTCTTAATATCCGATACTGGTCTCTGTTATGTCTTATCTCACTGTTTTCGCCTTTCGCCGTTATACTTTTAATCGCCGCAAAATGATGAACTTTGTTCAATTTCTTAAAATCTTGTTAATTATATATATTAGTAAAAAAATTATTAAATTACAAAATTATATATAGTGGCGAAAAAAAATTAAGTTTGTCACGTAACGAGGATCTAGTAAAATTAAGTTTTATATATATTTTTAATCTTTATGTAAGCTTTGTCTTTGCGCCATAAAATACTTGGTTATATTTTTGTATTATTATTCTAACACGTGTGAACGTTCTCGGAAAAACTTGAAAAATTATCTCGGGAGATGAAACCCCTCTGGGGAGTCCGGGACGATGTCGATGACCGTAGAAGCATATTCAACGTGGTGGGAGAGATAGAATGTCAATAAAAGTCGAGGGAGACGTGAATTTCTGGCTCAATGTGACGACACGTTCTGAAAGGGAAAAGGGCGCTCGAGCGATATCATGCAAGCACACATTCTTTTGTATGCGAGTCATTTAACAACCTTGCGTATAATTTAGATAATGAAAATATTGAAAATGTTTTTCTTTTTATCTACGATTTACTTTCTCATATAATTTAACGGAAGTGAACGCGATAACGAGTATTTCTTCGTTGTAATGAGAATCGTAAAACAAAGCGGAACGGTGCGAATGTAAACGATCGAGCCAAACCGTTTCGCATGAAAAGCGAAACGAAAAGTCGCAAGTCGCGAGTCACGAGTTGCGATGATGCGTTTCGATATCATGATCGGGGACGGGAGTATCGGGACTCGGGACAGCAGCTGACCTCAACGGAATGAGTCAACTTGTATTTTTTCGAACCCAACGTACATTACTACTCGGTGAAAAATGAGTCATCGTCATGCGGTCTCGCGTTTTGCATCCGAATGAAATGTATTACAATAATACCGTGAATTCGTTGTTCCGGTTGTCCGTGACTTTAGCCGAGCCTCTTGTAAGATAAGGTCATGGCTCTTGTAAGATGAATCATAAATTATTACAATTACGTTATACAAAGATAGCAAATTAATTATACGAATTATATAAGGTCAACAGTATTGATTTCATAATTATAAAAACATGTCACGTACGTAATATTTATATAAAATGACAAAACGTCGCATATTTATGTAAATTTTCATATATATGTCGGACGTTTTAAGTATCGTTTAAAATAAAATATAATTGTATGCATAATGTATTACAATTATATTATTTTATTTTGATCGGCATTTTAAATACATTTTGTATTTTGTAATAATTCATATTTTTAGTTCCAGGATAATTATAATAGATACGATAAGTTAAGAACGAGAGCCGGGATAAGCGTCTTTCAATAAAGAAAAATTGTTCGAATTATTAGGCACATTATACAAGAGATAGCGCGGTCTAAATCCGATTCAAATTCCGTGCTCTCCAGGAAATTGTAATTTATTAAATCAAACTGAAGTGAGTTGTAAGTCGCAACCACGGTCGCAACTGAAACGAGTTGTTTAACTCGACTCAGCTCGTTCAATTCGTGCTACAGTGATAATGAATAGTGCACAAGTTAAAAATGCTGCAAATAATAATTCGGTAATTGATCTTTAAATATATTTATTAAATGGAATTCGGTACACGCATATACATACACGAGGTCGCGGGTCGCGGGATTCGCGGGGCCAACGTGTATCACACGGATCAAACTGTCCTGTCGCCCGCGTCGCGCGTCGCCCGGGCGCCGAGTGCTTCGAGTGTTTTCGCGCGTTCTCGGCAACGGTCGGTCCGCTGGCGCGCGCGGCGCGCGGTGTTTGCCGTTTGGAGAGTTCGGAGCATTGGAGCTGGAGTGAGCTGGAGCACCGCTCGCGTCTCGCGCCGCGCGCACTGCGTAGCGCGCAGTCCTAGCTGCGACTCCGATCGTGTCGGGTGACTCGGGTGTTGTCGTGCGTTTGACACCGGCAGGTTGACTGTAGAGCTCCAAAAACGCTTTTGCCGAAACTGAGCGGCCGAGGCGTCGTTTCCGGTCGGTATCGAGCATTCGAGTGTCGCGTGTTCGCGACACACGTCGCCCGCGCAAAGACATTCGAGTGAGAAAATCGTCTCGGTTTCTCGGTTGACCGTTGACGGTTGACGGTTGACGGTTGAGTGCCGTGTCGCGCGTCGCACGTTGCGCGCCGCATTGTGTCACGGCGTATACACCGCGTACACCGCGTACACGCGAGTCATCGAGCCGAGAAGGACGGACGATTCGAAAGAGGGAAGGAGAGAGGGCGAGAGAGGGAGTGAACCGAAGGGCGTCTGGGCGTGAGCGACGGAGAAGCAGCGACCGGGTGCCGACACTGCCGACACTGCTGACTGCCGCGGCCGGAGCGGAGAAAGGAAAGGCGGAAGGATTATATATTCGGACAACATGGCCACCGCGATCGACGACCGGCAGGAACTGTTGGAGCAATTCCGAGCGGTGAGTGACACAGTGTGTTTTTCGTGCCTTTGCGTAAATTGTAATTCGGCTCTCGTTGCATTGGGGAGGTGTCAGGTGTCAGGTGGTGGATTTTCCCCGCTTTCCCGCGATCCGGCTGTACCGCGCGCCGCGCGCCGCGGCGCCGGCTACATACGGCTGTCGCGTGCTCGCGGTTTCTTATCGATCGCCGGCGGCTTTTTTATCATCGTGGAAGCCCACCCTCGTGTCGCGACGGCGACGTCGCGCCGGCCCAGGTGCCGGGTGCCGGGTGCCGGGTGCCGGGTGTCGACACCTCCTGCCTCCCGTCGGCGTCGCCCTGCGCAGCCCGTAACCGTAACCAGGCCTGCGCTCGGAAATATCGCCTTAGGCTCTGAATTCTGTCTCGCTTAACGTCGTTTAAAAGTCATTCCAAAATTCGATCGTATATGATACATATATTCGCTCTGGGCGATAAACCGAAGCTTACAAATCTCGGTATTTTCGGATAAATGTATATATATATGTATATCAAAGATAATTTAAGATCCTCGATTCAGATTCGTATTAGTTTAAAATTGTATCCAGGCCATATCGAATTATACGTGTTAATAATTATATGAAATTAATCAATCTGATTTATCGCGGAATATGTAATATGTGGACAAAGCACTACACGATTCTACAAAAATTTCAATATCGTTTGACGTTCGAAATATCCTAGGAGATATCTCCGAGATTTCCCTCTCGATTTTACTACTTTTACTACAACCTTAGGGTCCTTAGGTCGCGGTCGGAGCAAATAACGAGAAACGGGCGAATGTAACGGCCTCCGTTCGTTCCGATTGTTGTGGTATGCGAGAACCGTTCAATGGGAAGTTAATGTTAAGCGTTTCGAACCGGTCCGCGCGGGCGGGCCGCGGGCCGCGGTCGGATGCCGAACATTCGAAACGCGCAATCGCGATCGCCAAGGAACACCGATGACCTCTTCACAGTCTTCGCTTCTCGTTTTGGAGCCGGGAGCTGGCCATATGCCGCAGCCATATGCCTTACAGCACGTGCACGTAAGCAACGGATTAAGCACGTTATACACCCTCGTTATATCGCTCCTCGTGTTTCTTCCCCATACCTATTTGCCTGATTTGTCATTGATCGCTATGATCGAAACCCCAGCGTTGCCCAGACTCATTGTCATGGATGTCGAAGATTGCGTCGAAGAATCCGATCGGCTGTTAAATGTAAAATACAAATTATTTCTCTACGTACACGATTAAAGAACACGATCGAAATTTCCATTTTTTGCTTTTACGATATTATGCATCGAACGATTAAAATTTAACCGCTGTTTGGGCTTACGAGCAGATTTCTTTAAATGTTGTTTAAAGTTCGTTTACATCTGGTGCAGTCTGGCGCAGCGATTTGTAGAACAAGTTTGATCGATGCATCACTTCTCTCGCCCACGCATCTCTGGGCATGATGCAGTTAAGCTAAATACATATAGTACAGATGAAATATTTTCAAACATTGATAACAGCCTACGCGCTACTTGCTTGTTCAATAATATTATTCTTTGCGCGCTATTAGCGATTGCAAATATAGAATGTGGTGAATTGATAACAGGAACAACGCTGTTACACCTTATCGAGATGTTGAGATAATAACATCATTATACAATCATTAACAATTTCACTCGGGTATACATCTGAAAATTATTATCAATAATCTTTTATTTAAAAAAGGTCAAGACCTTTTCTATTTTATTTTATGATTTTGCAAACTAATCTATATAAAATAATATGCGAATTAAAATTTATCGTATGTAACAGTAGTTACTTAATCAGAAATCGAGGTCCGTTTGCATTATCAAATACATAGACATCGTATTTGTAAAGAGTGTACGTAATATAATAAAAATAAATAGTTAAGAATGCGCGTTTCGAAACTTTTTTCAATCGCAGCATCGTTTTACACGTGTTCATTCTTCGGACTTATTCAGACTTATTCCGCCAGCACGTGAATCTCGCAACTGTTCCGAGTTCCGATCACATTTTATCTCGCATGTAGACAAATTAGATAAACCGCAGATCTGTTTGCCCCGGCTTTTGGAAGTGCAATCAGCCTCGTTGCCGCGCGATTGCACTTCGCTCTCCGCGACAGACTTTTCACGGTTGGTCGATCGGCTGTGAATGTGCAGCGGCTCGTTTCCGAGTTCCGAGATCGTTTTTTCTCTCGCCTCCGCGACTCCGATCGTTCGAAAGGTGACCTGACTTTCGATATAACTCATTAACCCTTTGTGGTCCGATATCAATATCGATAATATCGGAAAATAATCCAATATCAAATATATTCTGTTTCTTTTATTTTGATGTTACTTTTTTCTACGCAATATTTTCTCGGAATATTCAGCAAACATTAATCCCGATTTAAATTAATACTTTACAACATTTTCAATAATAATTCAATAAAGTGCGAAAAGGTCGAATTACTATTTTTATAAATTAATTTATAATTTTAATTTTCGCAAGGTTCATATTTATTACCATTTACCTGATTTCCGTTTGCACAGTTCGTGACGATAATCAAGTTCCGTCGACAAAAGACTGATCTTGGTGATACTTTCGTGATATAAAGCGCGTTTGTTTTATTCTTTTGCACGTCTCGAATAATAAAATTTCGAAAGAGAATGATGAGGGTTGTCTTGAAAACAATGGCCTTACGCTAGTACGAGCGAGATAGTACAATTACTCCCTTCCGCCGCGCCGGCTATATCGTCGAGAAAGTCTTCAATTATCTTATTGATCGTGTTACTGGTGTGCGAGAGACGCAACCCCTTCCTACATCCCGCGTCGCGAAACTGTATGCGAACGATGAGTAAGAGCACATCAAGTCCGCCACCCCTGTGGCACGACGCTGAATCATCGGGCACTCTGCACTTTAAAGTCCCGATAAAATACGCATCGCTCGCGCTCGCGCTCGCGCTCGCGGGGTGATAGAGATAATTCTTTTTTGCGCGATAAAAACTCCTCGATAAGACCAAATGGCTCATAACTATTACTTTTACTGCTTCACATACGCATCATTTGTCACACTATCTAATATCTGTTAGTTTCACCTACTTACGCTTGCTGTCATTACTCTTTATATCTGACACAATTTCTTATCTTAAGATTGAAGATGTCCATGTCAAATGTCCTTCCTTTATATTTTATTAAGGGCCTCTTTTCCTAAATTGTATTTATCGTAATTTTTTTTATGTCCATTGTTAAACACTTTTTTTAGTAATAAAATTCTACTGTAATTTTGCGAATTAAGTAGCCGTAGTTAATAAATTGCGCGCCAAGGTAAAGCAAGGTAAAGCAAGAGTAAATTATAACGAGTGCAATTAGAATAATACACGAGTCTCTCTTTAAAATTTCGTTTTCCGCTTAAAGCTCGGTTGAATAAAAAGAAAAAAGTGCATTAAAGTGACATTTCTATGCGCGACACGCGTCGGTGCTTTTCCAAAGGATTATCTATACTATACCACCCTCTCGCAACATCGCTCTTCTGATGGGGTGACTCTCAACCCTTACGCATTTGAACGTGCATAATCTTCGTCGAGCGTCAGCGTATACACATGAGATATGCGTATTCATATATTAGAATAGGGAGACCGAAATACATACATTAGAAAACTGTTTTGTAAATGAGTAAAGGAGCATGTATTAGCGATGATTAATTGATGAAATCAGACAAGTGTGATACTGCGGATGGCGGATGGCGGATATTCCCATGAATATAGGAGATATATGGAAGGTCCCATTTTTACATTTTTTACACTGCTATTGCTATTAGATTCTTCGATTAAATTGAAATGGTCTGGAGATTGACTGTATAGTTTAACGTTTTTAGTGCTTCCAATTTTTTGATAATTAAACTTTAAATAAAATTTTTGTATTAAAATTTATTTAATAAAAAGAAATTAATGACAGAAATTCTGCTGCCACAGTACAATTTGAAAATTTTATTCCACATAGCTCTACGGTGTTTCTAATATTTAATATTTTTGTAATTGAATTTTTAATTAAATTTTTATTAAAGTAATTGTAAAAGGATCTGCCATCCGACATCTATAATATTCTATAATACTTTTGAAATAGCACTTTTTGTATATTATTGGAAATAAAACGATGCAATTAAAGGAGCCAGGCCATGGAATAAGCGAAAGTGTGTGCGTGAAATCGAGCTCTCGTTTCTCACGTTTCACTCGTATTTCCTATCCGTCATTCGATTCCGGAATTTCGCGCTTTATTTGCCAGCGAAGGCAGTTCACCGTGTCGACATGACGAATTTTTTCATGTCGCGCTATTTTAGTTGACGTAGTAATATGCAAAGAATCAACGTTCCTTAACTTCGTGATAGCCACCAAAATCAAATTCGTTTATTTATTCCTTTCCCTTCATTCATTCTTATAGTATTAATGTATTGATGTAGAAAAAAAGGAAAAAAGTTGTGTGACATGTATGTATGGTATTGTGATTTCGTACTTACCACTTACGTCAGATCTATATAAGGTGTGCATACACGCGGAAAGGTTACTCCAGAATAAATTCTGGAGCACGTGCTCGAGCGGCCACCCGAAGCGTGCCGTGTCGCTGCGTTGGCACGTGCCGTTCTTTTCTTATCCAGAAAACACGCCGTTGGTCTTTCATAAAAACAGCGGGAGACCGACCGCAGGAGAATAAGTAGCAAAATAGCATCTGGTTCATTCAATATGCGTGCGATTACAATGAGAACGAAATTCTGATTATATATAATCCGCATATATATTTACTCAATTTAGTTATTTTTTTAATAAAATTATTAAACCCATATGAAAACCACACACATGATAAAGCGAAATTAAATTTGCTAATCGATTTCTATATTTCTCGATGTTGTCCTTTCTCCAAGATAATTAAAACAACAATTAAAAGTAAGTTTACTGATAATTATATAATAATTACATGGAAGAGAGCGCCTGCAGTCTGTTAACTAACAGGTATATTTCATGCATCGGAGATTCTTGAGATATCATTAGACCGTGTAGTCGAGCCAAAACTATTTCATAGCTTCGCGAGCATGAAATTAATACAGAATTGCGCTCATGACATTCGCATGGAAAATATTTTACGCGCTGTCGATTAAATTAGAATGACGGGCAAGACGGGAATGGAGTAATATTGGAAACAGTACGTCCTCATACATCTTTAAAGATTTACTACATTTTCATGTAGGTATCTATTTGAAAGTACACCATTAGGTGCATATTTTATAGATTTTATTGTAATGGTATTACAGTCAAAATTTTGTCACTCTTTCAAATAGTGGTATTAAAAAATGCGTAAAGGTCAGAAATTATTGTGATATCTACAAATAAAACGATAATGACGTGATATCACACAATTCTATACATGTTGATATCTACATCCATGAACTTAACTTTGAACGTAACTTTGAAACCTTTGTGATGCAATTTTTGCATCGGCGCTTTGATATCGAGATCTTGTTACATTATGCATGTTGGTTTTGATAACGCGAGTCGAGATAAGCATTAATTTGTTTGCAATTGCGACAATAATGCAACAATTATCTCGCGATAATTACGTACATATATTGTATACGTGTAACTAAACTAAAGCATTCCTCGAATTTTCAATCGAAGTAAAACTCGTGTAAATAGGCGCGGCTGCCGTAAAAGCTGCTCTCTTATCATTTACAGCTGACAATAAGCCTTCCACCTCGATTGTTGCTCAACCACTACTACGTAGCAGCGTGCTACAATTGTTATGCAATTGCATGCCGCTGGAATAGTAAATGGACCGCGATCGACTGCTCAAAAGTAAGATCGTTACGCAACTATATGCCTAGGTCGCATAATGCCCGTGTTGCATGTATTTTCCCAATCAGTGGTTCTCAGTGACATGTGACCGATCATTTTGAATGAGTGACAAACAATTTGAAGACGCTTAAATAAAAAATAAAAAATAATAGAGATAAAAATAATAGTAAAATTTTCTTTGCAGTTGTTTTCCTTTTTAATATCTAACCGTCTGACGAGTTAAATTTTCTGTATTGTATGTTTTTTTTTTCATTTGTCTTTAATATTTTTCGTGCAATCAACCACGGTTTTTTACCATCAATGGCGCACATGTAAATGCATAATGTTTTCCTTGTTCGGATTGGCTCCACGTTGGAAATGCAATCCACAAGAAATTCCGCTGTAGATTCGACTAACGAGAATGCCGTGCCATGAATGCGGTCGTTATGACGGGAAAACTTATCGCTCGAACCACTTCTTACCAGCCAGAGAAAATTAATCTCTGAATTCTGTCTGCAATCCTTGTTGGCGACCGTCGTCTATGCGTCATTATTTATTGCGGGCGGCTCAAGTTTAGATATGAAGTTCTTCAATAAAGTGAATATACGGATTGCACAAGTGTTACTTTAAACTTGACATTTATATGTTTGTCCCAATTAGAAGTTACATATACAGATATCCAACAAGATTAAAAAATATTTTTTATATCACCTGATGAAAATATTAATTTAATTTTTAAAATATAATCCGGTATTAAAACAATACGTCATTATTTACTTTTCAAATGATGTCAAAAAAGTTGTCATTAAATCTTAAAAGACAGATTTAAAGGTTTAAATGCAATTCGTAAAATTTTCTATTAGGAGAAACTAGATAATTTTATGCAGAATGACGCAGGTATAAGAATAATCGAAATAATGGAAATGATTTTGTTATAATCAAACTTTTATTTTGTCGCTATAATTAACCAAACAAATATAATTTTTATCGAGTGATAATTATGTCTACACGATAAATGTTTTTGCATTGTTTCACCTTAACATGACATTAAACGCTAAGCAGCAGTTGATATTTGATGTTCCCTTTGCAAGATACCGCTGAACAAAGTAAAACATATACCGATTTATTCGCGGTGTGATTAGAAAATCGCTTCTGAAGAAGGTATAAAAATGTCAAAAACGTGGCCGATTCCTTTCTCAGCTCCGAACAATGCACGTCTCAGAGCTAATTCTCACGTAAGAACACTCTAGGTGTACGTATATGCATGTGTTTATATTGTGAAGCGTATATACGTGTATATTCTTTGTCGGTTCGGTTCTCACGCTTAGCTCCTTAATTACGCCACGTAGTTATAATTAATCCTTTCTCGCCACACGGCGAAGTTCCGTATTTCAGATAAAATATGAAATGCGATGAAACGAGTCATTTTTAGTTGCACTCCAGTCGGAATCCTCTCGAGAACCGACTTCGTAAAATTGATTGTGAGACGTAAACGAATTTTGTGCGACAGTAATTTTTTCTATTATAGTTTGTAAAATTTGTATTGAAAATGCAAGTACGATAGCTTTGTCAAAATTTTAACATGCGACTTCGTTTTTAATGTAATGCCAAGTATATTTTAGCGAAAACATCTTTATTTTGCATGGTGAAGCACGTAATAAGAATGTAAAACTTCCCTTCGGACAATATATGTTCAAGTGGGCAATCTGATCGTATATTTTTATTCGAAATTTACAAGAATTTCTGCAAATTTATTAACGTTACGAGAAAACATTGTCCAGTGTATTATACGAAGCAATTATTGTAATGACTGGTTTTAAAATTTACATTACAGCTATAAAATTATCTTCTTAAGATATAATTTATTCTGCAATGTATATTAGGGTAGCGATATGTTTAAATTTATTTATTTATACAGGAAAAATTTAGGTAAGTTAGGCAAAACATAATCGTAGATAGTTGTTCTCTCGTGACACTAATGCAGGGCCGGGATATCAGGGTGATTATCTCTTATGGGTAAATGAGATATCACGAATTGATGAGTCAGGCAACAGATATATCCTCTTGCGGGACTTAGGTCACAGTGGCTAATAAGTTTGGTCGAGTTAGCGATCTGGCCGCGTGACAGTGTCGAGTATCGCCATATTTTAATCTGCCAATCGTGCACGACTCCGTTTCACTCGCTCACTCTTTCGTATCATCTAATTGAAATTCAATCATTATTTTCGCGTCAGCAAAAGAGAAACAGGGCACGCATTGAAGTGAAGTGAAAAATAATGTTTACTGCGTAAATATCATATTGCTCACAATATACCTTCTCTTAAAATATAAAATTACATTGTAAACCCGTTTGTCATGAGACAATGCTGCGAATTATAAATATACATAGAACAAGAGTACACGTATTTACAGAAGGAAAACAAAGCAGACAGAAAATAATAAAATCACGTTACTTTTCTAACTGCACACACGCCATTCCGTACAATACCGTTAATTTAATCACGCGAAACATACGCGTCGGCATGCTAATTGTTCATCGCACGGCTTGATTTTTCATTAATTTCGCGGTACTAGACAACGTTAGAGCATAATAGAGAATGAACCGCGTAATTCCCGGTCCTTGGCAATTAGACTTATTAGGTAGATTAGATTCGACTTAATAAGCCAGTTTCCTGACTACGATCCAAGAACTTATTTGCACGCATCCATCCGTCCATCGTCCTACGTCGTCGTCGTTGTCGTCGTCGTTTTGTCATTTTCTCGCGGGCAATTATCAGTGCACTGCTGATGGCAGAAGTCAAAGTCGCGGTCTAACCGCGGTCGCGCGGTACGAATTCTTCAAATGCCGCATGAGCGGCACGAGGAACAAGTATAGACTTATACCGTCGACTTTTCTCTGGACGTATGCGTATAAGATCGACTCGCAGGGAAGAAAAGAGTTGTACATGACTGCACGAAATTCCACGTCATCATAGACGACAACTCGGATTTTATGGACTGATTCGCGAAACTGTTGCATGATAAAATCACGAATAAGATACAATGCGACTGTTTATATTTCATGTAAACATGCTGCATTTATTATCTGAAAGCGGTGCGTGTAGCCAGTTATGTTTAATTATTATAAAAATAAGATTTTAAGCTATTTTAATAAATTATTTATTATTATTTTTAGCATTGTTGTATAAAGTTATATAAAGTGTGTCAAATTGACTAATTATTCACAATTGCATGTATCCATTCAATTCTAATTGATAAGATACAACTTAAAAAAATGAAGTATAATAATATTTATATCATATAATTTATACCTGCATCTTATTTTTTAAATTATTTTATCTACAATTGCTACATTTTTCACCATATAGATTTAGGTACGTTACTAAAATATCCCATCCGCGTCCATTCTACGATCCATTAATCATATATTGATCTTCTGATGAAAGCGATAAATCGTTATCGTTAAAGCGTTATCTTAACGTTATAGGAACGGCAAAACGATACCTTATATGGTATATGTAAGTTCTCCAAGAAAATGCAGTTAATACGAATAAACTATTTTATGCACTTGCCGATGTTACTCATAGCGCCGTCGCGTCGCGGTCGCGTCGGTTATGAGTATTCGGGAAGTTGAGATTGATAGTGTCGGAAGTATGTTAACGATTATGGAAAAAACACTGGGCTCTCGATCTTGCTCAAGAGTACGTGAGTAACATGAGTCACATCACAGTCGGAACTTGTGAATGTTTGATTTGACGTCATCGGCTCATTACATTTGGATTCGATGATTCATTAAGCATTGAGCGATCGCGCCGATTTCACTTCCGTGACTTTCGTAACTTTAGAGTACTCTCTACCTAGATCACGTTTGATGTTGCTTCTCCGATTCTTTCCGTTCGTTTTCTCCATTATGCAATATATAATGCATGTTATGCGCAATAATCACTTTGATGCGCTTTTCGACTTTATGGAAAAAGAACTCATGAAAGACAGTTTAAAAGTCACCTTCGTTTCTCTTGTCGCCTTTTTCTTCATAGAAGCTGAAGATTGTTATTAGAACGGGTACAAAGCATTCCAAGAGTATAGACCCAATGGGAGTTAAATTGCTTCAAGTAACTGAAACAATCGCGTAAAATATTTTTTCGGTGAAACAATTACGTCTTTTTGTTCTTGTCTCCGATCGTGTCGTCAATGTTTGTAATGATTAAACATCGGCAAGTAATGAAATATAGAATGGTTTTGTATTCAGATAAGTTATTGTTTGCTTTTAAATATGGATGAATAATACACAAAGAAGAAAATTGCTTGGTCAAGATCTTTGTTCAAGGTTCATGAGTCACCATTC
Source organism: Temnothorax rugatulus (assembly GCA_035220575.1). Lineage (NCBI taxonomy): Eukaryota > Metazoa > Arthropoda > Insecta > Hymenoptera > Formicidae > Temnothorax > Temnothorax rugatulus. The sequence continues at coordinate 158,965 of JASTWL010000182.1, read as the reverse complement.
ACAAATATATATATATGTTTCTATAATGATCCGCAATGTTTCGAGAAAGAAAATCAGTGACATTCGCACATACGTGATCTTGAGTCATCGAAAAGATTATCGTGGTCATCGCTGAGCATCGATTCTAAACAATGGAATTATATATGAAAGGATATTTGCTTCAATGACACTGTGATTCATGAAAAAGATATTACCCGTAGCTTTTGAGAATTAAAATTTAATAAATATATATATTATTAAACGGTGAGAGAGTTATTTCATTTTATCGTAATTTAAACGTCTATCAAGCTATACTTTAATCTAACTTTATGATATTTTTGCATTTCGTGCATTTTTGCAACGTGATTGCTGACTCGCACTCTCGCACATAATTACTGGACGAGCAGAAGGACCGAAGATGCGGGGCCTGTAAACGCAGCGGCACACGTCGATCAATTTACTCGCCATTGCGAGCGAATAGGCCATTCGTATAAGTTACGCTTGTCATTAACCCCGATATCGCGTTAGGTCTCACTTTCGCACACGCGTGTTGCGAATCGAATCACGTCGCGGATCAAGCGGTGTAATGTGAGAGCACCGGAGTAAGATGTGATGCCGTTGCGTAAAGCAGAACGTCGGAGCCAGGATACTTATCGACTTGCACGAGATGCAACAGCGATAATGGCAGGTGTACGTCGGCAAACCTACGGTGATATATGTGTGTATGTGTGTGTGTATATGCATTGACATCAAAAGTGCACCCAACCGTCGTGGCACCTCCGATGGCAGCAAGCACATTTGCTTCTAAAATTGTTCACTGCGGTTGTGTCTTGTGTCAGTATTGCGGTTGACTCGCGATATCACTGCATCCTGCAGTATATCTGGTTTCCGTTTTAAAATAAGATTTCGTTACGGGAATACTATATATAAGAACTCACTAGATAATTTTTTTTTAGAGACATATTTGTACATATATAAAATTCGTTAAATCCAGTCTTATGAGCGTTTTATCTACATTTGTTTTTAATTTAAAAAAGTTTTTGGTGGAATATAGGTAATATACGGTGTGAAATTTATACATTATCTCGCATTGTTGATTTTTCCTTTTGATAAGAGATTTAAGAAAATTGGAATTGGAGCTATTAAAGCCAACTTTCGAATTAAATGTTATTTTAAATATATATATTTTTATCGATTAAAGTTAATCTGCCGATAATTTTACATCGTTTTTCCTTTAGTATTAATTAAGTATCGTGTGGCAGATTAATTATTTATTTTGATATTTCCTAATGATAAAATATAATTACATGAATATAGGTATTGAGAAAAAAATGATACAATAGACTGATAGAAAAACATAAGAAGAATTCTGTGAGAATTCTGTTAGAATGTTCCGTCATAATATTATTACATCTTTCATCTCTCCCGCGTGTTACTGGTAATTAACTTTTGTTAGACCTGCAATTAGATGTCGTAAAAATCTCGTTGTTTAAATTGGATAAGTAGCTTTCTATTTAACAATATATATAGCTTTTTATGAACTGAGAAGCAGAATATCTAAGTTTGCCACAAAACTGTTTACGCACTTTCCCTCATATTCGTATTTTCCATTTATTTAATCAAATAATTAGGAATATAACCAGTATGCTATAATATATAAGCATTCATTCTTACTCTGTAAGATATTTATTCTTACTCTGCTTCTTTATAATAATATAATTTGTAGTCAAAATTACAAATTTTATTGCATCCGATTTTACGAATTTTTTTTTATATAAATATGTAGATAAGTGTTTTCTCGGTATTTTTATTTGTTAACCAATGATAAATTTTTCCTCAATCGTAACTCATGTATCACGTGTCAATTGGAGTGCTTGCGTGTAGCAATAAAAGGAAAAAAGAAACGAAACGAAATTCTAAACGTCGCGCGTAAATCCGGTTACATGGTACTTTAATTGTGGCGGCGCGAGATCGCTCTTATAAAATGTTTCGCATGTAAATATATGCGAGAGATACTGTCAAACGCTACGAGAGCGCATCCTTCGAGCCGTTTCCCTCCAAGCCGTTCAATTATCGCCACTTGAGCTAACATCGAAGCGCCTTGCATGAACTTTTTGCTACTCCACGGTGGCGCCCATCAAGCGGTTGAAACTTTCAACGTCGTGTAATTTATTCACCCAGCGTGGCATTATTCGCGCGATTCGACGTATCTTTATAACACGCACAGATTAAAATTACAAAGCCTTTAAAAGAGAACGATCTATCATGACATTATTGTCACCGATTTATTTTTTTATTTTTTTAATTGTTGCAAAGATATGTAAAGATCATTGCAGTAGGCATTTTACGCATTGTTCCTTTGAGATGCCTTTATCGCTATCCTTTCTTTTTTCGTCATTTTGATCAATGATTATCTACAACAATTATGTAGTATCGGATGTATCACGTACGATACATTGACAATTTATTATCAATGTAATGTTTCGGCGAATATATGTATATATGTACATATAAGAATAGTGTTCATTAATTTACAATTTTATAGCGAGGGCGACGAGCGTGGGTAACCCCTGGAAATTGCGACAACGATGATGCTATCGAAAAAGTATTGCGATCAAGGTCAATGTCACAAACTTATGTAGTGAGACAATCTCTTGCCTCTCAATGCCAGATGTTGTCAAGAGGAATGTAATTATGCAAGAGAGTCATTAAAGTTTAAGATAGTAGAAAAATTATTAATTAACGAACGATGAGACTAGAGTAATCTATTAATGTGAACGGTTTATTTAAATAATTTATTTTATTATGTTTTTTATTTAAATTAAATTGAGAAAAATATAATATCGAGAAATATTTATATTTCTCGAGCGTGTATTGATTTTAATTATTAAATTAAACGACTTACAGTTTGACGTCAAAAAAAGAAATTAATTGCTAACCTTTGAGCGCGTATTCTAATGACGCTTAATCGTTATATCCTTATGTGAGCGAGATAACATGTTATTTGATATATAAATGTTATTTCAGTGGCCGCATGGTATCTCACTTATAAAAGGCAAATTCATTACTACTGTTACTGATCAGTAGATATCGTTTATTCATGTATTCTTCCGATGACTAATCGAAATGATTTGGAATTCTGTCAGCGATGGTCATGCAAATTCCACAAGGTGTGCCTAGGACAATTCACCTCGAGTGTCTTTCTCTGCTGTCAATGTTAGTGTAATATGACAATAAATGCATAATATTAATAATGGCCTGTGATAAAAATAATTTCCTATACATATCGTATTTTTTTGTTGTAATTATAAATGGAAACGGTTTGTTCTTTTGTGCGCAATATAGAATTTGAATAGATTTATAAATGGAAGCCTTAGGAAGTTTTAATCTTATTGTCTATCGATTACTTTCGTGATGTAATAATCTTCTTCTTGAATTCAATGTGCACACGTAGGAGGAATCTCGAGATGACGTAGCGATAGGATTGCCTTGGAAGCGAGAAAATCGAATAGTCGATTGTGAGGCGTTCATAGAATTGCATTTACTCGTCACGGTCGTTTGGTTCATTTTTAGACGTGTCCGCATGGAAGAAACGCACGCAAATTTATGGATTTTACTGTATCTAATTTTATCATTTTACAAAACATGGTAACATTTATTTCTCCTAAGACGTTGTCTACTTCTTATGGAAAATCAATCAATAATAAGCAACATTTTATTCGATAACATTTTGTTAAGATTGTCAGTAAAATCAGTAAAAAAAAATAAAGTAGATAAGATAAAGATCGTCACTTTTGATCAAATTTACTCGAAGATAAACATCAGGAAAAACGTCTGCAATTTTAGCGAAGTTACAATCCCTTAAATATTTGCGATATTGACAGAAAGTAACGACTGTTGAAAATTGGCGTCAGCCAATTAATAAATAATAATTAATGCCCGTGCCTCGACAATGCTTTTCGCCAGCCTCACGTTATGCTTTATTAAATTTCGTCTTTATCACTTATCTCATGCACGCGATAAAGTCATCATCCGAATAACGTGTCCGAGAAGTATATACACTGTTGTTATTACGGCACATTAAGGCCAATGTTATAACTCGTTTTCCCGGGGTTTCGCATAATGAACGTGGGCACTCGCCCTAATCTCGTGATTGTCTATTAACGTATCGCGCGTACTAACGCGCCGCGCGCCGCTGCTGATTCCTCCTTTTCTCTCCGCGCGGTAATTTAATCGTGATTTCCGCGGATGAATGCGAGACGGGGACATAGTGTGCAACACGATGCCGGACGAAACCAGTTCTCAGGATAAAAGCGAAAGAAGAGAGAGACAGAGAGAGAGAGAGAGAGAGAGAGAGAGAGAGAGAGAGAGAGAGAAGTTTGACCCCAGGGGAGTGTTCGCTCGGTTCTATAGGGTGTCCCGTAATCTGCCATCCAAATAATAGAGCATGCGATTTTCTTTCCGAGTTTCATCTGAATAATTACATTTCGGGAGCGCGCTTTAAATAATAATTATCTGGATTATTTTTTATTGTAATTTGATTGGATTTCATAAAGGGAAAATGTGAGATGTGATTTAATGAATGGTTCAATAGGCCGTCATGCGAGGAAGGATGGATTTGTGTCGATACTTTTAAATGTAAATTAGTTTACAGTGCTCGTATTTTATGAAAAGAGAACTAATGGATCATTAGAAGGAGATGGGATTGTAAGAATTAAATATCTAGATGAATATATATCAAGTACGAACGTGCGAATGCACATTAATTCATAATAATCGAGTTTACGAATTGAAACATTAGTAAAACATTGGAAATTAATTTAAATAAATATATGAAAGTAGAACTTTTGCGAAATAAATCTTTATATAAATTTTCATGCACAGAATAGCACATATATTTCTTTGAATGATATCCGCGTTTATTTTTATATTTATGATAAACAAGATATGATGAGTAGTCCTTTTAAAAAATTCATTTGTTTATCAATAATTTCAACGTTCGTATATTTCTTTCAGGTTGTCAAATGTTTTTGCTCTGTTTTAATTTTTTTTTTATATACTGATGTACAAAATTTTCTCCGGAACACCAATAGGATTATTATCACGTATCGATTCATTGAAAAACAATTAAAGGTATTATCTTACACATTATGAGATAACGTTGTTATACAAACATGGTCGAAACTTCTTCACCTTGGTACTCCACCGATGGCAGGTGTGTGCACTTTAATGCGGCGTACATTGTATATGCCAGCTGCTTGAAACTATACACGTATTTGCTTCAAGTATTCGTGGGTTGGTGAAAAAAGCGAAAGAAGTGTTATCACGAAATATTGTACACGTTAGTAATCAAGACCTTTCATTGTCAATAAAATGTATTATTTAAATTTTTAAATCTTTGTTAAATTATTCAACTTACACATACAAATTACATATTTATCAAATTTTTTTCTTGGTTATTAACTGCATCTTTATACACTATTTTCGTTCGTGATTATTTATTCTTAATAGCTTGGTCTGACGATGTGATAATAGCACGTTTTTAACTTGATTATTTTTCTCGCTGTGATTTGATACACGGTTGATAGGAAAGATAAAAAGACGATTACTCGAAGCGAAACGGCGCGCGTTCGCACTCAATTGATTTTCGTTCGCTATTCGTTTTCCGGATTCCACCGTACGCGATGATATGCGCGAAAGATGCCCGTTCTCCGCTGATGCGTCCATAAATTGCACGGCGACGACGCGATCGTAACTCGTCGAGAAAACGAAACGATGACAGGAAGCATGTGTTTTCACGAGGAAACGTTACGACAGAGTAAACGTTCAAGTAGAAGACTCTTACTCCCTTTTCCTCGCCGAGTCTCTCGCTTACAGACTGATGGCACGTCCGTTATGCATACGGAAAAACTTGAAAGAAATACTTTTCTTGCGTTTCACATTTTACAAGTTCCCGTGACGAAGTGAAAGATAATTTTATGGGAAAATGAAAAGCGTGGCTGTTATATCGACATAAAAGGAAATGTATCACGTTCCTTAACTTGGTTATATGGCACGGAATATAGACGCAGATATAAATGCTGATATAAATAAATATAAAAATATTAAGAAAAATAAAAAATGTACGTATTACATGTTAGATATTGATGCATAGCGTATAACTTGACGTACTTCGCTAAGCATATATGGAACATAGATAACGTATCTATTTGCATTTTGTTACAAAGTATCACTGAAATTGTTATCGCTATTCCATAAAAATATATTTTTTAAATATTTTTCGCGCTTTTTGTAGTATCTTATCTTTATTCTGCCGTAGAATTCCCCATCGTACAAAATTTCTGATATTATTCTATCTAAGATTATGTTTTTTGAACAATGCAACCATGCGTATATACTGCAAGTATTTTCTGACTTGTGTTCTGCAATGTTATCGATGCTAAGACGCGAGAGATGGGTTATTTAATTATATTATTAACGAATATCATAATTATGACCTGATGAAGTTATCAAATGCTTAACGAAGACCATATGAAACTCGTTTCAAGAAACTTACCATCTTTGCGTAACAAATGACATTTTTTGATTTTTCTTGTAATATTATTTTATGCTTATATAATTTTTTAGCTAGGCGTATAATAATCAAAATTATTAGAAGATATTTTACAATGCACCTTAGTTATATTTTACATTAGCACAAAATGTATATTTTTCTTATTTTAATCAAGAATACTTTAATATTGCAAAAGTTTTTTAGTTTTAAGATATAAGATCTATTTTGTTTCTAATTGGTTCATTGATCGTGATAAGATCGTGATAACATTTTTTTATTTTACCGTGTTATCATAACCGATTGATGCTTCTGGGGATATCCTATTCGATTTTTTACTTACGTTCTACTTGATTGTGCGATCGATAAGACTGATAGATTCTCGATGACAGTTTCAGTATATTTTAGTGTGTCGCAACAGTTTGGTCGTTTTTTCCACGGGACAGAGCCTGTCTTTTCTCAACATGGAAATTTGTGAGATGAAAAGATGGGATGCCGTGCAGGAATACTTTAAGGATTTCCGAGAGCTATTTAAGTTTGTGAGTGCACTCAACTTCCATTTTCTTTACTTTCTTTAGCTTCGATAAATTTCGTGTGATAAATCTTCGATGAGGTGTTCAGAAATGCTAGGAGGAATGCACGATATCTTTGAAACTTTTCTCTTCCAATATAAATTTTCTTTTGTTAGAATAATCTCGTAATGAAAAAAAAGCGACATCACAGACATTAGATATCCTAATATACTAATATATTCTACAAAAGATATATATCTTACGAACGTGTATGCAGAATTCTTTGCAACTAATCAGTTACTAATTAAGCTGAAATTAATTAAACTAATTAAATTAAATGGCGAATTTGCGCACAAAGGTTTCAAATAAATACGAAAATAAATAAAATTTATTCATATTTACTGATTTTCTGCGTTTGCGAAATTGCAAATCATTCGGAGTCTTCGGAATCTTCAACATCACCGTTATACACTCCCGGCGATAAAAACGAGTGTTCAACATTCAATTATTCCAAGATTTCGATAAGAGTAAAATCTTAATTAACTGGCAGCACGTATGCTCTCAAGGTATTTCTCAAATGGACATGAGGAACTGCCGATTAACCCCGATGCAGGTCCATCTTCTCACAATCAGAAATACACATACCGCTTACATGACAGTTTACGTCGTTACCGTATTTCCATTGTTCTCGGGCAAAAATTGTGATGCCTACGATGCATATGCTTGCGGATCTTCTAGCGGAATTTTTCGCGACCTGAATTTCTTTCGCGCTAAACCCTGCGACTTTACAAGAATTAGGTACGGAGATGCATTAAATTTCTTGTATAAAACTCGTTCCTGATGGGATTTTAACGGTAGGCACATAATCATGCGAAGACTAATTAAAATAATGTTGCAAATTAACCATTTTGTATTATTCATTATGTTATATTATATTATAACCCAAATTTAAATTAATTTAAACAACAAAAGTTTAAAGAAGAATAAATGTGTGTGTGTCAAGCTATTTTAGCTGTAATTGCTAAATCAAAATTTGAAATCATAATTAAATTATACAAATTTTATTTTCCTTATTTTTCCTTATATTTCCTAAAGAAGAGCAAAAATGATTAAACGTATTCATAACGTTTTCTATATTTACCATTAAAAAATTCTGAAACCAGTATATAAGACGTTCACATCCATTTGAGTCTAATTATCCCTTGCATTATCGCGAGAAATTTGTTAATATTTCTTACGAGTCTTGATCATTAAATTAATTGTATTTTATTATCTACACGTACGCAATCATCCTTTCTTAATAGATACATATCTTTCTGCGTGACGGAAATCGCGTTGTAGAAAAGCTACTGCCATGTTGCACAATGTTATCAAGAGTGGTGTTGCAAGTTTGATTTATCTGACATTATCTATTTACTCAGTAATAGAGCTAAACGAAAAATTAGTATGAACGAAGATAAAAGAACAATTTTTGTCTCACTTATAAATCATTCTCAATTGATATCAACACGAAGAGAATTCCTTAATTAAATATAAGATAAATGATTTTTCATGATTTCCAAGATCTTTATGTTTATATCATAAAATGTCGTCGAATTTTCGATGGAAGGGCTAATTATTTTCTTTCTCGGATAGATTGACGCGAACGGAGATGGCTTCATCAACGTTACCGAGTTGCGAAACGCCTTGGACGTTTGCGGCTTTAAAATGCCAGGCTACAAGGTGCGTCAGATGATCGAGGAATATGACGATAAGCAGCGACTAGAGCACAAAGGTCGGCTCTCCTTCGAGGAGTTCGAAAAGCTCTGCAAGGAACTCAAGGCCAACGAACTAGGCTCCACGTTCAAGCAAGTCGTGTCGAAGAAGGAGAACCTTGAGACTCTGGGTGGAATTTCCGAGGCGTCCAGCGAAGGAACCACGCATTCCGTCAGGCTTGAGGAACAACTGGCGTTCAGCGATTGGATAAACACCAATCTGTCGCACGATCCCGACTTGAAGCACCTGCTGCCCATCGATCCCGAAGGAAAGACACTCTACGACAAGGTCAAAGACGGAATATTGCTCTGGTGTGTATATTACACATATGTACATTTTTATGCAGCCCTATGGTATCTCTTTTCGTTATTATTATAAGTATCCGTAAATTTAAATTAATTTCTAAATGTAATAATATCGAAATTTTATTAATTCTTATTGATCTCTATTGATGACTCTAAAATTGATTAATTTATCGAAAATTAATTTCGTACCTATTTTTCAGTAAAATAATCAATCACTCTTGCCCGGACACCATTGACGAGCGCACGATCAACAAAAAGAATTTGACGCTATACAAGAAGCACGAGAACTTGACGCTGGCTCTATCCTCGGCCCAAGCTATTGGCTGCAACATCGTAAACATCGATGCCCATGACCTCACCAAAGGTTCGCCCCATTTAGTGCTGGGTCTTCTCTGGCAGATCATCCGAATTGGCTTATTTAACCAGATCACTCTCGAGAACTGTCCCGGTCTAGCCACTCTTCTGCAGGATGGTGAACGAATCGAAGATCTATTGAAGCTATCTCCGGAATCCATACTTCTCAGATGGGTGAACCATCATTTGGAGAATGCCGGCATCGCTAGGCGGTGCAACAACTTCCAGTCCGACATAACGGACTCTGAGATTTACACTTATCTCATCAAACAGATTGCACCTAACTCAGCTGGTGTCACCTTGGAAGCCTTGATGGAACCGAACCACATGTCTAGAGCGGAGATTATGCTTCAGCAAGCCGCAAAACTGGGCTGCCGTACTTTTGTGACACCTAGCGACGTTGTGAATGGTATTTATAAGCTTAATTTGGCCTTCGTCGCCAATATGTTTAACAATTATCCTGGATTAGACAAGCCGGAAAGCAACATAGAAGGTTTAGAGTCTCTAGAGGAGACGCGAGAGGAAAAGACCTATAGAAACTGGATGAACTCAATGGGCGTGGCGCCACACGTTAACTGGCTCTACTCAGACCTCGCTGATGGTCTGGTGATCTTTCAGTTGTACGATATCATCAAGCCAGGCACTGTGAATTGGAACAAGGTGCACAAGAAATTTACAAAACTTCGAAAGTTTATGGAAAAATTGGAGAACTGCAATTACGCCGTCGAGCTAGGCAAGAAAATGAATTTCTCGCTCGTGGGCATCGCCGGACAAGATATCAACGACGGAAATGCGACTTTAACGTTGGCCCTGATATGGCAATTGATGAGGTCATACACTTTGTCGATTCTGACATCTCTGGCTGATACTCAGGGAAGCACCGTTGTGGAGAAAGAAATTGTTCAATGGGTGAATTCTAAACTCCAAGCGGCTGGAAAGACCAGCAGTATTAAGGGATTTCAGGATTATTCAATATCGGATGGCAAAGTTGTCCTCGACCTCATCGACGCCATCAAGCCCGGCTCGGTTAACTACGATCTCATCAAGGAGGGCGGAACTGGAGATGTAAGATTTCCACTTATTTCTCAATATTCTTAGAACTCGTGTTCTTGGTTAAAGTCAAGGTTAATTCGATTTATATTGCAATAACTATTTCTATAGAGCATAGATGATCGATCGCGCCACGTTTATGCCACGCTTATGCTCGTGTTATGTGCATATCATTGATATCGAGCTCTGTAGGCTTTAACTCATAATGCAAGTTAATTAAACATTGCAAAACTTTAAATTGCAAGAAATAATTTTGATTTTTGAATCAAAATATTGTCAAAAGTTTATCTAAAAATTATTTTAAAGGAGATACTAGTAATATTATAAAAGAGGAAAAGAGATCTCGAGAACTTATGTCCTAAAGCATCCAAAAACTAATAAAAACATTCGCAAATTTCTAGTTTTTTATAACGCTATAGCATATAACATCGGTAAAACTTAATGAAACTCATCCAAGTCAATCTCAAAGACCTCTACTTTGATCGATAACAATCTGCAGTTGCATAAACAGTTCCTAGCAAGCCAAATTATATGTATATTGCATATATCTGCAGAAGCACTTGTTTCTATTGATTATCTAGCGTATTCAAATCGTCTATACCCGCAAATGATTTCCTTCAGTCGTTAGATATCTGTCTCTATATCCGCAGGTGTTATAGCCCGTATCCATAACTAATGTTTAACAAAATTCCTGTTAGAAACTTTCCTCCTATATCGATCGCGAAAGTCCTAAACCGAAAACCAATCGATTACACGAAAATGTGAAACATTCTAATCTAGATGGATTGATCTCTCTTAACGCCCCGTTGTTGACGTGACTAATTAATACCGCTTTTTCATTGCGCAGGCGAATTTGGACAATGCGAAGTACGCGATATCCTTGGCGCGAAAGTGCGGTGCACGTGTCTACGCGCTGCCGGAAGACATTACCGAAGTGAAACCGAAGATGGTGATGACGGTATTCGCTTGTCTGATGGCGATGGATTACATCCCGAATATGGACTCCGTGAAAAATCAACAGAACAACATAAACAACGGCCAATAATGTCGGCATCAATCCGTCGTCGCGTTGTTCCATCTAATACGTGCCGTTTATTTTTTGTACACAAGAACTTTTGGTCGGATCGCGCTGCCTCACGCTTCTTCCACGAGCGTAATATTTGTATATACATAGATTAAGTTAACTTGTTTTGAAGAGAATATTAAGGATTACTACTGCTAGGAAGAATTCATAAGACGAGAAGGGGAACTCCTTTGGAACCCTAACGAGATATCATTTGATCCCTATTTCTTTGTTAAACGAACATCGTGTGAGGTACATAACAAGGAATATCAAGATTATGTTTGGTGAAAGAAATTGTATTACTATAAAATCTGGATATTTTGATTAAAACATATAAATATGTCTATATATATAGTCAATTATCTGAATGTGCAACGAATTTAAACGTTTGTATTAATATATGCGATTCGTGATAACGCGATTCAAAATTCTCGAGGGCCATTGCAATTCGACTAATTAGAATTAAGTATCGCAATCATTGATCAATAACTCTCAATTTACAGTGATCATTGTATACGTATACATTTCATATATAGACACGTACGCGCGTATACACACGGATAAGATACACGCACATTCCATATTGTGTATGTGCGTGAAAATGCGTCCATCATTCTAATTATAATTTAATGTATGCGTAATTTAAATAAAAGAAATTTACTACGTACAATTTTATTTCATTAACTAATAGCAATAATACGTAAAATGAAGTGCAATGTATTGGAAGAATAACCTTAGGAGTACGTTTGGTTAAAATTATTTTTTATCTATTTTTATCTATATGTTATATATTATTTCTATAGTATATAATAAGTTTTTATTTTTCATTTTTTTTATTTGTTACTCGTTATTCTTGTTATACAAGTAATACATGCGTACAGTAGATTTTTATATATTACTTCGTATATTAATTGGTACTGAACTTCTATATACACATACAGACTTTTATCGTGAGATGTTTTCTTTTAGAATTAACTTTATTGTATTCGTAACATTAATATTTTTAATAATTGTTATAACGAGCAATAGAAATACTTTTTATATCATGATTAGCAAGTATTTCGGTCTCACCCGGTTTCACGATCGCGGGCGGGTGTCTCGTGGCAGGTTTAACGTCTTCCAAGATTACCGTTGCAGTTTCGTTCACGTTATACGTTTTATTATTTGAAACCAACGTTCCGTTCCATGTTGTAGACGAACTGAAACTCGTTTCACTGATTTCCATGCGACTAACCAAATGTTCCTAAAAAATGACATAAATTAAGAATAATTTCTGATTCCACAATTCTTTTCGAGTACAAAGTATTAAACTATCATTTTTTGCACTTAATTATATGAGTCAAAAATATGAAATCTGCAATGTAATATGTAAATAGGGACATTTACAAATTTTCGCTTATTTAAGAAATAGTTAAAAAATATTAAACGTTAAATAACAATTATTAAATTCAAAGTGGTTAAATTTGTCAGTTGAGGTCACACCATAAATGAGTTATATTAAAATCTAATCTTCTTGAATTCGCCAAATTTTTTAAATAAAATTATATCCGTTAAATATCGATATTCAAAATACTGGAAACAAATTAAAATTATTACAAGCAATCATAAGGAGCATAAGCTTTCGACGAACTACAATATTGTTTAATATAATTAATTATAATTAACAGATAACTTACCAAATCCATATCCAAGCGTTCGCTGACGACCGTGTCACCGTATTTGCGATAGTAGCTGTCTGCGTAGCAGCTACAATTGTTGAGATTCGTCGTCTTGTCGATGACGAGGGTCTCGGTAGAAGTCATATGCATATTCCGCGGTAGTAGTTTCAATCGGAAACCGCGATCAGATCTCGTCTCTGCGTTTTCAGTCCCAGTACGATGATACACGTTGAAGATGACGTTACATTTGCCTATAGTGGATGCAGTTACACCCTCGAATGTGCCGTTTCCGATGTTATTGAAATCGTCACCGGGATGCAGCTCCTCGGCCATCATCTTCAGGATGTTAAGATCATAGGTGTGCGTCAGCTGGCTCGTAATGATATTCTCGATGCCTTCCTCGTTAAAGACTAGCTCGATAGGCGCATCGGTGATGTCCCGCCGTCGGTTCGTGACATCCCTCGCCTGGTTGGCACCAAAATCAAGACCATTGACGTACCGTTGGCTACAGCTCAGAGTGTTATTCCTCTTCGGGATGCAATGCAATCGAGAGGTGATACGATAACCAGATGGGTCGTCACACGCTGAAACGTGACGAGGACACTGCAGTGTCCTCGTCATGTTCATATGAACGGTGAAGACGTACTCGGGTCCATATGGCCACGCACCATCCTTGATGGGAAGTTGCACGACTGAGATAGGAAGAAGATACAAATTTTCATGAAGCAATTTGTAAAATAAGATATCACTTTCATCTTGGATATCATTATTATTACGCAATTATTATACTTGTTATATTTATCGCGGTTTTGCATTCTGTTTGTAAAATTTGTCATTTGTTATTGACAGAAAATATTCCTACAAGAATATTGTTCTTCTTCAAATTTTACGAAAGAAAATATATGAGATAGAAGTATAAATTGTAATGATACTCCAAGTTATGGACAATTGACTTACCTAAAAAGAATGGTATAAACGCTGCCACAAACATGTCGCCGTATACAAACTGTGGTTTGACGCCACTCTGAATCTTAAAACCGTTTTCATATCGCTTTTATACCTCTATTGTTCAAGACGTTCTTATGCAATTTATTTTAATTCACTCGACGCGCTCAGCGCCAATTATTAGATGACTTCGTGGAAATGTAACGCACTTGCAACTTTGACCTCTAACAAATTCGCTACAATTGCATATTTCCTAGACAAGACTAATCGTGCGTTATAACGTGCTACGTACTCAAATTAGAACTTTTACACTAATATATATGTATATCCAAATTCATTCCATAGGAAATATTATCCTCCCTTAAAGTAAATTATTCATAATGAAATTGTCTTTGGTTTACTATGGTTACTCGGAAAAGTCACTGATTAACTACATGCCTCTGAAAATATTGAAAGCTTGGCTTTTCTCAGGAATTATATTTCCTGGAATCTTAAAATAAAAAACACACTAGTGTTGAATTAAGTGAAGAGAGGGGAGGGGGAGCGAGGGAGGGATCGACGGGATGGAAAGGATTAAGACATCAGAAACGAGAAGAAAAAAGAAACTTTATTTTATTTTAAGATACTGTTTCTTTAACTCTATTTACAGTTTCATAGTTTTAATTTGATTAGATATTTAATACCAACATAGTATAGCTTGCCTACAATGTAACATAACTTATTGTACATATGTTGCTTTAATTTATAAAACTGTTTGATTGTTAATATTTAAAACTTGTATATTTAAATTAAAAAATTTTAAATATTAACGATGTGTACCATTTTTATTTCAAATAACATTTTTTTATTTAAAATTAAAATCGATCAGTTCGCCGTGGAGAAGAGTCGGAAGTTTATTTTGCGCAGGTTTAATGCTGTTTAAATTAATCTGTATTAATTCTTTTAATGACGACACCTCAAATTTGTATCCAAACAAACGTTCTGCTTTTCCATCGAATTCGGTGAAGGTTTCGAATTTGTTTGAATTGATTTGTATTTTGCTGACAAATCTTTCCTGCAAAAATTGTAATGCCAAAATTTGATATACACTGGTACATGCACTTATAAATACGTACCATTTCAAAAATTTCCATTGTGAAATCGATATATCGCGGTGAATTAATACATTCTGTCCGAGATTTCTCGATCGAGAGAGTCGTTCCAGGTTTCGCATCGGCCAACGGCAATATCACGAGCCGAAAATCGGCATTTTCTTTCTCGAGCGTGTCCGTCTCGAGTTTTTCACGTGTAATGTCATACGTGGTCGCGCAATTTCCCATCGACGAATTCTCCCTGATCATAAACTGCGACATGCCAATTTTGCCCTGATCGACAATCACGTTAAACTGATTGGCGATCTTTCGGAGGATGTTGACGATTACTGTGTTAGACAATGGAAGGTCGATTATCAGGCCTTTTACGCCATGCTTGTTAAATCTGATTTCAAACATTCCTCTTGCTAGTATTTCTCGCGTTATGTTGTAATTATCCGATTCCGTAAAGTTGGTCAAATAGCAGAATAGATTGTCCGGCATTTTGGGACGACATTTTACTGTAGAAATCAATTGTACCTGGCCAGGCTTATGGTGCTCATGAAAGTTTAGAATATAAGTGATGTTCAGGTCGTACAAGTATTCTGGCCCAAACGTCCATTCCGACGTGTCGTTGACAACCACGTTGGCCGCTGAGCAAATGTGACGGAAAATTTAATCAAATTTAATATATTAACATACCTGTCGTTAAAAAGATATAATTTTTGTAAATATAATTTCCTAATTTCTCTAATCATGTACGAGATACTTACTCCTCCCTCTCTAATTTTCTCATTTTTCGGAAAATTTTATTCTAAACCTCTACTAATTTTTAAGCTCCTCTCAGTAAAAATATTGAAAAACCAATGTAGACACGTCTCAAACCAGTTACTTATATTAATACTATTAATAAAAGACACAATTATTTTAATTGTAAGACAGATTATAGTGATTCGTCATGAACAGTAGTATTTTTAAGAAAAATCCAGGCAGATAAATATATCTAAATAGCCATATTTGAATTTCCCTGACTAGCTGTTCTTTTTATTTTATTTTATTTTACTTTTGTTACATATCTTCCACCAATTTTTAAAATATCTGCAATATCGTAAGATCGAGTGCACGATGATGTATATGTATGTTGCATTTGTTTAAACGCGATTTCACAATCGGATAGAATGCGACGAATGCGACGTTAGAATGGTAGGCACTTGGATTCAGGCAGTTGTACTTGTTGATGGCTTACCAACCTAGGAAAAACGGGATCAGGATGACGTTCATCTCTACGCTTCGTTACGCACGTCGATACTACTCTTCTTACACTCCCACGCTTCTTTATATTAGAACCTGCTCATGATTTAACAGCCTAACATTCAACAGCGCTTGCGTCTCTAATGAGACTCTATATGTGACTACACGTGACACATAAACGTTTATGATCGTATGCATGTACGATCTAAAATTACGATAATATAATGTAGGCAACGTATACAGAACCCCAATAACTTCAACGTTTATGTTCACGAAACCAATATTTGCCCTGATTAATTCCATCAAAATAAAAAATTTATATTATTATACATTCTAAAGCGTTTATTTATGACGTCGCGTCGTACCAAATTAAAATGTTATACTATTTTTAAAGATACTTCATTCTTTAGAAGTTTAGACTGAATTAAGCGTTCTTTTCACAATTATATCTTCCAACAGAGAGGCGTGCAAGAAAGTTTTTGACTCGAATTACTGGTTGGAATCCCTACGCCTTTTACTCACTAATCCAGCCGGTAAGATACAAGAAAGGGGTATTATAATTGTGACAACTATGTTGAGAAGCTCGAAAGACGTCGCTGTAAAACTCATGGAAACAGACATAAGAATACTGACGGTATTGACCAAAAATGATACCGTGCCAATCAAAATCGCTTTTGAAAGTCACATGACATGCAGCATCGTTCCTCATTTGCTACCCCGGTCACGTAAACACTATAATTGTAAACACTATGACTTGTATGTAAGCCGCGACCGATTTGCCCGCAATGTGAATTCTTGCCGGTTTATTTAGTTACACCCGTTGAAAGGTCGAGAAAGTTAGAGTGTTCGAGCAGCACGGAAAGATGGCACGAAGAGGAAGCGATCCGACAGGTAAAGAATTTACATTCTGTACTGTTTTGCAGACGGTCTGAACAAAGATTCAACAATATAAGAAAGACTGTTAAAAATGATATGAGATACGTTAGTAATAATCGGGAAAAGAAACCACACGAGAGCACACAATGAACAAAGAACTCTAGACTCATTAAAAACTTACCGAAAAACAAATACTCGGTTGACGGTACCATTTTTTTATGTAAGAAAAAATGTCGATGGAATGAGATTCACCCTCGGGCATAAATTTATCGCGCGTTTCAGGTAATTCGCTCGCCTTTCTCAGACTCTCTTTCGTCGAGGAAGTTGAATTTCCGAAATTCCGACGCGAGAAAGGGAGGAAATGTAAATTGTTCTTGACTCTTGCAGCATAGCGTACAAAATTGCATCTCTTTCTCTTGCGTTAAGATGAAATAAAATATTTACATACAGCGTCGTAAATTGTTTGGATAGTTTCACATTGTCTAATTTGCACAAACAGCTTCTGGAGATTCTGAGAACCTACACTAAATAATTACTTAAATGATTGACTCCTTCTGCGTTGTTTTCCAATGTTCAACAAAAGTCAACTTTCTGATATAGAAATTATTGCAACAATTGATTACAATTTACATGCAGATTACACACTTGAAATTGCATTGTTATTATTAAACTGTGCGTTTATTCTTTACCCATTATGCATATATTAGGCTTGTTTGTTTTAGCTGAACTTCTTGTACAGTTCACCTTTTCTCTTTTTCTTTCCAATGTGAAAAGAAAAAGAGGAAAGATGAACTGTGCAAGAAGTTCAGCTAAAACGAACAGGCCTATATTGTCTCATACATGCATATAATAATTTCATCTTCTATGCCTTTTGCATTTAAAATAATACATGTATAAATAAAAGACACGATATAAAATGTCAGAGTCTTTCTATGTTAAAACATATAATGTAACTGGGTCATATAATTTGGGTTGTACAGTTATTCCACCATTGTCAGTTATCACTGCAAAGGAATGGAACGAGAAGGGTAACGATGAGTTTAACAAAGGCAACTGGTCTGAAGCATTAAGTTACTACACAAAGGCACTGAAACTAGAAAAGGATGATACTGTAAAAGGAATGTACTACACAAATCGAGCTGCTACTTATTTAGAGCTGACCAATTACGAGAAAGTGGTTAAAGACTGTGACAATGCAATGATATGTACAAAATATTGTTGTAACAAAATATTGTATCTCAGATGTCAAGCACTAGAAGCGTTAGAAAGATTTGAGGAGGCATATCGGGATGCGAAGATCATTATTTCATCTGACCCCAACAACAAAGTTATTCAGCCCGTAGCGACGCGCTTATGTGAAATTGTACAAGAACTTCGTAATGAAAATATAAAAATTAGTGCCGAGGTAAATATACGTAACTGTTACAAAAGTTCGTCAACTCGCAAGACATGATAATTTAATCTAGATAAAATAATAAAAATGCAACACATTTTTCATACTGGATGTAAGTATTAGTAAAAGTTTTTGTTTTATTCAATATCACATATAATTTGACAAATGGATTTGAGTTTTTATCCCTTTTATTAATATAATTAGTAATTCTTGTTGATTAATAGTCTGCACACTCTATACGGGTAAAAATTACATCATACAAATATAATCTCATAGTTATTTAAATTTTTATTACAGATCATTATATTTAAATATACGCTTAATTTTGCTTTGTATTATAGGTATCAAAAATGCTGAATCTAGCATTTGACGTGAACACAAGTGAGGAGAAACGTAAAATCGCTATGGATGAACTGTATTTCCTCTCATTTGGTACGGAATTTGGTGCCGAGGAGGTTTTCAAACAGGGAGGTGTATCGAAAATCGCACAACTTTTGAAAGTGGAAACGAACGAGGAAGTAATCTGTAGCGCGATTCGTGTTGTAGGCGAGTTATGCCGGAATAATATTAGTAGAACCGAGTTTGTTATGAAATCTGTCGGTTTGTTTTGGTGTCTGAAAATGATGAACAGCACATCTGCAGAAAGAGTTAAAATCGCGTCTCAATTTTGTTTACAGGTAAATATCGAGTAAGATATGTGTACTTATACATGTATTTCAGTAATTAAAAATCTATTGCATATTTCGGTTGCAGCATATATTGACCAGTTACAGAGGCATGAATAATAAACCTGATTCAAATCGCAACGAGGATTTGTGCGAGGCGTATAACAAGAAATTAGACACGATTCTGTTGCGCTTGTCGTGCAATATAACGAGTAGATCGATAACAGGCCTTGCTAGAGACGCAATGATACAACTTATTAGACGTAACATTTATTGCGTAACTACAGACTGGGCCAAACGATTTGTCGAACTTCGCGGTGTGCAGAGATTGATGGAGATAGCCAGTCAAATGGAGGAATATGATTCTGAATCTTTGCTAAACATCACGTCTTCTACGCGAACTATAACTAGTGCGTGCTTAGCAAAAATATATAAAAACGTGTACTATGATGATAAGACAACATTTATCAACGCCATTGATGAATTTATTGAAGATAAATTGCATTCGCCTGACATAGAATCTAAAGTATGAATTTTGCAACTTTCGATCTTTTCTTGTCATTTAAATTGTTTGAAAATAAAAAGCCGAGTATCTTTTTAACTATAGCCGATTTGAACAATTTAAACTCTATTTTTAAAACAAAAATGTCAAAGAAGATTTTTTTTCAGTTGTCAATATTGTATATATTCTGTAAGTTTTAAGTTAAAATACGGTTATAACAGAGTAATCGAAATTTATTGAAGAATATGACTTTATCATCTAGTATTTTCTGAAACGTAATTTATCAGAAATGTATATTTTCTATCAAAATTAATTAACACTGTAGCTTCTCTAATTTTAAATCAATATTGTTTGTCGGGACGTAAAAATTAACGAATTGTTAATCTATTGTTTTACAGTTACGTGTAGTAGTTGCGATAACAACCTTATTAATGGGCCCGTCAGATGTTGGAAACGCATTTGTGCGTAAAGAAAAGATTTTAGAGATGATCTTCGTTATGGCGGAAACGGATGATGTATTGCAGCAGAAAGTGGCTCTCGAATGTATCGTTGCCGCTGTGACCAGAGAAGACAAGGTCGACGCAATCATGAATCAAGGTGTTAATACATTGAAAAAGCTGTGTCAGTCTAAGGATGATTCAATTCGGGTTCGAGCGTTAGTGGGTTTGTGCAAGTTGGATAATTCCGGAGACTCAGACGCGACTAACAGACCGTTCGCGGATGGAGTGACCACGGAATTGGCCGAGGCTTGCAGACGATTGTTGGTTAATCCAAACAAAAAAATTAGAGAATGGGCCATAAAAGGTCTGTCGTATCTGACTTTCGACGCCGGAGTCGAAGTGGAGTTGAGCGAGGATCAAAATAATGCCATTCATACGATGATTGAGATCGCCAAGACTGATGATAAATCGCTCATCTACAACGTGGTTATGACGTTGAGGAACTTGGGCAACGCTTGTGACGAGCAAGAACCCGAGATGATGGTATTGACAGAGTTTTTCAAACGTTATTTTTTCTTATTTACTACTAAAAAGTACTCCGATCAAAGATTTGAAACATTACTGGAGGCCAATGTGATCAACGTTCTGGTGAACCTCGCCAAAACGAACTGCAAGGAATTGCTAGCGCGCGTTTTCAACGCGTTATGCAGTGAACAGTCATCGAGAGAAATGGTTATTGGTGAAGACGGCACGGACATGACGGAGGCATTGTTGTCGTTAGCGGCGAAAGGCACAGTCAATGGAAAGAAGCTTGCTTCGCGAGCCCTGGTCTATCTAGCACTCACGATACAACCTGAGGTTGCATTTCCTGGTGATCTAAAAACGCAGGTTGTTCAGCCAATCATAAATCTTCTGAAACCGGAGTGTTCCGTCAATGAGAATTGCCAGACTCTAACAGCTTTGTGCAATCTAGCTGAAGTCGACGATTGCTTGCGAGAAGATATGTTCGAAGAAGGAGTATTTCAGAAGATTAAACCCTTTGTGTACGATGAAAATTATCTTTTGAGATTGGCGTCTGCAAATCTTATAAACATTTTGATATTGAGCCGTGAAGTCGTTATCCAGTATTTCGAGCAAGATAATTCTCGAGTTGAGTATCTTATATTATTGTGCAAAGACGAGAATCAAGATATTAAGTTTGCAGCTGCTGCAGCTCTAGTGAAGCTGACGGTGGCCAACAGAGAGGCTTGCAAGAAAGTTTTCGACTCGAATTTCTGGCTGGAATTCCTACGCTCTTTACTCACTAATCCAAGCAATAACATACAAAAAATGGGTGTTATATTTGTGCTAACTATGATAAGAAGCATAGAAGATGTTGCTGCAAAACTCATCAAAACAGGCATAATTGAATTACTGAGGGCATTGAGCAAGACCGTACAAAACAAGGATATCAAGGAATTGATATCCATCTCTTTAGAGGCTGTGTTTGCGGAACGATCTAATAGAGAAACATTCATTGCCATGCTAAGATGGGAACGTAATGTAGAACGTCAGTTAGGACAATTAGATATAAAATACCTTCTACACTTAGATATAAAATTATGGATACACGAACGTACTAAAAATGTACCCTTAAACATATATTCTGAATTCGGAAGGATACTAACAGGACTGATATGATATCTTTGTTGAAAACAGACAAAATATTCGAGATCTGTATGTCTTACATACTCCTTATATTTCAAATAGAGTGCTTTAAATAATAAAGTAAATGTTACATTTGTATTTCTGCAATTTTGTCGTTTGAAACGTAGTCATGCGATCATGTAATTATATTCGTGTATATATATCTTTAAATATATGTTTATTGTGCAAGACACATACATGCGGTTAATTTATTTGTTACATAAATTTGCCAAAGTAGAATATTAATATATATAGTATGAAATAATACATACACGGAGACGTACATATATCACTGGGCCGAGCCCGCGCTTTTGAAAGTCACATGACATGCAGCATCGTTCCTCATTTGCTAGGCTGCGTTCGAAAACTTTACTCGAGTTTCTATGACTGTAAACACTATGACTTGTATGTTAGCCGCGACCGATTTGCCCGCAATGTGAATTTTTGCCGGTTTCTTTAGTTATTACACTACTCGTTGAAAGGTCGAGAAAGTTAGAGTGTTCGAGCAGCACGGAAGAATGTCACGAAGAGGAAGCAATCCGAGAGGTAAAGAATTTACATTCTGTTCTGTTTTGCAGACGGTCTGAACAAAGATTCAACAATATAACAAAGACTGTTAAAAATGATATGAGATACGTTAGTAATAATCGGGAAAACAAAACTACACGAGAGCACACAATAAACAAAGAACTCTAGACTTATTAAAAACTTACCAAAAAACAAATACTCGGTTGACGGTACCATTTTTTTATGTAAGAAAAAATGTCGACGGAATGAGATTCATCCTCGCGCGTTTCAGGTAATTCGCTCGCTTTTTTCAGACTCTCTTTCGTCGAGGAAGTTGAATTTCCGAAATTCCGACGCAAAAAAGGGAGAAAGTGTAAATTGTTCTTGACTCTTGCAGCATAGCGTACAAAATTGCATCTCTTTCTCTTGCGTTAAGATGAAATAAAATATTTACATACAGCGTCATAAATTGTCTGGATAGTTTCACATTGTCTAATTTGCACAAACAGCTTCTGGAGATTCTGAGAACCTACACTAAATAATTACGTAAATGATTGACTCCTTCTGCGTTGTTTTCCAATGTTCAACAAAAGTCAACTTTTTGATATAGAAATTATTGCAACAATTGATTATAATTTACATGCAGATTACACACTTGAAATTGCATTGTTATTAATAAACTGTGCGTTTATTCTTTGCCCATTATGCATATATTAGGCCTGTTTATTTTAGCTGAACTTCTTGTACAGTTCATCTTTTCTCTTTTTCCAATGTGAAAAGAAAAAGAGGAAAGATGAACTGTGCAAGAAGTTCAGCTAAAACGAACAGGCCTATATTGTCTCATACATGCATATAATAATTTCATCTTCTATGCCTTTTGCATTTAAAATAATACATATATAAATAAAAGACACGATATAAAATGTCAGAGTCTTTCTATGTTAAAACATATAATGTAACTGGGTCATATAATTTGGGTTGTACAGTTATTCCACCATTGTCAGTTATCACTGCAAAGGAATGGAACGAGAAGGGTAACGATGAGTTTAACAAAGGCAACTGGTCTGAAGCATTAAGTTACTACACAAAGGCACTGAAACTAGAAAAGGATGATACTGTAAAAGGAATGTACTACACAAATCGAGCTGCTACTTATTTAGAGCTGACCAATTACGAGAAAGTGGTTGAAGACTGCGACAATGCGGTGATGATATGTTGTAACAAAATATTGTATCACAGATGTCAAGCACTAGAAGCGTTAGGAAGATTTGAGGAGGCATATCGGGATGCGAAGATCATTATTTCATCTGATCCCAACAACAAAGTTATTCAGCCCGTAGCAACGCGCTTACGTGAAATTGTACAAGAATGTCGTAATAAAAATATAAAAATTAGTGTCAAGGTAAATATACGTAACTGTTACAAAAGTTCGTCAACTCGCAAGACATGATAATTTAATCTAGATAAAATAATAAAAATGCAACACATTTTTCATACTGGATGTAAGTATTAGTAAAAGTTTTTGTTTTATTCAATATCACATATAATTTGACAAATGGATTTGAGTTTTTGTCTCTTTTATTAATATAATTAGTAATTCTTGTTGATTAACAGTCTGCACACTCTATACGGGTAAAAATTACATCATACAAATATAATCTCATAGTTATTTAAATTTTTATTACAGATCATTATATTTAAGTATACGCTTAATTTTGCTTTGTATTAGGTATCAGAAATGCTGGATCTAGCATTTGACGTGAACGCAAGTGAGGAGAAACGTAAAATCGCTATGAATGTTCTGCTTGTACTCGCACAAGAGAGATTTGGTGCCGAGGAGATTTTCAAACAGGGAGGTGTATCGAAAATCGCACAACTTGTGAAAGTGGAAACGAACGAAGAAGTAATCTGTAGCGCGATTCGTGTTGTAGGCAAGTTATGCCAGAATAATATTAGTCGATCCGAGTCCGTTATAAAATCCGTCGGTTTGCTTTGGTGTCTGGAAATGATGAACAGCACATCTGCAGAAAGAGTTAACGCGTCTCAATCTTGTTTACAGGTAAATATCGAGTAAGATATGTGTACTTATACATGTATTTCAGTAATTAAAAATTTATTGCATATTTCGGTTGCAGGATATATTGACCAGTTACAGAGGCATGAATAATAAACCTGATTCAAAACGCTACGAGGATTTGTGCGAGGCGCATAAGAAGGAAATAGGCACGATTCTGTTGCGCTTGTCGTGCAGTATAACGAGTAGAACGATAACAGGCCTTGCTAGAGACGCAATAATACAACTTATTAGTCGTAACAGTTATTACGTAACTACAGACTGGGCCAAACGATTTGTCGAACTTCGCGGTGTGCAAAAATTAATGGAGGTGGCCGGTGAAATGGAGGGATACAGTTCTGAATCTTTGCTAGAGATCACGTCTACCACGCGAACTATAACTAGTGCGTGCTTAGCAAAAATATATGAAAACGTGTACTATGATGATAAGACAACATTTATCAACGCCATTGATGAATTTATTGAAGATAAATTGCATTCGCCTGACATAGAATCTAAAGTATGAATTTTGCAACTTTCGATCTTTTCTTGTCATTTAAATTGTTTGAAAATAAAAGGCCGAGTATCTTTTTATAACTGTAGACGATTTGAGCAATTTAAACTCTCTATTTTTAAAACAAAAATGTCAAAGAAGATTTCTTTTTCAGTTGTCGATATTGCATATAGTCTGTAAGTTTTAAATTAAAATATAGTTATAACAGAATAATCGAATTGAAGAATATGACTTTGACATTTTCTGTAGCATTTTCTGAAGCGTAATTTACTAGAAATGTCTCCTATTTTCTAGCAAAATTAATTAACACTGTAGCTTCCTGGATTTTAAATCAATATTGTTTCACGAAACGTAAAAACTAATGACTTGTTAATCTATTATTTTACAGATACGTGTAATAGTTGCGATAACAGCCTTATTATTGGGCCCGTTGGATGTTGGAAACACAGTTGTGGCTAAAGAAAGGATTTTAGAGATAATCTTCGCTATGGCGGGAACGGATGATGTATTGCAACAGATAGTAGCTCTTGAATGTATTATTGCCGCTGCGACCGAAAAAGGCAAAGTCCCCGCGATCATAAATCAGGATGCAGATATATTGAAAAAGCTATGTCAAGATGATGGAGCGGCCAAGAAATTGGCTGAGACTTGCAGACGATTGTTGACTAATCCAGAGGAAGAAAATGATATAAGAGAGTGGGCCGTAAAAGGTCTGTCGTATCTCATTTTCAATGCCAAAGTCAAAGAGGAGTTGATCGAGGATCTAGAAGCCATTTTTAAGATGATCGAGATCGGCAAGACTGGTGATCAATTGGTTCTCTTCGACATGCTTTCGACGTTGGTTCACTTGTGCGACGCTTATAACAAGAAAAAAAAATATAATTTTTCCGAGGAATCTGAAGAAAGATTGGGCGCATTAGCAGAGCCCGATGTGATCAGCGCTCTGGTGGACCTCGCCAAAACGGACAATTACAACTGCAACAAGGAATTGATAGCGTTCCTTTTCAACGCGATATGCAGTGAACAGACATTGAGAGAAATAGTTTTTGATGAAGGCGGCGCGGAGGCATTGTTGTCATTAGCGTTGGATGGCACAGTCGAGGGAAAGAAGCAAGCTTCGCGAGCCCTGGTCTATCTAGCACTCACGATACAACCTGAGGTTGCATTTCCTGGTGATCTAAAAACGCAGGTTGTTCAGCCAATCATAAATCTTCTGAAACCGGAGTGTTCCGTTAATGAGAATTGCCAGACTTTAACAGCTTTGTGCAATCTAGCTGAAGTCGACGACAGTACGCGAGAACATATGTTCAAAGAAGGAATATTTCAGAAGATTGAAGCCCTTGGGTACAAGGAGGATTATCTTTTGGCGTTTGCAAATCTTATAAACATTTTGATATCAAGCCCTGAAGTCGCTATCCAGTATTTCGAGCAAAATAATTCTCGAGTTGAGTACCTTATGTCATTGTACAAGAACGAGAATCAACATATTAAGTTTGCAGCAGCTACAGCTCTAGTGAAGCTCTTGCAAGCCAACAAAGAGGCTTGCAAGAAAGTTTTCGAATCGAATTTCTGTCTGGAATTCCTACGCTCTTTACTCACTAATCCAAGCATTAACATACAAAAAATGGGTGTTAAAATTGTGCTAAGTATGAGAAGAAGCATAGAAGATTTTGACGCAAAACTCATCGAAACAGGTATAATGGAACTACTACAGAAAGCATTGAGAAACAATTAGAACAGTACCGTGCAAAACAAGAATATCAAGCAGTTGACATCCATTGCTTTAGAGGCTGTTGCGGGACGATCTAGTAAAGAAGCACTCTTCATAATAACATGGGAACGTGATACAGCATGTCGATTAGAACAATTAGACCTTCTAAATCGGGTATATGAACATACTAATAATGTCCCCTTAAACGTATACTCAGAATTCGGAAGAATACTGACAGGACAATGATATCTTTGTTGAAAAGAGATAAAATATTTGAGAACTAAATGTCGTTTATATTCCTTATATTTCAAATAAAGTGCTTTAAATAATAAAATAAATGTTGCATTTATATTTCTGAAATTTTGTCGTTTAAAACATAGTCATGCAATCATATATAATTATAATCGTGTTTATATATATATCTTTAAATATATGTTTACTGTGCAGGATATATTTAGATAGATACAGTTTATTTGTTACATAAATTTGCCGAAGTATAATATTAATATTGTGTGAAATACAATACACATACACGGAAACGTACATATATCACACTGGACTGAGCCCGCGGTTTTGAAAGTCACATAACAACTGATGCAGCAGCGTCGTGTCTCATTTGCTACGTCCACTCCGGTCACGTGGCTATAAACGCTGTTACTTGTAAAGGCCTTGGCACATAGAAAAACTTAAGCAATAAAACTTAAGCAGTAAACAAATCAGCCAATCACAGTCAAGAACTTAAGGCACGGCCCTATATAAGCAGTAGCGAATCCATACTGTTGATTTCTTACTGCTTAAGTTTTTCTATGTGCCAAGGCCCTAAGCCGCGATCCGCGGCCTTAATCCTCAATCTGACGTTTAATGTTTGCCGATTCATTTATAATAGTTGCTCTCGTTGAAAGGTCGATCAGTTGAAAAGCAGAGAAAGTTAGGGTGCACAATGGAGAGCAATAATGGGTTCCCTTTCGATGTAGCTGAGTGTACTATTTCTAGGCTCGCAATTGGCTAATTTGAAAATTTCACATCTTTTTTTTTAAATACATGTCACTTGAGTTAAGTTAGCTAGGTAATATAATTTTGTGAAGAAGAAATAAAGCTACCACTTAGGTCGGATATATTATACATACATATATTTTTTTCAGTAATGTGTGTTCTCAATGACGTTAAATTACAAATAGAAACGTCATTATTACTATATATTGATTATTCATAATCAACTATGGAATATTATTTGTAACTAATTTTCATGTATAAATCTGTGAAACGGTTTTTTGGATTTTCTTCAATATGACGAACATTTCGGATTATGCGTCTTCCGGAATAGTTTGTAGATTTGAAAAAGCGAATATACTCGTCGAGGCTGGGTCTTGGATTTCTGGCAGGGAAGATCGGGCAAGATCTATTCGCTTCAATTTTAAACTTATCTTTTGGTAAGGTCGCATAATCCGCGAATTATTTACCGTTTTCATTACACCTTCCGATATCGTGTAGGATACGAATCTGTCTCTTGCGATCTTGATATGACTGATGGAAGTGGTCTGAAAGTAAAGAAAAAAAATAATAATTTTTTAATATAAAAATGTTGTCCATGCCGATCGAAATTATTGCGTGTTTTAAAGAAAGGAACACTTTTTAATAAGTTATTTAATATTTTGGAGGGTACAAATTATTAAGAAGCAGATTATTTCAGAATCTTTAACGTTGCAAATTTTGAATATATTAATAATTTTTTTTTAAATTACTAAGAATTGTACTTTTTTATTTATACTACTAAATTGAATAACTTTAAAATATTCTCATTATCGTACCATATCCATGTAAAGTTGCCTGTCACCGTGACTATAATCCTTCTGATTTCCAAAAAAGTATATCGTTCTTCGCGGGCATTTTTCCGGCTGTCGGATTTTTTCCACCTGAAATCTTTCTATGGCTAAAGAACGCGCGAGGTCTTCGCTCGAGGACATGAATCCGATCTCGAAATTTTCGCTCTTCTCGGTAGAATCATCATCACTTTCCTCGGAATCTGGATCCGTAACGATCTTAACGTCGACTTCGCAGTGACCCACTGTCGAATTTTCCATAATAGTAAATCTATCGCGACGTTCCTGCATCTCGAAACCGACGTTCAGTTGGCTGACTATGATCTTGATCATGTCAAGCCTATATCTAGGAATCGACCTAGGCACCACCAGATTCTCGATACCCCTCGAATTGAATCTGATTTCGAAGGGCTCATTGCCCACGAATTTGTATCTCGTGGGTATAAAATCCTTAGCGTTCGAGCATCTATTGTCATTCGGTTCGGGACGTTTGATCCGGGAGTTCTGGAAGTGGCAGCTGAGACTGTCGTCTCCCTTGGGTCGACACTTGAGCTCGGTGGCGGTCATAGAGCAGAAATTGTCGTTCTCCTGAACGATGTTGGCCAGGGACATGTTCACGAGAACGTCGTACGTGCATTCCGGACCGTACATCGCCCATTCGGACTGCCGATGGGCATCATCGACAGTAATATTTGCAACTGTGAAATAATATACATGTAGTCAAGTAAGCCAGATCGGTATGGATACAAATAAGTTACGAGAATAAATTATGAGATATAATTGTGAAATAAGTACGAATTATATGGATTGTTGAATTTAAAATATTATTCCACTGTCCACGTTAATGATTCACCGACGAAACAAATTTTAAGGACGTACCTAGAAAAAATGGCAGAATCGTCACCAACATAGCTGATATCTGTTCTTTGACTGATGCTTCTGTCTGTCATCTGCCTCCTCTTTATACGAAAGATAACTGATTCATATCCTTGAAAATAATTTCACGGCGTACCATTTCCGCTTAGATTCTGCAGATATCTTCCGTATTGGTTGCGATAAGAGCATTGCCTTCGTACTTAGGATTGCTTTAATAATAGCATGCATCGCAAATGACAGCAAGGTTTAAATTGATAAATTTACCATTTGTCCTGTTTTTATCTGCTCTCGTTGACGACCGTTTGCGCATACATATCTTTATATATGTATATAAGTTAAAAGGAATTTTGAAACATTGAACAACCTGGTTTGCAAATGACATATGTATGTATAATATAAATAACATTCACAGAATTGATTTAAAAAATTGCAACTTTTGTAATTAGAAATCGGATCAGTTGGATACATTGATTAAAAAATAAATTTTGATAAAGTGTGCAAAGATATAATCAATATAAATTTAATATAGACTTTTATTTCTTGCCGTTCTTACAATATTATACAAGTAATAAAGCTTTATTCTCACATATAAAAATTCAACATTTCAATGTTATGACTTTTGCTTATTAATTATTGTCAACATTAGTATGATATAATTTCATTTATAATTATCCCAGATGTCATTCACACGCAATATAAATATTTGCAATATGTTCAACGTGAAAATGTAATATTGCACAATTCCGTTATTGCATAACCGTTTGAAATAATAGAAGAAAAAATAATCAAACTAAGTCACTTTGCGACAAGTGAATTTCTTAATTTCGCCTTTCATATCAAACGTTCGTTATTTGTTCGTGCACTATGTAGCACCGACAGTGAAACTATTTAGTTATCTTCCTCGGATGAATCGTCGATTAACCACCTGCCTATGAAGATACTAGCGGGCTCAGCTTCTTTCACAGCTGGCGGTTCGCTCTCCGCAGCTTGAATCGATTCGAGCCTAAGCCGTACGTTCTCATAAAGAGTCGTTACCACTGCTTCGGTTATTTTGCTCGTCGTTATCACGTTCGATGTACCGGATACAAATTCTGTCGATGTTACGATGATGTGACCATCCGACAAGCTCTGTAGTAAGAAAAAAAAGAGATTAGACTCAATTATCACAGCAATTAAGCGCGTACCCAGTGAACATAATGTCTCAAATCGGGAGATATGACGTCTTAAAGACGTCATACATATCTCCCGATTTGAGACATGCGTGTTGTCTGGGTGATAACGTATTAAACATTACTGCATATTGTGCTTTAATTAAATTATATTTTAATTTAAATTTATACTAACAATAAGTTGAAGTTAATTCAAAAAGTATTAAAGAGTTAATCATCTGTCAGAGTTCACGATTACAGTAATCTTCATGTTTTACAGAGAAACGTTCAATTTACAAGTAATTAACGTAAAGATAAATGTACTTAAGCGGCAGAAATGTGCTTACAATATCAGATATAATGTCGCTCTCTTCCCTGAAGCTCTCGGCACTGCCGAAGAAATATGGCACTTTATGCTCGCACATATGCAGGTTCCGGACCTTCCGTATCTGCACCAACTTGCCGTCCTTGAGGCCGAAAACCGGCCTGAGCGCATAGCTGGGTTTCGCGTACAACAAACGTCCCCCGGGCTTCTTATCGATTTTGAAGGTGGTGTAACACTCGCCCTGAGTGAAGTTCTCCATCACGTCAAAGGTATTGTCGCTTCCGACGCCATCGAACATGGCACCTATGCTCAACTGGCCCACGATCATGCGGATCATGTCCAGCTCGCGCGGCTGAATATTCTCGTTCACCACCAGGCCATCCAACCCCCGCTTATTGAACTTGATCTCAAACTGATCCTCGTTAACCTCGTAAGCTGGCTGCCGATTTATCGGGCCGGGTGGCACCACCGGTTCCAACGGGTCCAGACTATCCACGTGGAAGCTGCTCGCCTTGGAGTCCTCGAAGTGGCAGCTCAACGTGTGACCGCTCTTCGGCTGGCAGATCAGTTTTGACACCAAGTTTAGCCGCACGCTACCATAGACACCCTCCTCTGGAATCGCCGTGCAGTTCACCTCGACTTGGAACGTGTATACCGGTCCATGTTCCCATGGCTTGTCCACGGTGAGATGCGCGGCTGAAGAAAAAAGGTCATTATGTCATTGCGCGCACTGAACAAGTTATGGCAGCTGATCAGGCGACGTTTATTATTCGACTAGAAAGATTGAATGGGCCGGTTAAGCATGAATGAACCTAGATTAGAGTGGTGGTGACGTCAAACGGGCCGACCGCGACCGTTAAGTCTACGGTTAAATATTTCAATTACACAATGTTTTTCATGTTTCTGATGAATATTATAATATCCATCATATTGTTCGGTCACGCAATCGATTGTTCGATTCGCGACACGCCGATTCGGACGCGTATCATTCGGGTTATCGGTACTTACAATAGGACGCTCTTTGACAAAACGAGAATCGATCACAAAGTACCGGAAATGGCGAACGCGATTCGAGTCGAGTCGAGTCGAGTCGAGCCGTTATGCAGGTGTCACAATAATTCCAAATTCTCACCTAAAAAGAACGGTATCACTACCACGTTCATGGCGACACCGTGCAACGTTGATCTACTTTAATGGAGTTACTGATGTACGGGCTGCTCTTATACGAGTGGCTAAACTGCACTACTGACCTCTTCTTACGATTAGCCAGCTCCAATTTATCCAAACCCGTTCTCTATTTGGCACGGGAAAATAAAGCATCTGCATAAGAATAACATCTTTAGAGATCAACGATGGCATAGCGATGGCGTCCGGATAAGAAATAAATAACGATTAAATATATGGCTTTGCGGATTCGATTATTTGTCGATGTAATTGGATAAACTCTATTTTCAAGCGCACATGTATATTTATAAATATAAGAGAAGTAGAAGAAAAGACATTTGTGTAAAATAAGAATAATAAAGCTTAATGAAAAATAGGTGATCAAGAAAGTCACTTTTTGATTATATTATAGTTATTTAAATTAATTTTTCTTATTGGTCTCGCTAATATCCTTAAACACCAACATCGTGATTTATCTATGAATCGTGTATAATGAAAAGTACTTAATAATTATCCAATAAAGCCATATCTAAAGGAAAATAAGATGCCCAAGAGATTTCTTATCACAAATTGTATCTGTCTTTTCATATCATGAATTAAGAATCAATCTCCATGTGATTTTGACGAATATTAGAAGTAATTCTATTATATTAGAATAAAATATTAGAAGCTTCTAATAAATATCACAAGTATACGCAGGGAGAAAAGATCGCGCATTAAGATTTTCCCTGTTATAGATTTTAATCTGCCCTTCGCGGATGATCGCTGACACTGACAATAGGCAGTGATGAGTCTTAATCGAATAATCGAGTGGACCTAACTGACCTAGGAAAAACGGCACTCTAACAAAATCTACCGTGACGATCACCGTGCACTGTCGGTGGACCACTCTGACTTCTTCCCTGAACAAACTGCCTTTATATTATGTATGACGTCTAGATATAAGCATTATAATGCAGGCAGGCGTTGAAATATATTCGTGACGGTACATTTTGGTACATTGTGCATTCGTATCAGATGACAAGATTGACAAGAAGTGACGGAATGATTAATTAAAGATTAAATGAAATAGCATCTCATTTGCAGCCAGTTTCTTCTGTTGTCTTATTGAATGATTCGGTCACATATACTATCAGTCGAGAGTTTAACGAACCGGTGCACCAATAAGAGTAATATCTATCGCTATACTGTTAATTAATATACATATATGTATATACATTATAAAAATATAAAATCCTTTAGGATGCGTGTGCGGGTAAATATAGCAATAAAATTGGGATCGCAAGCTCTTGTTGTCGGAATGGAGTACGCGTGCCTCGTAATATATGTATGTCGTAAAACTCGGTGCAGTCGCGTCATAATTGAGACGTAAAATATTTGAACGGCCGATACCTACAACGGAGTGCGTTTATTGACCCAAGGTCATTGTAATGATTTCATAAGCGATGAAGTGCGCTCGAGATGCGCGGTCTATGGACGATTTAACAAAAGCAAACGTTGATATAGCAATCCTGTGCGCTAACATAGGAGGTCTGTATGCAACGCATCTCTTCCTTCGCAAGTTCTTGAATTTGAAGTGTATCCGAAAAATTATTTACAAAAATGATAAATCAGGCCGATTGATACGTTTGTGTGAGCGTCGCAAATTTAAGAAAGAACTTGCATTATTACAAAATTTGCGAAGAAAATGTAACTTGTGAAATATCTTTGTGGCTAATACTCGAGCAAGAAAGTGGAGTTCTCGCGGATCAAGTGACATAATTTTGCCATTAACACATGGATAAGACAATGATCTCGTTTGTGATATTTAAGTAGGTAAGATGACCGATAAGAAATGACATATAAGTTAGCTTACACTAACTTATGCTGCTTAACCACTTTAGCTTAAAGACCACCGAAATAGATTTTTGCATTTTAGTCAATTTGCCGATCTAGCTCTTCATTTTAAATACACAATTATTATTCTACAAAAATATAAATAACACAAAATATAATTTCATTTTAAATTATTTATATTGCATAAGTATAATGTATTATAATTAATTAAGGAGATTGTGAGGAGAATCAGAAATGTCTGAATTTTTTTAGATTCTTTTCACCAGTTAGTTTTTGAGATATATAATATTACAACATTAAAGAATCTTGAACTTTGTTATAAATGATCTAAAAACTAATCGGTGGCAAAATTTAAAATAATTTACATGATAATATTATTTATAAAACAGTTTGTGTGTACATTCAAACGGCATAAAGATTGCTTTTAAAAATTGCAATAATTTCTTCGTATCGATAACAATATTATAATGTTCAACTTTCAAATAGAACTAATATGGCCATCTAGTAGTACAATTCTGCAACTGAAAGCATGGAAGCATGTTCTTCTCGCAATCAGACGATAATTACGCAATTTCGAGAAATCAAAATACCAATATCAAATATACAGAAATTAGGAATTGTATAATTTTCACGGAAAAAATACGGAAACGAGCGGAAGAAACTTTAGCTGATACATCCTTCGGAATTAATCTATCATGATCCCCGACATTGAGGTAAATCGGATATAATGATTTAATTGTGATAGTATTATATCTTGAATGTATTTCCTGTTTACAAATTGTACAAGAATTTATATATACATAAAAAAAATTAAAGATTATTTGCTAAATCGCGTGTTATGTTAACAACTTAATTTTAACATATGCATGAATATATTCTCTTATAATAATTTTATATTTATGTATATTTATGTAAAAATTTTATGTGATTATTGCTAATAGATCCATATACGTATGTATGTTCTGTAACTAACGAAAATTTTACATGGAATTGTAGTTCCTAGAATTTTAAGTTTGGAAATTTCAACACAAAAATCGATAAAGTATCAAGAGAACATAATCGGCAAAGAGGATGCATATCTAAAATTATATATTTCACAATTTTGTAAAACCCATCATTTAAAAGTAAATATTTAAGACTGAAAGAAACTTGATAGGAGATTAAGATTGATAAATGACTGTGGAATAATGGGTATCTTACGTAACAATGTCACGACTAGTTTCGCCGTACCATCCTGGCACAAGGAAATCGAACTGTTGCATTTATAACGTACCTTCCTCCTGCCTATTCCTGTACATTTATCGATTTAAGAACGGCGTGTTTATTTTATCTCTTGTCTATCTATATGTCTCTTGTAAGAATTATAATTTTTTAGAAAGTGGTTGTGTCTCCTACAAGAATCTCGAGATACATTTAAAATATAATCACAGAAGCTTTTTGGAAATAAAAGATATGTACAATTCAAGAAGAATAATACTCTATTATTCGCACACACAATCTTTTATATTCAACATCTTTTATGTCCTTAAAAATGCATGCGCATATATGTATACGTATTCGCAATAAACTTAATATTAAAGTAAAAATAAACAAATATTGTTATTGAGTAATAGATTAGCATATTTCATTATGCTAAAGGCACTATGTTTAAATTTATAATTGGTTTCCAATACACTTCCTTATCGATGATTCTGCGTCGTATCATATCATTTTTGTTCGATGACAAGAAAAAATCTACCACAAATCACGAACAATTATTTTTTAAATAAAATATTCGTATGATTTAAATTTTATTTCATGTCATGCCATAATACGATGACGAATACGATTAGACGATAATTTATTATCTAAGGTTTTTCGATATAATTATTATTTCACTATTAATTTTATTATTACTTAATTAAAAGCTATATTGCTTTATTATAATGTTCGACTATAAAAAAGATTTATAATTATATATAATCTAATATTTTCATAATCGTTTTATATATAATATATAAATATAATATAATAATAATGACAATAACAAATTACATAAATAATATAATAAATAGAGAGGTTGCATATATTTATATTATTCATAATTTAATTTAAAATTTCTAGTGACCACTAGTGCGCGAAACGCAGGAATACATCACTATTTACTTTACTATTTTTTTATTGATCTGCATATCAAAGATCATCGTTTTTCATTCGTGCAGGCGAGCATTCTGCATCTGACGCGCAGTTATTCCAATGACGTAGGCGATTCTGAACTTTACACAGTGACTTATGTTATAAACCCACGTGGCAAGTTTTTAGGCGTGTCGAGGTTGATTTGTACTACCACATTAGACACATTATTAATGTTATTATACAAATATGTAATACGGATATAAATAGAATAAATTTTTTCGCTAAAGCGTTTATCTGAAGTATTAATAAAAATATTCGTCTTATAAAAATAAATTAGCATTTTTAGAATATAATATTCAAGTTATAAATACGGCCAAATCTATCTTGAGATCTATTTTTTAGCAACTTATATTTATCATAGAAAATGATCTTAAAAGCCAATTGTCTCATCGTGATCGAGCAGTTTTGCCATTTGCACGATTTTGATGACAACAAATGTTCATGAAAGTCGTACTGCAAACGAGATTTCGCTTTATCATTTTTAACGGGAACTATGACTTCTCGCTGGTAACTCACGGTGAAATTTATCACGCCTGATGGTTCAAAGCTGGTTGGGAAAAACCCAGTTCGGCACCGTTTCCATTAAAGCCCGCAGCAGCAAGCGGCCTATTTAATTCCCACAATCTGATTCCATCACGGTCAGACGAGAAGAACGATCGTAAAATATTTTGCTCTAACTGTATTTCTGTTTCGCGTGACCGCGATTTGCGAGAACAGAAAATCGTAAAAGCGCTCTCGATTAGATGCACAAGCACGAAAGCAGTGTAATTCACAAAGAGAAGCATCGTATACCTCGTCTAATTACTTCTGAGAAAATTTCGTTGACATATAGAGTGACTCAAGATATGGCTGAAAATACACTGTCTTCGGACTCAATTACAACGTCAATTTTCTATTGTAATAAGTAAGTTTCTATTGTAAATTATATATAAATATTCGTATTGGACATACATGCACATGGCATGAAGTACTATTATATATATTATTACAAATTAAAAATCTTAATTTTACATAATGTGGCTTAGTACGTTACTGAAATTAAACTTCTCGTGCCTACGCTACTTAAGTGTTTTTCAAGACATCCTGTGCATTGCAGAGAAGATTACTGATCTGGTATTTCCGTTGATACGCCAACGGCAAAACTGGAATTTTGCTTTA
Organism: Temnothorax rugatulus; assembly: GCA_035220575.1. Lineage (NCBI taxonomy): Eukaryota > Metazoa > Arthropoda > Insecta > Hymenoptera > Formicidae > Temnothorax > Temnothorax rugatulus. The sequence goes on along the minus strand of JASTWL010000182.1, from coordinate 121,624 downwards.
ACCAAGTGGGTGTACTTAAACGATGAGTTTTTCATCAAGAATAAGAGTGAACATTCCGTTGTCACAGAACGAGAGAAAAAAATCTGTTCGTTCCAAGAACCGACAAAGAAACCGCGGCTTGAACGTGAAAACCGCGTAAAGATAAAAATCTGAAGACAAGAGTCGGAATACAACGGAAAAACGAGTTCTAAGAAAATCTTCAGAGGAAAATGTACTAATTTTCCATCGCTCCTATCGCTCCTGTATGTCATTAATTGTTTGTGTGGCTGTTTTGTAATTATCATAGTTCACGCGAATTATCGATAGAAATTATAAGCGAACTTAATTGCGACACCCGGGATATTTTTTATGTGGATAAGTGCTGCACATAAGCTTAGAGAAATAATGTAATATTTATCAAAGTGCTATTTATATTGAATGTTCTGCGAATGATTTATGATGAAAGATTTGCAAAATATGTAATTCTTGAGATTACTGCAACATTACTCCCATTTCTTCGCAATGATCGAGAATCTTTAGTTAAAAGCGACATGTAAAAATTTAGTTGATACATCACAAATAATAAGATAATTTTTATCTTCTATTACGCGTATGATAAAGATTACGTTGCCATGAACTGCCGATCGTACAATAATTTTTGCAATCCGCTCTTGCTTTCATTACGTTGCTTATCTTTTAAACATTAACGAGAAATTACGGCGCGCTCCATCAGGGATCTTGAAAATATGCTAGCATTAAAAGTATCGATACTTTCCAGAGGTCTTTGTAAGGTTACGGCATCGTTTGAGATATCATTTTTTACTTAATGTTTCTCGTTAATGTAATTAAATAATCGCATCGAAATCGCCGCGTGGATTTTGCTGCTATCGCTGTTTCCATGAAATTCGTTCTAGGCAGGAATTCATGCGAATAAACAACTCGTATCTCTTTCTTCACGAACAATATCTGCGGATTCGTAATGACATGGATTTATTGACTTAATTAAATTCAACATCTTGTTAAAACCGCAATGAAAAGCCACGATAAATATGGGCGTAGATATAACGTGCTGGCGAAGCTAAAAAAGCATGAAATTTGTCAGTGTTGCTGACCTTGCAATTTCACACCTCGCTATTCAGACATAATCATTCCAAAATTCTCATAATCTTTCGAATGGATACCTAGGAAATAAGTTCATTCATTATTCACTCTCGATTGTTATTGACTAATTAAAAATTAACAGAAGAATAACATCGGAATTACGAAGTTTTAAATTTCGTATTCTCTAGAATGTCTAGAAGATTGTAATTCTGAAAAAGTGAAAAGATAAATCAAACTGAATGGTTGCAAATCCGAATTTCAAGGTATTATTATTTATTTCTTTTTTTCCTCGATATTATAGAAGAGCTTGATATGCAATAAAAGAACAAAACCTTGTTTTATATATATAGTATATATTCCACATACTCTTTCTGTGTTTAGAATCACATTTAGCAAATAATATCATCAAGTCTTGTGCGAATTCGAATTTAGGGAATTCACTGATCGCGGAATTTACGCGCGTGAATGAACCGAGATCGAAAGAATGACTGACGACATAACTTGATCGTCGTGATAAATAGCGAGTTCATTTTCTTCGCTCGAAACTTGACTCGCGGATGCGCGCATTCCGGCGGGAATATTTTCTTATCCGGCAGTGATTTGTTTACATCACTTTGCAGACTTTAACGTCCAGCAAGATAACGCAAATCCAATGACTGGGGGAAGTTTCCCACAGACGCATGACTCGTCGGTTTCGTAGTGGGGGTCACGGTAAAATCGAGCGATTTATATAGAAGAAGGAATGCTTGCCACACCAGCACTTGAGTTTCGAACGGTGAATCGCATGATCGTTAAATCTCCCAGTCCCGTTGGATAGCACTGGTGAAATTTTTGCGTGTTTATCGAGTTTACTAAACACCTCGAGATATTTGACAATCATGGTAAATAAACCTTTCTAATGTGGTATATTGTTAATGATTATTTCCATTAAGAGAATAATTTCTGTAATTTCTATAATTTCTCTAATTTTAAATAATTTTAAATAAATTTTTTTATAAACAAACATTTACAAAGAAAGTGAAAGAAAAGGGGAATTTATTGTTTCTCAATCAAGAATATTATATATTAGTATTTATTATACTAATACTATATGTAATTTAGAAGAGAGATTGTTTGGATAATTTATATTTATTTCAGTATCAATGTTTAGTTAATAATAATCTTCCCGAATAAGTAAAATTTGTTAAATGATGCAGATACGAAATTCTTATAAATTTTTGAGAGTATAATCATTCTTCGTCCATCGAAACTGAGATTATTTTCCATTACAGCTGAAATACACCATACTCTTCACCACTGTGTTCTGCATGGTGCAGTCGCAACGGCCGTGGCATGCTGGGAGCGGTTCTCGTCTGCCTCAAGTTCTGCCTCAATATATCGATGAGCGAATAGCGGCGGAGCAAGCGGCTCAAGAAGGTCAAGCAGCTCAAACGGCTCAAGGGGACCAAATCGTACCGAATCAAGGGATTCAAGGAACCTCAGGGAGCCAAGGGGTTCAAGAAATTCCAGTGCGCCAAGGGGCACAAGGAATCCCAGTGAGCCAAGGAGCTCAAGGAATTCCAACTTATCAAGGGGCTCAAGGAATCCCAACTTATCAAGGGGCTCAAGGAATTCCAACTTACCAAGGGGCTCAAGGAATCCCAACTTATCAAGGGGCTCAAGGAATTCCAACTTACCAAGGGGCTCAAGGAAATTTAGCGGGACAAGGAGTTCAAGGAACTCCAATAACTGGTACTACCGGTAACACGCTGCTCGGAAACCGAATTGACAGTGGAGATGGCAGGTTTTGCAGCTGCACCGTCTCTGAGCACGACCATAAATCCAGCTGATCTACCGGTCGATGCTCACGGCGATATTGACCTGGTGAACAGGATCAAGACCTGGCCGAGGGACAAGCAACCCTTCTGGTACATCAACTGGCAGGCGATCCAAGCCCATCGTGGGGACGTGAACAACACTGGCCAGCCAGCTCAGACGCAACCGAGCTCGAGATCGTTCTTCGCGGGTTAAGACTTAAGACTCCGGACGAATTTTAAATCGGACAACCGACAAGACTGTAAATTTAAGCATTTTTAAGCATCTTCTAGCAGTAAGATAAGGATCGTTGATATTTATGGTTGTTGACAACAGCGGTTATTCCTAGTCAAAACGTCATTCTGTCTCTTTGGAGAAATACGCGATTTCACATTTACGTTTCGAAGAGTCGTCAAACAGAATTATTTATTCCGATCCGGTTTCTCGAGGACAGAGGATTCGGATTTTCGGGCGCAATCGCGCGAAACAAAGGTCACGTGATTGTGCGAATTCGCATGACTTGCTTTTATATACAATAGAATTAGTGACCGAATTTTTATACGAAAAAAAAAGAAATAATGATATTATAAAACTCCAATTACAGAATAAATTTTAATATTTCCAGAAAATGATCGCAAAAATTTATTTCAAAACATTACTGAGGAAAGCCGAAATATATTTATTAACAGTTTAATGATACGTCACCACGACGGCACGATATCTTTACACACTGTGAATGCTGTGATTTCTTTAATAGTTAAAATTTTCGTTGAATCATTATAGATGTTCTTTATACACAGTATAAAGTCACTAATGATTTTTTTATAGGAAAAAACTTGTAATTAGATTATTTCCAATATCTTCTTTAATCCGATTTAAAAGCAATTAACATGTATCATTTACGATATATTTATATTATTCGTTTTATAAAGAAGATTGGATGAGAGGGAGGGCGGCATCGCGTAGTTTGCATTCAATACAAATTTATCAATGAAGTCATGTGAATGACATCGGAGCAACGCGCGACGCGACGCGCGACACAATCCACCTGCCGTCAGCCGTGCAGGACGGAGGACGGTCGGCAGTCGACAGTCGACACGCCAATGACGAACGCGCAACGTCGTTCACGTCGTAGACGTCGTACACGACTCGACCCGTCGCGATTGGCTGGCCGTTCTGCGCACGTTGGTCGTGCTGCCGATGACTCGTGACGTCAGGGTATCGTCGGCCAATGCTGCCTCGCGGATCCGCAGTGTTGGCCGCGCGCGCGTGCGGGACGCGAGAGTGTGTGCGTGCGCGTGTGTGCTCGGTGGGCTCGAGGTTTCGAGGAGCCACGCGGAAACGCGAGGACGACCGACGACCGACGACGGACGGACGGAGCACGGAGCACGGAGCACGGAGCCAGCATCTTGGTCGCGCGACGACGACGACGACGACGACGACGCGCCGCGAAACGCGAGAAACGGCATCAGACGATCAGACGCGATATGTTGGGCGAAATTTACGTCTGAGAGGTATCTCGTCGCGACTCGCGCGTGCTACAGCTACGCGTACTTGGTGGAATCAGCGGGTCGAGCGGGCGCCGGGCGGGGAGGGGGGAAACCGTGGACCGTGAATAAGGGCAAGAGGTGGAGGAGAAGGAGGAGGCAAATGCGTCTGGCCGCGGCGCGACACACACACGCGACCGCGACGGCCGCGACGGGAGCGACGGAGATCGCGGGGGTTTGGGAGAGAGCGAGAGCGAGAGCGAGGGAGAGTAGATATAGCGTGGAGTATACTACCGCGCCGCACCTGACAGTCCACGCGGCCCGGCCCCCGAAAAACAATCTCGCCACGCTATATACACGCGAGGACCGCGCCGTGTTTCACTCGGAACGCGAGCGCCATTGGCAATGTCGGGAAGTGACAGCCCAACATTCTTTCACGGCCAGCCCTGGTCCAGCTGGATCGAAAGAATCGGACGGGACAAGCCGCTGAGTAAGTGCGCTCAATCTGTCCATCGCGACGCCGCCTCCGCACGCCCGCAGCCCCAGGCCGACGGCCACGGGCGTCGGAGGCGCGCGTACCCTAACCTCACTTCGACGCTCCTTTGTCCGGCCGATGCCGATGGTAGCGCGACACGCGCGAGCGTGCGCGCGCGTGCGTTCGCTCACTCGCGAGGGGCAATGTCGTAGTCGAAGGGGGTGTTGTGTACAATCTATCAATGGCACGGGGGAACGATGGCACGCCGTGATTTCTCGCGTGCGCCCCCGTCGCCAATATGAAGCTTCGCGAATGATTTTCAGGACCGACAATTATGCAATTCGAGCGAGCGTATAACGCTTTCGATCATAGGCGGATAGACTCGATTGACGGTGTCTTTCATATGAGACATTGTTACCGAAAGAAAAAGAGAAAACGAGAATCACGCGACGTTTTCTTCCCTCTCGATTTGATCCTCTCGTGAATTTTGTACAACAGCTGTTATGCATGTATGCTAGATGTAAATAAAAAGAATAAAGTTGACTTATCCATAAAGTTCTGTGTTCTTTATTTCGTATTTATATTTAAAGGCTGAACTACACTTGTTGAGAAAATTTTAAATATTTCTATTAATTTGAAATAATCTTTTAACAGTATATGTTTGAGTGTAGATGTATAGTAAATTTTTCAATATAAGCAATATTTTGAACGTATATTAAGCATAAATATCTGACAGATCTTTAATGTATATGCATGATCCTAATCTATTAATAAATGTAATATGTGTATGGGCATGGTTAAAATATTTCATATTTTATTATATTTATTATATAGTATATAAAAAAACCATTGTTTTTCTGGGATAACTATTTTGTTGATTAATATTTGATACTGTTATGAACATATTGCATGTTTTAGGTGATGAAGAAACAGAAGTCCAGCCATCAAGTTCAGTCACACGTCTTTCTTCAGATGGTAATTATTAGTTTCCTCAATATATATTAAAAGAATAATAATAATAATATTAATAATACATATACACAATCATGCAGATTATTATTTCCTTCTCTCTTAGACATTTTCCGTAGTATTAATATAATGAAACATTTTTCAGATATTGATTTATATGGCTTTTGTCCAGAGAGGGATGATTTCTATGGAGTAGTGTGTGAAATATGCGATGCCATAGTGAAACCACAAGCTCTCATTCAACATATGGGTATATATTCATATTTTACTGATTATTACATTAGTGAAATGAGCATGATATAGTCCAGAATCTTAAATATTTTTTTAATGCAGGAAACAACTTGATTCTTGATTTTATGAATGTAATTACAAGCCAAAATTATATTTTGAGGACTTTAATAGCAATATGCAATTAAAAATGCAAAATTTTTACGTGTTTCTTAATGGACAATACATATATATATATATATAAAATTTGATGTAATATTAAGTCAAAGTCAAGTTTTTAACTTTTAATGTGAAAGAATAATTTTGTTATATCATAAAAAATATGTATATACATAATGATTCCATTTACAGTTATAAGATTTATTCAGTCAAATTATCGAAATATTTAAACTTATTAGCGACTTGTATTGCAGGGATTAAACTTGTAAACACACCTTCTATTTTGCCACAGAGTGTCGCCATCCTTCCGGCATGGCAAATTTCCCGCCTCCCGCGACTCCAATCGCAAAACCGTCCGTAAAAACTCCCTTCTGCAAGGTCTCCAAACTGAAAAGAAGCACCCAACCATCAGCTCCTTCTTCAGTTTCCTCCGCGATTCCAATTGTTGGCGGCGCGAAGCTGAACCACACGACCGTCAAGCGTACTGCGGATCAGGCGAACTTGTCTGCAGGTGGCTCGCTGCCGATCTCCTCGTCACCTCGATCGCCTCTCGAGTCGATCACGGTGCAAACTACCTCTCCTAACGTGGCCGGTTCTTCGAATATTATTAGCGCGTCGACAAGCAGCGGAGGCAGCCCGAGCAAAAGCCCTGGTCCCAGCAGTAGCAGTGGCGGCAGCCAGCCTCGTCGGAAGAGACTCAAAACGGATCGTTCGTTGCTCAAAGATCGCGAGTACGATCCCGACCGGCACTGTGGCGTATGGAACGAGGAGACCGGCAAGCCCTGCACCAGGTCGCTCACATGCAAAGCGCACACTGTCTCGCTGCGCCGAACGGTCGTCGGTCGCAGCAAGACCTTCGACAAGCTCCTCGCGGAACATCGTGCCGCGAAGGAGCAGCCGAATAGCGGCGGTAGCCGGCAGACGACGAAGGTGACGGTCTCCGGCACCGTCACCGTGTCCTCGGCCGTTACCGCCGCCGCTGCCGCCGTATCCAACCTGAATAATCCCCTTGCTCCCAACACTCCGGTATCCATCGCCGACTCGGAAACGCCAAGCTCACCACCCGTATTGTCGTTACCGGACACGTATCCACTGCCAAAGGTAAGCAGCAAACAACTGCTTTTTCGTATTCGCAATTTTGTATCTAAAATTTTCTCACACATACATATACTTCCTTCCCTTCTTTCCCCTCCCCCAAATTTCCTGTTTCTCTACTATCCTCGGTGTGAATCTTCTTCATTTGCCACGCTATTGTTACTATTATGATTAGGCTCTTTTGCGCGAACAATCTGTGTCAAGAAAACAAGATTGCTCGCGCAATGATGAAATGAAAGTTTCAGTTTGATTGTGTGTAGTTGAAATAAAGTTGTATAAGTACTGTTCTTTTATGTACATATATATATTATTATTTTCGGTGTATCTGAGAAAAATACGGGAGATAATATGTGGCTTTCTTACTTTCTATCGAAATTATTGTGTACGTTTCGATAAGTTGGAGATATTGTGCATGATGTTGTCTCTCTTTCTTATTTTTTATTAAGCTTTAAAAAGAACTTTCATTTCTGCATACTGTTATAGTAATAGATGTTGGAAAGCTGACTCGAAGAAGGTGATATAGAAATACCTCTTTCTAGGAAATGTAAAAATAAATTTGTTTCACTTGATCAAGTTAAGCTCAGACGAAGCTGTTCTAGGAATTCTAAAAATTCTAGTGGTCCTCAGGAAATTGGAATCCGGACATATCCGGAATCGAATAATACCAGAAGAAATTAACAATTTTCTACGTACCTTTCACAAAAATAAATATCAAATCCAATATTTTATATCAATATATCACCATATTCTTAAATTTACGTAGTACGATTTTGATATTATGTTTTTAATATTATGTTTTACAGATTACTTTTAATTTATTAAGAACAAAGTTTATTTGAGTGCGTATATTTTTATGCTATAAAAAATTTTTTTAATTATAAAATTTATTTTTAATAGATAATAAAAGAACCAAAACCGCTTAAAAAATATATAGATATATTAAAATATTTCATATTTTAATTTGTTATATGCACAATTTTTCTTAAATACTTTGGCTGTCTGATAAAAAGATAAATGTCATCAATCTTCGCAAATTTCTTTAGATGTTCAAAATATAAAAATTATTTCGCAATCAAAACGGAAACAAAAAAGAAATATAGAATTATGCGATTCTGCTGACAAACATGGATCGATCGACCCAGTCGAGACACAACCACAAGTTAACGCGCGTAAAGACAGACGCAGAGAGTGTCGGTTGATACTTGTTTTCTGTTTTTGTTATTGCAGGCTGTTGATTTGCTTTATCGGTGTCTGGCCCCGCATGGCTCCACTAAACCTGTAAGGCATGGTTTCTTTTAGGCACTTAAACGCCACCTCTTCTTACGGGCTCTGTAATTCTTACTCTACATGATGCCAATGTTTCTCTCTTTTTAGACCAAACTCGAGGAGGACTTTGTCAATTCGGAGGAGCTGCGGAATCTGGAGTCCACGCTGGTGGCCAATTCTACCGTCGCTGGCAGCAGCAGTAGCAACAGCAGCAGCGGCTCGTCGCAACAGCAATCAAATTCGATGATGGCACCAATATCCGTGATGCTGCCGTCACTGTCCCCGTTACCGGGTGCCAACAGCGAGGAGTCGCCAGGAGTAGCTACTTTGATACCAAGCACTATCACGACACCCGCAATGCCAGTCGTACCGGCACCACTGCCAGCCACTTGCGTACAACCACCCACGGTGGTCGCCACGGTGCTCGAAGGCGAGACTCCGGTGGACATCGATGAGACCATGTCCATGTACTCGCCTGTTTACACCACCAAAGATACCAAGTCCCAACTAGTGATGCAGATACAGTCGCGGCCAAATAGCCATTCGTCACAGTCACCCATCTCGGTCAGGAGCTATCAGCAGATACAAGCTTCCATGCCGAGTCTGAATCTGTTCGAACCGGTGGAGCAGCTGGAGCAACAGCATGCCAGTCAAATCAACGGCAAGAGACTGAACCATGCGAGCTCGGTGTCGCGGCAGCAGAAGAGGCACAAGTCGCAGCATGAACAACTGTTGTATCAATCGCAGGATTTTCCGACGTCTGCGTCGATCCAGGTCGAAGCAACGACCACGTCGTCGCCGTATCCTCACTTTGGCGATATCTCCTGGTCGAATTGTCATCCGGAGCCGTTAGCGGTTAGCCGGTGGCTCCGCATCTCGTCCAGCCGCAAACAATACAACTTTAATATTCACTGACACAAGACCCCACCCACTCCGGGCTGAGGACCGTGTGTCGCGGGCGTCGTTTGTCTACCTCCTTATCTTCACGAGACCCCCTTTTTCTTCACCGTCGCCCACGTCATCATCCTAATCATCGCCGTCACAATCGATGTTGCGTATACAGCCCGTCGAGGGGGGAAGACTCTTGTTTCCGCCATCATCACAATGTGATTACTTCGCGCAACGAGTATCAATCGCGATGTATCACAGATCGCCCTGGATGACACTCCCGTCGAACCTTCAATGCGTGATATCATCTTTCGTAATATCGCGCAGCACGAAGTTTTCAGACCCGGCTCACGAGTACGCTGATTGTCGTGAAGCATCGAGGAAGAATTCTCAATCGACGGCTCATGATGATCGCGTATCTGGACGTGTACCTGAATTCGTGAAACTCCATAAAAAGAAAGAACGGGTTGATGTCCCATTTCCGTTTATTCGCTGAATTTATAATGTAGAATAGATGCGAAGAGATCAAGAGCTAAACAGATACGAGAACGCTTGAGAGCATTGAGCATGTCTTGATAACAGCGAATGAATGAATGAATGCATAACAACGTTGCGATATACCATAAAATTTCTGCACAGAAACTTCACGGTGTACTATTGGGTGACTTATTATACAGCTTGTGACGCAGAACATTCCTTCAGTCTTGTTTTCTTAACAACACGTGTCACGACTCTCTCGCGGTGATTACGGAGACAAATTCTTTATTAGATGATTTTGAAGTGCTTTTCAAGGTAAGAATTTGCGTTTTGTATCAAGAATATTTATGTTATAAATCGAACGACATTTCGATTTAATTGTAAAATCTTTCACTAGATCTTTCTACTAAAAGCATAATGATGGACGTATGTTTAATAAATCTCAATTCATTTGTAATTTCATAATCATAGTCGGAATTGAAATTGTTAAGCATATTACGAATTATTTTTAAAAATCTAATTGTCCTGGGTTTTTTTAAGATTCAAGATGTTTTTTGAAAGAGAGAAACATGACTTATGGAATATTCTTTATAATTTTTACATTTTGAAATTTCATTTGTACGTATTGCTTCCTTATAAATTATTGCCAAGTTCTAAGAGCTTCAATTGAATGAAAAACTGATATAACTGCACATACAATTTTACTGAACAGTAAAATTATAAGTACGCAATTATTTTCACAGTACAGAATATATATCATGCATTTTTTATTGAATTGTGCATAAATTTTGTAAATAGATCGCAAATTATTATATCTGTCCCATATTGTACATAGAAAGGCGTTTAGTATCCTCTAAACACATAGTCTTTGCATAGGAGAAAGAACTTTGACTTATATTTCTCCATAATATGAATAGATTGTACATATGATTGTGCAATCACGATTGTACATATATTGTATATACATATATATACATATATATATTTTTTATCGATCACGATCTCTTATCCCTTTTGCATAAGTGTATACTCCGAGAATACGAAGCGCCATTATTTAACGTTATACCTGCTTTTTTTCTTTTTTACCGTTTTTGCCATAAGGATATAATAGAAATTGTAGCTCCGAGTGATTTATTTTTCAACTTGGTTTCATTCTACGTTACATTGAATTTCACGGCGAGAGACGAGACCAGTTTGTAATGTAAATACATAACAGGGACAAATTGAATATAATCGTTGTCAAATAAATTGCGTTTCGATATATATAAATTGAAGAGGCCAATGGGTGAAAATTTGAAATTTCTATCGAGCTTCAATTGGCATATGCGATAAATGTCAGAAAGAAATGACAATTTATCTTTAAGTGGAACTCTTTCATAAAGACATAATAAATTTACTTCATCTATTTGCCCTTTCGATAATAGCGAATTTGTATTCATCTCCGCTTACCAGTAAAAGTCCTCGTAAATCTACGCGAACGACTGTGTGGCACGATCGATTATTGCACTGATTAAAGCGCTGATAAAGTGCTAGGTCCTTACTCTTCCTTATCCTTATAGGATATGAAATGAACAAAATGTTTTGATATATGTGACTAAATATTATAACGTAGCTGTGTTACTGTTTAATTATTATATAATTATTAGATTATGACGCGTACTCAACTTATGACATAAACGAATTAATATATATTATAGAGATAAAATTTTTCGAAAATTCCTTTTCGACGACTTTCTACTCAGGCCTGCGCTTTATTTTTAGCGCTTCGTTTATAGAACGATTGATCGATCGCTCCGAATAAATCGTAGACGTATCACGTAGGTTTGCACGCGGACCCAAACAGACAGATTAGTGAGCTACTCAATCCCGCTGTATTCACCCAAGACGATTATTTATTTTTGTACGTACTCGTTGATTTGCATCTCTGCGCACTGCAATTTTCCGACGGGTGATGAACGCGCGGGTAACTAGCGATGCGGCAAGACGCATATACGCGGATTTCTTATCATAGATTGTGATATTTAACTATTAATGATTAGTAGGATAATTGTAGATGTGTCTCTATGTGTTCGGCGGCAAGAACGTAGCGCGTTCTATTCTTTTCCTGATGGCAGACGGCACGTAAGTCTTGCGCGCAAGAGGCGCCTTTTGTGCCACCTTCCATCGATTTCGCCTTGTCAAGAAAAAAAAAATTACTAATCCTGCGGAGACAATCTGCATTGTTCCGCTTAGTTGTTGCTCGCGTATTAATAAATAAATTTCTTTATTGGTGAGCGTAGTGAAAAATTAAAAGATGTTAAAAATTAGGCAAATTTGCGACAATTATTTGGATAACGGCAAGAGGAATATGGAGAATATGTGTGTGTATGGAGAATATGTGTGTTACGTTATGTACGAATGTAAACAAGCGCTGAATATCGTTACCGCGCAGTATAAAGCGATGCTCCACATCATCGCCACTGATCCTCTCGGCTACCTGAAATCGTGATAACTTGTACATAAATCGTGTAAGCAGATAAATACCCGCGTACCTACGGATATCAATTAGCCGCATAGTTGCATAAGGACGTATTACGTATGATGTATATGCATCTGTGTGAATATTGCAAAGGGGGGGGGGGGGGAGGAATCCGCTGGAACTCGCAAGCATTGAAACTCTAATTGCTTCACGGGCGTCTCACCTACGTAACTTGGCGCGTATAATGCCGCATTTCATATTAGATGTAGTCCTTCCTGATCTGTAGCACGTCATTTACTTGACATAAGAATCGTGGGAACGATGAAAATTGCGCGCAACGTTTAGCACTGAATGCGATTCCTTAATTCTGAGCCTCACTCGCTCGATGTCAACACGTAAGACGAGAAACAGGCAGCTACAGTTAGCCCAATATGCGAAATAACACGAGTCAACGAAATGTCGCGGAAGGCTAAGTCCATACGCGAAACGATACAGTTCCCTGTTTTCCTGAAAGCCACCTGTATGTACCACAGTTAGTGTTCATTGCTCGGCGCGTAACGGTCGTGTCAACGGATTGCGAGCGGTCTCGAGAAACGATGCGATTCCGATAGACGAATGACCGTTAAAGAACTTGCTCTTTAGCTAACAATGACTTAATGACTGGAGGAGCCACGGATTTTCCGCGTTATTGTCCAAGCTCCCATGCAGCAATAATAGACGATCCATAATCGATTTATTAGCAATAATAATAAAAAATTTCGTTAACTGTAACGTGTTATTATAAGAAAGCATATTCGTTTCCAAAAGCTTACGCTCTTGCAATCATCGGCAATGCATAGACAATGTCGATTGGTGCTGGCATGTCTCTGTACTGCCGATGTAAAAAAAGAGGATTGAAAGAGATTCATAGAAATTTATTTTACAAAATTTAAATAAAGAATTTGAATTGTGAATTGATTTAAAAATATTAGATCTTTTTTTCACACATCCACTTTAACAACTGTAATCAGAGTTAAGACATATTGAAAACATTCTTCTACATATACTATATTATACTGGCATTAGAGAAACGAATAAAAGAAAATACAATTTTAATCTAATCTTGAACTAGAAATGGATTCCTATGAATTCCTTTTAATTAATTTATTTTTTATAGAGGCAAACCGCATTTGGGTGACTGAAACCGCTTTGTTACATACCTAAGAAAGTTTCATTTAGTCCTAAAAGAGGGAAAGAAAACAAAGGAGAGAGAAACGAGAGAAGCGACAATTGTATTTTTCTTCGACTCGGCTCCCCCTTGCTTCGTTAGTGCGCGCGGCACGAAACGATTAGTATTTTAATTAATTGTAACGAATCCGCGTGAAAGTGTGGTGCGGTGGATTGATACACAGTAGATTGATAAATTGATAAAGACTGAATATATCGATGAGATCGGAAGGACTCATCCGGCAAATTTGATTGCTGATGACTTTTAGCGAATTTTTTTTATATATTTTTTCCTCAAATAGCGCGTATAAAACATTCACTTAATTTCTGACATACCGGTATTATATGTTGCTTTATTATGTTGTTGAAACGTGTGCACGTTACCGTTTAGAACGACGGATAGTCGATCTATTTCTCTTTAGCACTGTAATTTCACGTGGAGAGGAACTAAAAAAAGGGACACTCTGACTTCAGGTTTATCACAAAGCAAGATATTTTGTGGCATTTAATTTAAATATATGTTTTATATTTATTTGTAAATTGTTTTTTTATTTGTCCATTTACCTTACACCCATTCGTCGATTTATTATATTATCTTTTTTTCTAGTTATACGCATGTACTAGTAGATAGAGAAACTTTTCATGTAAGGATTAGAGATATGTCGCGAAGAAGGCTCGTACAAAATCTGCATACATTATGCGTACTGTCGCTTATTATCACATATCATTGTATGGGTATATGGTAATGGGAATATTTTTTAATAAACGGATTACTTTTATTATTATAGTTAGGAAAAATTGAGGAAAAACTTTTATTACTCCATTTACTCATCATGGTCGAAGTTACGTAAATGGACGGAAAGCCTGTAGACTGAACAAGAAAACATAATTCGGATTTGATTACACGGGCTATACTATATTGTGCATGTGTAATGATGGTATTCAAGTATCATGTCAAGTGATGGGAGGTCCATGTCCCACCACTTATCATTTATTAGATGATCTGAGAGGTGGCGATCGAATAAAAACCGAAATTTTTAGTCGGATTTAAACTCGGCTCATTATAGACCAGTGCACATCTCGCTGCATCACGATCGCCACCCAGTACCATGTACAATATTATGACGCAATATTCCGATTATGTCGTATTATTCATGTGCTGTAACAATTATTCGATAATTAACGCGGCATATATGATTAACAAATATTTGAACTTGTATCATGTGATTTCGTAATTTCACTGACTGTTGATGTGTGAATTTTATTAATATCGCTCATTACGAATTAAAAGTATCGGTGGTATTCATATGATGTCAAAACTTTTATTATACGTCATTAAAAAATCTTTTCATTAAAATTCTAATCATACAAATGTATAAATTGTATAAATAAATTGCTTCATGAGTGCTTTTTGAAGGATTCTAAAACAAAATACGTATCTCAGTAGCAACATTTTATTTCTCAACATTATATAGCATCTCATTCTTTTCTTAACGAAAGTCAAATCTCAGATTTAATGTAACTTCATATATTAAGTGTAATTAAAATTATAAAAGTTATAAACGGTAGAAATCTTGGATAAAATTTTCGTTTAATAAAAATCGGTTTATTTAGTAAATAATCGACTAAAAATTTTTTGAGGATGGAATGCTGCTGCTGGCATACATTATTTTCGGGATACTCTAGGTCGTTGCCTCCGACTGAAACATGCGTACTTTTATTACTCCATTTACTCATCGTGGTCGAAGTTAAATGGATGGAAAGCCTGTATAAGACTGACCAAGAAAACATAATATCCTAAAAGATCTTAAAAATCGAATGTCTACCAACAAAAATGTGTTTTATAAAACGAAATATTACGTTCTAATATTTATTAGCTTATATAAACGCCACTAATGTTTGCGCAATACGATTGTTGTTGGCGGATTACGTGACCGAGCCGGAAAGATTAACAAGAAAGTAAAAGAGAAACACTACGGCTTCATTATCTCAATCATCACCATACATTTTTGTAATAGATACGATTTTTGACATGTAGCAAAAGATGAGTTATTCTGAAACCAGTTATGCTCCGCAAGCGCTTTTTCCTTTTAGGAGAAGAATATAAATTTAGAAGATATACCAAAATAGCAACATCCTTTAAAATCAAACGACACTTGCTCTATAAAAAGAAAACAATTTTACTAGACTGTCTAAAAAACTATATACATTTAAAAAACTCATGAGATCTACAAAAAAGTACTCTACTTTTAGGATTACGCGCAATTGCTTTCCTATTTAACTAAATAATTTATTAAATAAATAAAAAATAAAACAAGTAGTAAAATTCTTAAAAAATATATTCTAAATTTCTTGCTATGCTTATGTAAACTTTCCGTTTATGTAAATGTATTCAACAAATGTACTGCTATCACCGTTTGAATACTAACAATAAGACTGCAGTTTCAAATTTGCAGTCATTGTGCCGATACAATAGAAATGTCTGCAAAATCTTTTTCTCATTCGCATGACTATTTGCTAGTTACTCGCGCATAATAAACGGAGCGATCCTCAGTTGTATACGATTCTCGATGGATTTCTGTACATACTTAGGCGATGTTTCTGAGATGCTAAGCGACTATATGGAATATCAATTTGGATATTACGTAATTCGTAGCGAGAGAAAGTGTTCGATGTATCCATTTGAACTCTTACTTTTTTATACGTATACGTTTTTGTCCCGTCGTCATCGAAGCTTTTCGCATAGGTACCGACTGTATAGATATCGACTCGATTATTAAATAACGTAGTGGCAATCGTGTCATTGTAAGAAAAAGATATATACGGACGATATAATAGGGTAGCGCGCGACTTAACTCGCTATAGCGCTCGTGATCACGTTCTTCTCAGGTATTTAACATGTTTGTAAATCATGTAACTCCTTCCCGTAATCATCACTATCAAAGCTAGTCGGTTTCCATTGAAAAAGCTTGTACAATAAACATCTTTCCGTGTCTCCTCGACCATCGTCGACGATCAATTTCTCTCACGAGCAGTCAAGAAGTCTGTGCCACTTGTTAATGAGTATACGTACTTGGGTATTTAGTGTGTTACACTTTTATAAATTTTCTAGGCGATCGTTTTTTATTACTTTACGAAATTTAGGAGGCAATATGTTCACGATTCGCTCGATTTACGCGCGCAGGATCTTTTTTATAGATTCGAATTTTCTCTGATACAAATTATACATTAATTAAGATGGTCCAGTTTTTTATAAAATACGATCTATTCCACATGTTTCAAAGAGTAATATTTTTGTCTCGTGACAATTATTTATCCGCGTAAATTGTGAAATAAAAGTTGTTTCGATTTTCATAGAGTAGAACAGAGAGTGGATAAGTTTCTGGTGTTCTCTATCGCAAAAGCTAAAGCGAGTATCGTACGCATGAAGGAACTAGGTATACGGATGTGAGAAAAGAGAGGAAGTGCTTTTCAAACATTATATATTCCTAAAGATGGGAATTTTCCTATTTGCGTATATTACGTAAGAAGATTCACGTGTCCCGTAACACTACGCGCGGTCTCGTTCACTATTCAAAAGTCTTAATGTAAAATTGTAATATTTAAGAGACGGAAAGGATATTCAGGCGTTAGGAAGACAATTCCTGATGTATCCGATTTCAATGACCCTCGAAGTAATCTTATATTGCCAACATAGTCAACCGTAATGTAAGCTAGAAAATGAGTGTGCCGGTGATTTTTGTCGCTAACGCAACTCGAACTAATCTTGTATAAACGTCACTGCAACGCATCCTTAGGCTTCTTTCGTCGAGAATGTTCGTGGGTGTTAATAACGTGCATTTCTGTCTAGAGTACGATCGCACTCTCGGCTTACTCGAGATAATTCGAGCAGTATTACGACGATTTATTGTACGAGCGATTTTCACGCGGTTCGCCGTTTGATTACAAGAAGAAACTACGTGTGTAACGAACTATAGGAACTTATATTCTCTATATAATGTACGACAAATAACCATTTAATTCTTGACTACTTTATTATTGCAAACAAATAAGAGACGGGAAGAGAGACTATGATCGTGGAAGCGAAGAATCGCGATCCAAATATCGCGATGGTGTGCATTAAAAGAGAGAGAAAAAAAATCTCCTTTATGATCACCAGGAACAGTATTGTTACTCAGTTGATCGTTACATGTGCATAAAAGCTTTGGAAATAAAATGATCTGAATCCTATCTCGCGTCTCGCCTATTCTATTATTAAATCCTCTACTTACTACGTACTATTTTAATTTCTTATATATTATTTACAATCTTTCGTTACTTTGACTTAGCAAATATAACAATGTTGAAAATATTATTCAAAATTAACGAATAACGAAAGAGTTATTAATAGTTTTCAATGTTTCGGAAATGTGAAGTTGGATGTCTATTTAAGGAATAGCTCCAAAGCAACGTGTGTAAAAGTGAAAGTAATGGCCGAAAAGGGAAGATCGACGAAAAAAAGGATGACGTTGCAGCGCACACCGCTCTTCGTAAACCTCGCAAGAAGGAGTGATACGTCCATCGTGAAAGGACACGACGGTCATGCACAGATCTTCGGGGACGGAGAACTGGTCCACCCACTGGGAATTCCAGATTTTTTCATTCAGTGATCGTGGATTGAGGCATGTAACATATCGAAGTTAAAAGCGCGAACTACATTTATTAAAAGTGACTTAACTATCTGTCGTAATCGAAGCTATTTAATACTACAGCGTGTATTGAAAATTCTAATAATCTGTTATAAAGATAATAATATGAATACATGCACAATTTTTGTTTGATTTGTAAAGGTCACTTTTGTGAACATTTTATGAAAGATTAAGAAAGCGATAGTTACGTATATATAATTGCTTGATGTCATCGTACGCGGATATGATGCCTGAATGTTTAGCACGGGTACTTGACCCGCGCTCTTTAAATACGGAACAGCAGATTCAACGGACGAAGATAGTATCACCGTGAGGTACGAGAGCAAGATCTATTTGTATGGCTGCGTGGAGTGCTCCAGCTGGACCTAATCGACTTGCCGCACGCAAATGAGAACAAAACGAAAAAATATATTCATGCGTGTAGAAAATTCAATTATTCCAAGAAATTATCCAATCCAATGAGAGAATATCAGAAATCTTATTAATAAAATCGAATAAATTAATATTTTAATATTTTAAAATCTTGTCTACATATTGCTACTAATTTAACAGTCTTTTATAAGTATGATTTAAGATTAATTCTTAAATCATACTTATAAAAGACGAGTAAAAATAACGAGTATAAAAGAAGAGTAAAAATAATTAAAGTTTACTTTGAAGCGTTAGTTTGATTCAAATGCATTTGAAAAAAGATATCGTTAACTAGTAACTCGAGATATAAGAATGAAGTCCATTTATTGCTTATGCAAGTGCACCAGCTGAAGCCGATCGAGTAGCTGAATTCGCGCTCTTACACGATCAGGTCATTGCCACCGCTCTGCAGTTGCTTTATTAAACTTTGTTGACTTTGGCACTTGAAACGAGAAACAAATCATCATTAGGCTACTGCCCGTTGACGATTAGTTCTATGTCATCACAAACATTCCAAGCTACCATTCAATTAAATTTATACGTTTGTACGTATAACCTAATTATCAAAAAATATCAATGTCAGTCGTAAAATGTAATCATTATTAACAATTATTTATACTTAGCCTATACAATGTTTTTGTTAATAAGAACTATTTTCCTGACGAAATAAAATTATTGGTATCTAATGAAAAAAATTGTGACGATGAGTTTCATCGCAATTTCGCGCAAGGAGATTTCAGCGACGGACCTTTACAGAAAAGATTTTTATTCTAAAACGCAGCCTTTCGGAGCTATCGGCTTTCTACCTGGCACAAAGGTAAGAACCTTCTCGGACTTGGTCGGGTCACGTCGGTGCCAGGTAGTGGGGTGTAAAGTTCTGAAGGGCCCTATTCAGGGCCGAAGATTTGCCAGAAGAATGCTCTTTTTGTTGGAGCCATTCCATTCTTGGTTCTTCCGCATATTTCCATGAAGTTAAAAGAACAAATTAAATAATGAAGGTCAAATAAAGAATATTCGTGTAATTTTACATTTGACAAAGATATAGGCGCAAACTAAAAAATTTAAAAAAAATTATCTACCCTTTATTCTTAAATGGCGAGGCTTTCGGATCAAATTGTGTGTGTGAGTGTAATAGAAATTAAGCGTTTCTATTATTTCACTAATGTTGCAACAAAAGAGAATCAATTTGGACTAAAGTCCAAAAATATTAAAAATCTTTACGAAATACGAATTGTAATCGACGAATATTATTTGTGTTGTAAAACAATTGAACGATAGATATATATGGAATACATATTGTGCTAAATAGCAGCGCAAGGAGCGAAATTAAAATCCGCGAATCCGTCCCTGACCCTACCGATCCTTACGGCAAGTAGTGGGTCTGAAAGTTTCCACCCCGTCTCGTCCCTTTTCCTCGGATACACGGGGGGCAACCTGTCGAGAGCCTCAGCATCCTCATCCGCCTCTTCCTTCTCTCTTCGATCCTCTTGGCGCGCACAGCCGCAGCCGCCCATTTACCCGCGTCTCTTTTTCCGCGTCTCTTGCCGCGAACGGTGTGTGTACCGATGGAAGGGGCCAGAGGCCGAAGGAGAAGGAGAAGAACCAGTCGTGAACCAGAACCGTCGGTCCACAGAATCTCCCAGTCACCTCTCCGAGACTGTGCGGGGACCAGTGTGTGTGGAAATTGTCGCGCGCGATCTCGCCGGTGACCGTGCAGGATCGATCGATCGGCGTAACTTCGCCGCCGTCCTCATCATCGTGTTGTAGCGCACGATCGTGCGCACGTCGCCTCGATCGCGACGATGATGCGGGTGGTTGCGAGTGAGGATGGAAAGGATTGACAGGTTGGTGGTCATTTTCGCGTAAATAGATGGGTTCATTTGTGGACGATTTACCTGAGGGGAATCTCAGACCGAAAAAAAACATTGTAAGGGAACGAGGGTTTTGCGGTCGTAAAGCGATGCTGTGTATATTTAATCAAGGATTTTTATAATCACTTTAGTTTACTTCGAATATACGTTCAGCAAAGAATAATTTGCGACAAAAGCGATTAATTTTTTAAATAAATAATAATTAAATCTCTTCTCATTATTCATTTATGAGATCTTTGCAATTAATATGAAAATAATTAAGAGGCAATACGTTATAATAATAATAATGAAAAGACATTTTTGCATGCCGCAACTAAAACGTGAATTATTAGATTTAGTTGAATCGATTAAGACTTTTCATTGTTGTGTTGATATTATAATTAATAAAGTTTGAAACCTCCACAAAGAAAGATTAATATTTCAATTAAGGTATTTCAATTTAAAACATTATGCTTGCTAGAAGATTATTATACATATTGTTAAGGCTCGCGGACTAACCTGATTGTGAGATGGAATCTTAAATTAGATCTAGAGCCAATCTCGAATGCACGCGATTCCTACAACAAATTAACTACCTGACGGTAACATAGTTATAAATTAAATTTATTCGCTGTGGTATGTTAATAAGCATTCTGAATAGATTGCGGCGATTTTACCGCGCCGCATTGCGTTATTATTTCATAGCTGAGGTCGCGAATATTGTTAAATGCGTTTATTGATTTAATTGAATAATTATTTCGCGCATGCTGTGCGCTTTGTTGCATATCGATTAGTCGCTGGAACGTCGACCAAAGAGTCAATAACCCGTGCTATATGGGGTCGATTGTTATTGTTTTACGATAAACCCTCGTTAGGAATAGCGCGTTAATGTCACATTAACATGACACATTTATATCGCATACATTTTCGCATTAATAAGAGTTCTCGAGATATATGTTATACCATTATATTTATTTTCCTCTTTTACAATATAGGTACTGAAAAAAACTAAATCTTTATTGATTGCTCTTTTTTACTACCTATGGAAATTTTAAAAATTTGGATTCATATTCTTTCTCGGTAATACGGCCGTTATCTGGTGATCGCATTAGTTTAGCCTAAAGGGACTGATATCAGTGCGATCAGTTTTGCACGATGTACATAATATGATTATCGCATTTCAATCGCAGGCAGGGACACCCACGACAGTTTCTTATTTGCATATTGCACTGCGGCGTTACAGAACGTCTATTTATGAATGATTGCATCGTTATTTACATTCTAGGTACGCTTGATTGTAACTTATCTCTTTGCATGTGTATCAAGCATGTTATCGGACACCCTTACGACAGGCCCATATATCGTATATCGGCTTCATTACGAATGTTATTTTTAAACGTAAACTTTTTGATAAGGCATTTCTGCATGCAGTCGCTTTATTGTCAATTCGATGCCAAACGATATACCGATATTTTCATAAAAGACGAATGTCTTTTTTTAACAAACACATAGGCACGTTAAAAGAGACATCGTGTCGAGCACGTTGCTGGGTAACCACACTGATCTTTCCTGCATACAAATCTACGACACATGAGTATACGTGCACCGTCTCATTTGAGAGCGCGCGCTAAACATCGAGTCACGATTATTACGATTGACAGCAATATGATCAAATCAAGCGTAATGTAGGAAACGTTATTAGCGATTAAAGCGACGCATAAGTGATTGGCATTTATCGAATGCTTTCGCCTTTTGATAAACGGTTCGTGAGAACGAGGGCTTGAAATGTCAAAAAGTCAACACGGTTGCCTCTTGATTTTTACTCAACTTAATTTGAAATAAATGCAGCAATGGAAATTATTTACATTATTCTCATTCAATTGGGAGATTTTTCATAATAATTTTAATATTTGAGATTATTAAATATAAAATTTAAATAAAAATTATAATTCAGAATTAATAAAGCAAAATTAATACCGGATAATAATGTCCACCGAAAAATAGATTCAGAAATCTAGAAGATTTACCTGCTTGTTGCAGAGAAAAAATTTAGCATCGAAGTAACATAAATAACTGAGATCATCGATTGTAATAAGCACCATAGTCACTTTCCAAATGTACTACAACGAAATAGTAAACGAATACGGATCTCTCGTAGTGTTCCACGTCCGTTTGTGTTCACATCTTTTTTTAGGAACGAAGGCACGCAGCCTCCGGCGCGCATGCAATTTTTTTTCCGTTTCGCGTAATTAATGCTCTCGCAGGCTGAATTACACAGACCGCCGTAATTGCCCGAGGATTAGTTCGCCATTAAAGCGAAGACAGCGTAAACGCCGTTTCCGCGTAAAACGAATAAGAGCGTGATTTAACCGCGCTTTACGACGCGGTACACCTACTCGCGCGCCATGATAACACGCGCTGTGCCCCAAAGCGATAGTGAAGTTCTCGAGGAGATAGTTCGCCTGCCATCGCCATTTACATTTCGATTAACACTCGGCACGGCAGACACGAATAGTATTGTACTCGGCGAGGTTTACGCAATTGTCAGAGATTCTACACAATGTTATAAATGTAATAGTTGAAATATCGTACAAAACAGACATACGCCACGTATAAATCATTTAGCACAAGCGTCGGAAGTGGCTGTTTTATTTTATAACCGCGTGGGTAGAAAGAAAGTACGACTGCTAATAATATAGAATAGAAATATGTAATTATATTAACTTGATAATACCTAGGTAATCGGACATTCTTTCGAGCTATTTGCGTCAAACTGACAATTCTGAACATGTCTAATTTGCGTGGGCTTTTACTATCGATGACATCGTCCCGACTCGTCATTTTCTTTCAGCCGTTAATAAGATATTTCCATATAACAAGCTCTCGCGTGCGCTTCGAGAATGCAGTAGCAGGTGCAAACAAACTCTCATCTCCGTCTTTTTTCCCGCCTGATGATGCCGAGCTATGTCCACATGTGCGTCAATGCACATGTGCACTGTTACATAATGGCTTGCAACATCCAGTCTATTTGGTTTGTATAACAAAAGAGAGTATTTAGCACACAATCACTCGTGTGCCATTCCTATGTTAATGCGCGGCACAAATTGCCATATCATTTATCGAAGCTTCGTGTTCTTAAAAACAAGATATATCTAATTTGATACTTAAAAACTGTGTGAATTCCCTTCTTGATTAAGAAGATTTAATTCATTGTATTTATTAAATGTTTAAGATGTTCTGATTAAACAATCAGCACTTTATACTCTTTAAATATTCAATTCATTGTTAAAATATTAATAATAAATATAAAAAAAATAAATTTTAATAAGAAATAAACATCAGAAAAATTAAAAAATTAAAATTGACACTAGTATTTGCATGTTTGGATCCAAACACATGGTTTTACTTTCTTCTTACAATTAATAGTTTTCTAGAACGATACAGAAACGGGTGCATTCCCATGATACCTCACGTGTGGATGCAGCTGTCGGCATAAGTAACAGATTTCTCATCGAACATTAAAAAAGTAGCTATTTCTCTCATTCCCATATTCTGCTTAATTATATATAATATAGTAACCTTTAAAATGCACGAAATTTGTAGAAATGGACATATGTAGATGTGGCAAGTCATTTTATGTTCTAAGTTTTACCTCTATTTTTGTATACATATGCGATAAATGAATATACATGAACAATGTAATATTCATTTTACTGCTATGCCTCTTTTATTATCTTCAAGAATTTAAATTCTCTTGAATCTCGAAAATAACGCTTACTTTTGTTTGCCGTATATATTTATATTTACGAATTACGCATGTTTTATATTCGCGCTTGTCTTTATAACATTACGTGAGGGGCATTTATGAATGTAAAATGTAAAAGTGAGTAATACGTTATTCGCAATGCCAGGACCTTGACATTATTTCTGAGCTCGATTGAGTCGCGTAAATAATCGTGAGCTACGCTTTTGACAACTATGGAAATATCTCTTTGAGACACCGCAAACGACGACGTCATCGTACAAAACGTAATCGCATTGACACACGCTCCTCAGATACTTAATCCTTTTGCGGACATTATTATTTGCGAGGCTCATATTCATTCTTCATTGATCGTTCATGAAGCGGATATGCTTAAATTAATATAAGAGGAAAATACGTTACCCTCTCTTTATCATGTGTAAATTTCAATCGAATCAACTGCGCGGATCTTTAATTAAGCTTAATTAATAAATTGTAATATGGACCGGCAATTCGCTACGTATAATTGATTTGATTTTAAAACAATTACATCCGTTGTAGCTAATAAAAACGTAAAATAATACTTAACATTAATTGAACTGAATTAAATTAAAAGATCGAACCTAAAACGAATTATTAGAATAATAAATTAGAATAATAATTAGAATAAGAAATTATTCTTGGCTTTCGCGTTCAATCGTATATATTTACAGGAGTAATTTAAATCTTTAGTGCACAGCAAGATTATATTACCACAATACTATTCTAAATTTGTTTCAGATTTTTTTTACACAACCTATTCTTTTGACGATGTAAGGGCTGATATTCTTGACACGTTGATGAAATGCGGCGTGCGGCCATAATTTATTTTACGCGAGCCACTTTTCCCCCGTGTATATGGTGCTATAAACAAATACTCTTGACGTGCAATCGCTTCGCCGTATGAAAAATGAAAAATCGGCCACGAACAACACGACCGTACATGTACAATAATGAGAGGCTCAAGTAGAATACACCCGGCGAGTCGGTCAGCACGAAATAAATCTCTCTTCGCTTAGTTGCCTTTCTTGGCCAAGTTTTTGTTCCCGTTGCACTTGCCCCCCGTAATTATCCATATGACGATAATCACGCTCGGCGAAACGACGACGGCGTCCACGTCGTCGAGTTAATGAATCCTTTACCGTATATGTGTATGTGTGTGTATGTAGGTATGTGTGTAGTTTTTTATTTTACATCTTCGATAGAGTGAGAAAGAGAGAAATATTATGCAATAACGACACAATGTATTAAGTGAAAATTATTCAAATAAAAACTAATAAATGGTATTACATAAATAATAAATTATCAAATGTAAAGATGAAAGGAATATCGATAATATAACGATATTAAAATAATTGACGAATAAAGATTTTTCTTAAAAACTCTCGTCGATGTGTTGCAAATATTTATATATGTTTTGATCAATTTTCTCCGGTGCAGTTCCGTTTATTTTATCACGTTTTCTTCGTACGACTATCGATAAATTCTCTTGCACATAAGGCACTTCTGTCGTTGAAACGCCGCAATGGTTTATTTAAAATTACACGATACGTTTATTTAGAATCGCGTAGCATCTCGCGGCGGATGACTTTCTGCGCAATGATGAGCTTTGTTTATCAACATAAACAGTCATCGAAGCGAATGGTTACACGTGCGACTGACAGACATTAGATGTAAATAGAGTCACTGGTAACTGTCTGTTACTCACACAATCAGTACTCATCTCAACGAAATATCGGTCCTTACGATAAGCTCGTATATACGTTGCATTAAACTCGCATGACTGTTGGTGATTTCACATGAGAGCCCGAGATTGCCATATCAATTTTTTAATATTACTTCATCCGAATAGTATTTCTATTTCACACAAGTAAATTCCACTATATATTTCAATAAAAGATTGAAAGATTTGTATTTTTATTTGTATTTGGTTCATTATAGATCTCTTTGAAATTGTTTTGAATACATAACTACACAAAAGAATTCGTAAACGTAGCACTTATTCTTTAAACCGTATTATCGATATTGTTATATTTTCTCTATTAGACCAAGCGGTCCAAATTTATTATGTACATACGTATAATTATATATTTTTGAATAATTAATATCGTAGCGAATTTTGTTCTGGGAATGGACATTCTATATTAACATCATAATTGTTAATTACGCTTAAATGTACGGAGATATTAGTGAATTGATTAAGTGAATTCTCGATCCGTAATATTTGGTAAACATAAATGTGTCTGTGATTGATGCGATTTGGCTTTGATGAAAAGGAGCGCTAATTGAATGACCGAAACGATAATCAAAGAGCTCAATCAAAGATGTAGAGAAAAGGAAGGAGGGAAGGAGCGATAGCCTCGTTTATAGTTAAACAGCATTGTGAGAACAGACTAATACACAGAACCTCTATCATAGTATAGGTAGCCATGATACGTACGAACGAATCATCGTTATTTTCATCCATGCAATAAAAAGTGTTATGAATAATACAACGCGAGTCATTTCTTGATCACGATTTTAGGAATATGAAAATCGTTCTTGAGCGCAATATTCTCTTAATCGCTCTCGGGCATACGTGAAAATCAAATAAGATAATTTCGTGAATTTGGTGAAATCACAATCAAGATAGCTACCAAGGTGGACGTGGTGAGACCTTCGCTAAAACATGTCATTAGTATTTTCGATGCGAAATACGATGCGTTCAATATTCATCGCAGTCACATCTAAAAGTCGATTTCACATGAATCCCATTTCATTGACGCTTCGCGTTGAAAAAGATGGTGGTTGCAGCTTCATGCTTCATGCGCGTAGCAATTGAAAAGAACTCGACATTGTCAATCGCAATCCCTATTATTCGTATCGCATTTTTAATGTACTTAGATCTCTGCCGCGTTTCTTCACGAGGTGTACAGAACGACGTACTTAATACCGCGTTCTACACCCAGAAGGATCGTTTAATCCATCTTGCATCCTCCAAAAGACAACCGGTAAAAAACCAAAATACCACTCGCTAAAACACACCGAGCTCCAAGATCGTAACTTCTCGCCTCCCCCCCCCCCCCCCCCCATTAAGCGCGCACTTTACTGTGTTACGATTTACGACGCGTCACGGACGGTTAACGATTTATCATTACGAATTACGAGAGTAACGGATCGATTCTCTTGCTCAATTATAACTCCGAACAGATTGGTGTAGGCATTCATTACGTATATGTATACGTTACGTACGTTCATTATATGTACTTAACGTGGCACGGCGGTAACGCATTATTCGTCGCGACACTCTCTTTACACACGACTCCTTTCCGCAACGAGTTCATATGGTATGAAAGACGATACTCATTTCGATAGTTTGACTGATATATCGCGCTCTTGACGGGGAAAAATTTCGTGCAGACAGTAGATTATCAATTAATTTCGGACGACAAAACACGAGTGCCTTCGTAATAAATACCTCGTGTAATAAAAAGTCGGCAGAGGATTATGAATTATAAAATATTTGCCTCGATATTAAAATAAAAAAATAACACCGGCCGATGCGCAACAGCGGAGTTGTAAGTCGTAACCCTGCGTCGATCTGTAACAGAAAAATATTTTTAGATTAAAGTAACGAGTCTAAGATAATCGATACTAGAAATAATTAATTATCGCGCCCGTTACGTTTAACTTCGTATTGAATCGTGTTTTGATATTCGACCGTGGGGGATAGCTACGGTGTGTTCATAAATCGATGATTTCGGAGTTATCAAAATCGCCTGACAAGTGTGGCGTTCTTCTGCGACGGTTGCTCCTGGCGAGTGAAGTTCTTTCGTAATAGTTTCGTTCGTAGCTTCTCCAACGTAATCTTTCGTCGCCGTGTAACAGAGTACGCGCCGCGTCGCGAGATTAATACCGGGAGTGCCGTGCAAAGTGTCGAAAGTGTCGCGTGATCGCGTTATAAGCGACGATATCGCGTGTTTTTTATCGCGATTTCAACAAACATTATTCGATTGATATAATAATATGTTTGACAAATGTAATAGATAACTGCCAATATGGCCAATAATGAATTTTTATGAAAAATGATATCGCGATTATTTCAAAAGTCGTGAAATAATTATGGTATTATTTTTCGCGAGATAAGAAGCTCGTTTTTTCCATTTGCAAAATTTTTACATTAAATTTTTGCATTAAAATACGGTTTTTCATGAACCACTAATGAAGCGCAGCATTGCAGCTAAAAATGCGACCGAAAGATTTACGCGAAGCGTAAGATGTCATTTCGTTAAAAATTAAGTTAACGAGTTATCTAACGGAATTCACGAACGACGCTTTCCACGGCGGCGATTATTGGCGCAAAGTGTGTTCTCAGCTCTCGAGCTTTAAACGCTCTTAAAGGAGTGAGGTCTATACGCTCACGCCGCGCGCCGTGCGCCGCGAGCCGTATTATTCAAGTCGCTACGCGTGTGCGTAATGTGCATGGGCGAACGAGAGGCTGATAGGTGGGCTTACGGGTGTGCTTATGTTCGTTACCATGTACCGGGTGAAGCGAAGTGATGGCCGTGAGAATTTTTCAGGTAGCTCGAACTTGGAGAGCTCTACGTCTGTATGCCATATGTCAAGATTTTTCTTTCTCTTCCACAGGTTCTTAAGTTCTTAGGTTCTTATGAAAACTATATACAGCACGAAAAAAAGTTACGTTCAAAGATCATTAATATTCGTCTTTTGGTTAAAACAGTTAGAAATTAATTTATATAAAAATAAAATCAACTGTTTTGGAAAAGTCATACCGAATTCGTCACATTATCGCCAAATTGCTCTCAATATGGTATAATATAAATATCGATATAAGATAAATCATCAGACTAAGTGCTTCTAAATCTGACAATTTTTCCAAAATTCCTTACTACGCTGTACACATTAATAGTTGGCGTTTTTTTATAGTGGAAAAGGAGAAAATGTCAACACGAAGTCTACGTGATTTCTGATAATGAAAAGAAGCGGCGCGACACCGGCTGCATAATGCATGTAGATATGCATCGACCGTGCTTCCTTTTAACGCAACATGACGAATCAATGAATAGCTTCTTCCGCGCGCGGAGTCCTGTAGCAGCACAGGTGCCGGAATGTTTTAAGCACCCTTTACATTTGTCCGTCTACGTACACGTGAGTGTTCGTGTGTGTTTACGACGCCGGCACGTAGTGTGTACGAGAGAAGTCTTGCGTGAACGCCCACGCATCGCACGCCTCCGCGCGAGGCCTCGTTGCAAAAGGCCCCGTGCCCCGTGTGCCAGAGGCCCAATAAAGGAACACTCACACTGTTTCTCGGGGGAGAGCCACATTGTTACGGCAGAGAACACAAAAGTAGGATGCGGCTGAATTAATCTAAATAATCTTTGACAATCAGTCAACACTCGGGAACAAACATTTCATTCAATATTCTTCTCATCATTCCACATACTCTCTTTCCGATTGTTATTCCGCCTCCAATATTACTGCATGCACTTGTTAGAAAAAGATCTGACGAAATCTGATGAAATGTAACGAACTTTTCAAGATTTTATCATAGTATGACAATTTTATCACTTATTATTCGTTTTTTAAATAGTGCTCTTTTAATAAAATACATAAAAATTGGAGTTAATGGCGTGGATGTAGCTTTATTAACTTCGATCTAATAGCTGTTATTACGGCGGTACTAGCGCGCGCTATACAATGCCATAAGCGTCTTTACCTTTTATGCCTAGAAACGGGCGTATCTAATTTCTCTTCAACACGTATGTATAAACGCGATTAACTCACGTAATGCGACCCTATTATGGTGTGTGTTTCTTTTCTAATATGTTGAAAAATATTTATAAAGTGGCAATCTGTATATAATTTTTGAAAAATTGTGCTATCTGAAAGAGAAACTTATTTATGCTTATCCCCTAATCCTATAGCGCTCGCATTTTTACAAGACTAGAAATGATGGACAGAGACCTTATACTTTCGAAACAGATTCATCATAAGTGATTCTCTTCTATGTAAAATTGACGGCTGCCTGAGCAATCGTCGAAGTTGTTGTCGAATAATCAATTTCTCAATAATGGTAATCTAATAATGCAGGATGTTAGCGACACGAAACTCGATACTACGTCATCGTGCAATTTATTGTGCAAGACGGTTTCCCAACACGCCGGGCAGCGATAATATTGTATAATCTACGTTAATTACGCGTTTTTCCGATGTCCGGATTGAAAATCGGCACTGTAAAATAGCAGCGCGATAAAATAACTTTTACGAGCGGTTTCACACGTTCCTACTGCGCATCTCAGTGTTTGAACTTCCTCCGGTGCGCGGTGTTATCATTCTCTGTGTGGCCTCGCAGTTAACCACTAATTTCTAAACTAACAGCTTAATTACAAAAATTACTGAAGCTATAGAAGACACTACAAATTATTAAAAATTTTTAGTACAGATTTATATTATTATTTGTAATTTGAAACTTTTAAAAAATTTTATTAATTCATGTATCACTATAATCAAGATTTATCGCAAAATATCAATAACTGACTTTTATGCAAAAGATTCGCGACCTTCGTAGCTAACGGTATTCACACATAGCTAACACTTCATTCACAACATAATGGGCGGTGATAATCACAATTTAAATATGGTAAGCAAAGAGAGGCATGATTATCCTTCGACTGGCTCGCACTATCTTTAGATTCACGGTAAATAGACGACCTGTAAGTTTTATTTATCTATGCATAGATCAAAGTACATATTACTGACCTTTTTGTTCTCCCTCCGTCATAGGCACTATCGAACTGAATATGAAATTTTTTAGTTAAATATATGATCGATATAATCTACAATCAGAATACCACATTGAAATGTTATTTAAGTATTATACGATGCTGGATATTTTCATTAAAGAAAAAGTTATTCTGAACTTGAAAGAATCTGCACTTATTCTTCGGTAACGGATAAATGTGGGATATCCTGTGGCACACAAGATTAATTCAATTGCTTAGTCGATTGGAAAAGCACAGGCGGATAAAGAGAGGCACGTCTCGTAGGTGTTCCGAGTGTTTCGATCTGATTCCGGCGACGATAGCGATCTACATTCGAGTTTAATTTCTATTTATATGTCCCATTGTCGCGGGCGGACGCGGAATGGAGATCAATTTCACGCTCAACTAAATCGCGTGCCGCGGTATCGACATGTTGTATTGGGAAATCCTTGAGGCGAATGTCTCTTTTGTTGTTTCGATATAACGACAAATGAAATGCCAGCGTGTACAAAGAGCCGCAGGAACTTAATTAACGTTACGCTAGTTAAAATTTAAAGTTGTGAGCAAAAGCACTGTTTTTACGATTGTAGACGGTTTTTATTCTATTAATTACCCACAAAATCACACTAAACATCGAAAAAAGCGTTGTGCTATGGATACATATGTTATATATTGATTTGTTTTCTCCGTGTCAATTTCCTTTTTCATTAAATGGTATATAAAAATTTTATAACAATTTATCATATTAAATTACAATATTGTTCTTTGCTTTTCAATTTCTTCGGAAATATCTCTCTTCCCGATTATTTGTTTTCAAAGAATTCACGTTTGGTTCCACGTGAATTTTCGCATGGCCTCGTTGTCGTCGTAGTGGAGTCGTTACTTCCTGTTGTTGCACCGCAAAAGAGCCATGAAAGAGAGACCGCATCTTCGCGGCGAGAAGATGACAAAAATACGCGTTATGGCTATGGCTCTAGTCGTCATCCGGTGCGGTGATATTTTCGGCGTGCACACATTCATTGAGAAAAGCCTTAATGGGCGGACGGCCGACGTGTGGGCGCGCTCGTGGACATGTTGCGTGTGTGCGTGTGTCCATAGCACACAAATCCGTCGTAATAATCTTTCGAGTATGTACTTTGTCTCTTTAGTGCGCAACAGACGTTGAACAGACGGAATATCTCGACCTTTGTAGTGTGACATTCGAGTCGGTCATTCCCATTCACTAGAAAGTGGAAAATGAATGGCTAAGCATTGACGTGCCTGAGTCGCTCAAATAGCAAAGAAATCGATCTTCGAGTGTACGGCGTTTCCGGGTTATTAAGTATATTTTACAGTACGCACGCATGAATATGCACATTGCTTAATTCCAATCCATTATTCCATTTCGAATATGTTTCGTTTCGCGTATGCGGCCTTTAGAATTATTTTATATGCAAGTAATGGTTAATGATAAGAACGCTCGTTTAGATATTTTGCTGTACCAAGAAATCGGGAAAGAGTGACGATTATAAATTACTTTAAAAGGTAACGCGAGTGTACAAAAATTCGTCGTACAGCTGTCATTGCCGTTTCCGCGCGTTGAAAGTGACAAATGGTCCAAAACATAAAGAGCGCCATTTCTTAGAAGGGCCGACGAACGCACGCGTTCAGGGGTGTTTGAGAAACATGCGTGATATATTGAGCTTTACATGCGTGCTTTATCGGACTCTAAAGCCGCGTTAGATGAAATAGACGGGCATAAAGCATGACGCATAAGCTTTGTAACTTGTTGTTTCACGATACAACCTCGTTTGGAAATGATGATGATGATGATGGAGTTTTACGAGCTCCCGAGCTCGTAAGGACGCGAGTAAGCTGTTATGAACCGCGGTAGAATGATTCACGAATAACTCTCAAGAAGATCCTGTGGATTGTCAAGATCCGATTTTCCCGTCGCACATGCAGGACGTATCCTTTTCGCCCGCTGTGGTCCGTGTGCCTGCACTTTGACGATGCACATGCCTCTTTATCTTTCACTCCTCGCTCTCTTTTCTTAGTTTCCTCCTATTTATATACGATGAAGAGCCTCGTTATAAGTATCGCGGTTAATATCATGCTTTGAGAAAAAATTGCCGGCAGCAGGAGTTGACGGAAAAACAGGAAATTGATATTAATGCATCCCGCTAACCCTTCACGTTACTAATAATTGTTATGTGTCCTGTTGTATCGTATTACATCCTCATACTGATAATGTAAGGGTGGCGGCTGGCGAGCGGTAATCAATTATTCAAAGCACATCGAAGATTCCAAAAGTTGTATACTTTGAAAGATTCATAAGAATATGTCCTTAGATCAAGAAAAACTTTCGAGTATTATTTTATCATTTAACATTATATAAAATCTTTATTGATACATATTAAATTCTTAAAATATTTATTTAAATTAATTAAAAGATGGATAATTCACTGGCAATATCTATGTTATAATAATAAAAACATATAAAAATAAATAATTTGTACAATTTTGCACATAGTTACATTGGAAATATTTCCAAGAGATCTAATAATAGTTGACGCCAAGTTCAATATTATCTATAAAGATCAGAGAGACGAGCACGTTGCACCGGACAGATGCAAACGATCGCATCCGTTGCATGCGGTAGCTGAGACGATAATTCATAATACGTACAGCTGAATATATCATAATATCGCGCTCATACGGCGAATGGGGGGAGAACGATGGGTCGCAATATGCGAATGCACGATTTCTCTATTGTTTACGAGCCATTGTGTCCATAATCGCGGGCCAGAGGCCAAGGAGACGACAATGCGACACGTCGCGTCGCGTCGCGGCGTTTCTTTCCGTGTGCATCGTGTGCACGGCGCGCGACATTGCAGTCTTATCTGATCCGACACGAGAGAAATGTTTCGTCGCCGGGCAAACAACTCTTTCCCTTTGTCGGCGAGATAAGCTGGATTTTCCCGCACGGGATTGTTCCGCTTTATTGCACCGCGTACTCGCGAGTATTTATACGCTCCGTTAATGGAATCCCACGTTTCACTTCGCGAGCGATTGTTCGTTTCGATCGCTTTTGGCGAGACCGTGAAAATGAAAGTTAGCGCACGTTTTGTTGCTACTCTCGAGCGCTCTCGCGAGACTTCTTCTTCAGTCTCCCGTAGGTGACAAGTAACGAGGATTTTTATGGCGCAGCCTTACATAGAAGTAAACGGAGCTTGCTTTCGCCGGAAAGTAACGATGATGACGTTTACGGTATGATGAGATCTACTTGGATGAATCAGACTTCAATCCAGTTCTTGTCACTTGTCTGCTTATATGGTAGTTTCTTTGTAGTTAAACAAAATTTTTAATTCCCCAAAAATTTTAGATTTTTTTAGTGTATTACGTGTTCCACATTTATCTTATAAAATATATATAATGAACGAGTATTAAAACACGATGATGTCTATCGTAATAAAGTGTGTAATTTCTTATATAATTACGTCATCCATTCATATAAAGTTAACGAGAGTGTATCACAAGCTAATTATTATAATTGAAATTCTCAACTCGATCGAGCTCATGATATCCAATATAATATCCGCTTCTTGTAGCTTGTAGCGTTACCTACAAAACTGAAAGTCACTTTATCTAGTGCACACGTATTTTCCTTATAATCGTTGCCGATTATAACGAGACACGTGTAAGAGCTTTGAATATCTTATTACAACATTCGTGCGTATATCATACGTCGATGTCGTAAGATAATTTTCTGGCGACATTAATAGATAATCGCAGATGAAAGTGGTCGTACAAGGGCATTAGCCTTGCAAGGACGAGCGCGCGATCATTATTCACTGCCGTGTTCTCGTTGCTACTCGCTGACTTTATGTACTCGCATCTATACATATATGTTCCCGAAAATCCAACGTCATATTTAAGCTATGTTGAAATATATCTATAATATTAACGTATTTTTTCCACACAATTTAAAATAACAGACAGATTCAGAAATTGATTCATAAATTATTTATTCTTTATTTGTCATGTATTGAAGCAAAACCATTTACTTCAGAAAACGTTTGAATGAAAAAGAAAATGTGCGAGGAGCTCGAGACACCTTATAAATATTCAACGAGTAATTAATTTTTGCGGAGGCGTCGCGCATTATGTGTCGCCCCAATTCCTACAACGCGCGTATGGGCGTACTATAATTCGTTATCAGGCGGTCGCGCTTATCAGCGTGACAGAAACAGTGTATATCGATCCAGTTTAGCACTGTCGGATAGACGTACTCCGATGTAAGTTGCGTTCGCGCTTTCCGGTGAGGAATTTCGCGCAATTTATCGACACGTTCGTGCGTTCATCGTTTTTCTGAAATTAGGCCATGGTTTCTGAGCGCGCGGAGTCGCTGACTTTACTTTCCATTCAACGACGACACCGCCGCCGGGTCTCCCTATACTGTACGTGAGTCGCCTCTAAGTGGTCCCTTCGAGCTCGCCGAGGCGGTTTTCTGTCACGAAGAAGAACGTGCTTTCATCTCGATTCGATCGCGACTCGAAGAATTTCCTTTCGCTCGCTCGAAAACTTATTCGCTCTGTCTTCCTCCAGTCGGTTTGTCAAAGGGAAATGTTTGATCGGTAAACGATCTACGTGACTCTCGATAAAGATATCCG
Source organism: Temnothorax rugatulus (assembly GCA_035220575.1). Lineage (NCBI taxonomy): Eukaryota > Metazoa > Arthropoda > Insecta > Hymenoptera > Formicidae > Temnothorax > Temnothorax rugatulus. Next base: position 85,899 of record JASTWL010000182.1, on the reverse strand, counting down.
AGCAATTGCTTTTATCAGTAAGTAATCATGATATTTCATAACTTGAGATAATACTTTTCATTTAAGAAAATTATAACGGGTAGTGCTAAAAACTGTTCAACGTAAGAGACTCGATTGATTTGAATAAAAAGTGAAAGCCGTGTATATTTTCATATTACATCATGTTTCATAATTATGTGGATGTAATTACATTATTAATTTATACAAGCTGGTGATACCATCATTTGAAATCAAAGAAAATCGTTGAGCGAAAGTTTTGTTTCGAATTCTGAAGCAGTTGAGCATTTAACTGCGTAAGATGCATAATAAGAATCAACAAGTACGTTTATTTTATTGATAAATAAATATACCTATTATCTTGTATTTTTTGCATCGCAAAAATACTCGGAAGATTGTTCCCACAGAGATATATCTTCAAGATATCGATATGAAAGTAATGAATGTGTGCGAATTAATATGAAGCGCGGGTTATTCGCAACTGCAATATAAAAGCGGAAGAAATATTAATTCTTATTTATCCTAAAGTTTCTGCGAAGCCTCGAAATTTTTGAGGAGCAGCAAGTGATATATCGAGAAGTCGAGAGAGTATATATATTGTATTTAAAAAATTCCAACCGGACGGTTCGCCGGAAATGCTCGTAAAAATATCCGAGTTTCGACTTACACCGAATATCTTCCGCCTGCGGAACAATTAAAAGTTTGTGGACGAGACGACAGACGAGAAACCGCGGGAGGACGCGCACTGTCGTCAGACCAGAAATCCGGAATACGGAATTAGCTCGCCCGTCGCGGGCGCGTCGTGAAAACCATGTTTAAGGAGGTTTATACCTTTCTGCGGTTTAAAGCGCGACAAACGTTTGGCACCTAAAAGCGCACTCCGCACCATCCGCGTATAATAATTCTTTCAGCGTACGAACGCGTGGGTGATATATTGCGACAGCGCCGTAGCAAATTTTCGAGTCACGCGGATAACTGTCAATTAGTAGAAAAATGCGTACCGTCGAGCTCTGTTTTATTCCATCACGCATACGTATAATAGATTTGTTCAAAAGTCTTGAATAATTCAATAAATTGCTAAACAGTTGTACAATTAAACAAGTTAACTACAGAGATTGTGTACGAGTTATAGAAAGTATCAAAAAAGGAAAAAAAAAGTCTGCGAGAGAAAAGATATTCGCGACTAATTAATCTCTCCACAACTCGCAATTCTTCGTAAAAGAGAATGATTTCGCATTGCGCGCGACCCTGTTATTAAATGCTAATCGCTACATCTTACTGACTATGATAATGAAGATTTTGTTGCAAACGAACTTTCGCTCAATTGAGAAACGGTTTAAGAAACGAAGACGAAGTGACTGACTATATTAAGGCACGCTACGCGATTCTTGACCAAGGTATGTCAGACGTTTAGAAAATTATGTAATTGTTCCGAGAAACTGTAGCGGCCGTGCGGTTGTGCAATAATTGCAATTAGGGCATGCAGGCAATTGTTCCGACTTTCGCTCGAAAAATCTATCGCCCTCACAATTCCTTCCTCTTTGCAATGCGTGAATCTCTTCGCATACATGACGTTTACGCGAACTAATGTACGGTTTTATTTGCACTTTCAGGATTATGGAAACGCGGATCTGCAAGTACGTCTGACGATCAGCCCGGATCATGGCCCTGACTGTCGTCCCCTCGACCCGCGTTTTCAATGGAAACGGTGAGTCACTTTTAATAAAAGTGCATGGGTCTATAATAGGAGATCGTTGGCCGTAATCAAATCGGAAATCATAAGCGCGAAAGTGTAACGATCCATATTATTTTACGTTTGAAAATAATGTGAAATTAAATTAAAATATGAAAAAGATAATAGTAATTGTTACTATTGCAGCAGATTTTTTTCTTATATAATTTTCTTGACGATAAAAATATATAATTTTTTGTATTATATATACATATGTACAATATATTACCGTTATTATTATTTTATATAATTCCTAGCTCCCTCTTGTAATTATCTGTAAATAAGGACAAAGGCACCTGACTGAACATAATTTAGAATCCGACGAGGAATACCGAGATGTGTCGAGGCGGAATTCATTAAGTCATTGCCACATATATTGTGATACTACGAGCGCGAACGGTATGACACTAAATGGAATCTCCATATTCATCCGACTAACGAACTTGGCGAGATTATTATTACTGTTTCTCTGGATAGTTGCCAATGGTTACAACATATTTCGGTTTACGTTGCACCGCGGCCATTAACCTCGAACAAAGGCTCGTCCGACGAAGATGAACAATGCCCGATTGATTTAATTCCAACAATAGGTCGGCCGAAAAACTTTTTTCTTGAATCACGATCGAAACACGGAATGGTTAAATGCGGTCGATTATTCTAACAATTAATTTAATTAATTGCTAAAATATTGATAATTAAATATTGATAATTTAAAATTTTGTGTGATATTAATAATCGATTCTATATTGTAGTTTAACATGTCTTTTGAGTATGAAAAATTAATTATTAGATAAAGTAGCATCATTAATCATATACTTTTTCAGCATGCACAATAAATCATGATGGATAATTAATTTAATTTTTAATTTAAATTTAAGAAAAAAATATAGCGCTTTCCGAATAAACGGAGCTTGCAGAAATTATATGTGTTATCTTAATAGCGCGGCGGCGCAACCTTGACCAGTTGTCTCAACAGTAAATGCTCGTCTTATCGGAGATAAACATTTAGCGAAACATTTAACGAAGTTTTCTGAAGTAAAGCTTTTTTATTTGCAGTGGGGACGCAGGCGTATGTTTCCGGTTCGAAATGCCTTTGTTGCCCTTATGGATATCACATCGACCTGGACTTCGTGCGTTATTGCGAGGCCGTCGCGGCCGGAAGCGCCGGGGACAGGCCCAGCATGGAGCGACGCAAGAAGCGAGAACGTCGTAGACAATGTCAATCAATGGAAGTTCTCTTGGGCCTGGTAATTAATTAGCGATACTTCTAATTACGTATATTGAAAGCATCATTGTGCGGCGGTTAAGTGAAACCGGTTATGTATTATCAGCATACGATTTCTGAATGTTTCCTATATCAAATGTGTAAATAACACTTGATATCACATTTTAGATATTTTGCTTTATTAATGTCGTGATAGTAGGATTTAATTAAAATTAATCCAGCATTTATTTGACTTAATTAAGTAAGATGGGAATTGATGAATAATAATTGTGCTTGATATATATTACGGCCTGATGAAAATAAAAATTGTAAAGGACATAGAACCTCTTACATTTAAATACCTTTTTTAATTCCATGTTTACGGTAAAAATTACAATAATTTTAACGAATTCACTGTATTAAATTACTTCATACTATATCACGCCTAATTTGTACTCTGTTTCCGCTAAAATTTACCGACTCTGACGATAAACGTGCTCATCGCCAGGGCGACGAAACCGTGAAGATTCAAGATAAATCACTCGACAAAGCGCGGTGCAATGCACGGACATAATTCACATCGGACGTGGTGAACAAGCATCCTCGTGTTAGATAGTTTCCTTTATTTTTGATTCTAGGTGAGTCCGGCACTGGCGGGCATAGAAGCCGAATTGCCGAAAATATCACAAGAATGTACGACCGCGAACGGGATGACTACTTCGCCGAGATCAAATCATCCACCACCGAGACAGCAGGGAAATTCGCATCCCTCGCCAGTCGTGGATCTCAGCGATGTCGTGGGTGACTTCGAGGCGACCCTCAAGCGATCTTGCAGGTCGCCTTTATCGAAAATCTCCGATCGTCGACTTATCACGGAAACCGGTAAGATATCGCTTCTCTCATCGATAAGAGCGAGAAATATTGCAAACGCTAAATATATATTAAAATTATTAAAAAATTTCTATAGAACGATAACAATTGTATAGAAATTTTCTAATTATAATCTTTCTATTAAAGTATAATCGCGTCAGAAATTTGGCGTTTGCAACATTCGTCTTTCTTGTAGGAACAATCATCATTAAAAACTTATTAACGAAACTATTCTCGAGAATTTTATGATCTATGATCTATTTCGTGTTAAAGTACCGTCTCATCTTTCAATTGTCGGAAGATGAAGAGTTTTGATCTCTGAATTAACGGTAAAATTCACTCGAGTGAATTTATCGCGAAAATCGGAACGTCGCTTTGGAGAAAAAACATCTTTGCGACCGCCGCGAAAGAAAGACAATGAGTCGCGCGACGAATTAACGGTGGCGGTGAAAGAGCGGAGTAAATAAAAGAGATCTGAATAATTTTTCACGCACATTGGATTTCCTCGCGCTGAATCCGTTCCATCTCAGGATTCTCCATGGCCCAATGACCTGCTATGTACCGAGCAAGTGGTGCGAAGAGAGAAACGGCCCCTTCCGTGTCTTGGGGGCCGCTTTGAAGTCGCTACGGCATCGGAACACGTTAATTATTTCGTTATGCGATGTTATAGGCACCAGTGTTAATAATTTCACGAGTTCTCGCCTACGAAATAAATCGCTGCGGAAATTGAATTGTTCGGAATCATCGACGCGTTAGAAATTACTTGTGCGTAAACTTTCTGCGTCCAAGGTGATAATTGGACAACACTTCGCCGATCGAAAGTGCGCGGTTATAATTGCGAGGAAGCAAATTAACGAACGTGCAATGTTTTTTTTTTTTTTTCGCTGTATTCATGGCTTCTTCCGTTACCTTCTACGATGCAAATTCGTGCGGCGAATACATTTACTGCTGAATAATTTTCGCTTTATTTATCATCTATCATTTTATAGAAATTATGAAAGAGATACGTTCCTTCATTTCGTTTTGCGCTAATTAATTTAATTTGGAACAGTTTCTCTTGTTTTCTTCGATAAATTTTCAAGCACAATTAAAACTAAAACTTCCCAAAATTAAATTAAAATTCCTTACTAATTTCAATTAACTTATTAAAATGAGGAAAAAAGGTGTGCAAAGTGACACACATAGATTTTCCTTGTTTATTATACCTATATGAACTCATACTAAGTGGCTTTTATCATCAATGTACGGTAAAGAATTTTCATGAGAATATTATAAACTCGGAACTTTATAACTTCTTTAAACGTACCGCTTGCGTTTAATTACGAAGAAATCGTGCTGTCAGCGTTAAACATTTTATTTCGCAGGTTCTTAATTTTATCGGATGTTTTAAAAGTGCTACTCTGGTCACCGTTACTTCTTGTAAACACCTTAAAAAAAGTCTTATTTCGCCTCGAAAAGCCGAGACTGTCTCGTAGCGGCTCATGCAATATTTTACAAATTTTTGCATTTTGCAACTAACAAAAGATTCTCTTATAATAAATATAAATGGAATGACATAAATTAACATAATGTAACTGATATTACGGATACTCAATAAATATCTATATGTCAACGTTTAATTAAAATGAAATTTTAATGCAAAACACACAATGCATATTCAAAATAAATTGTAAGCAATAATAATTATCCATAATTGACAGTAAAGTAGTAATTAGATTAATTATAATAAAAATTTATTCTAGCTTTACCAAATGATAAGATATATTTAAAACAAATATTTCAAGTATTAAAGTACGAAATAAGTTTCGTCAATAGCATGACGAAGTTTGGAAGCTACTTCAATGACGAAAGACGAAAGACGTTTATCTCGTAGTTGAGTCAGATGTTTTCACGACTGATTAAGTAATGATACCAGTCATTGATACCATTACGATTTTTTATTTTGCCATCAACCACACTTATCCGATAATCTCGAGAGAGAGAACCGCAGCCCACTTCGCACGCATTTCACTCTCTCGCTGATTAACAAAGCTGCTACCTGGGCCGATTATATTTCGCGCGGCGACAATCGCATCCGTTTCTCACGGATCCGAGAGGAGCTCTCCGTTGTGGAGAAAAGAATTCTCTCCCTGTCTCTTTCGACGAGACGACTCGGCTCATTCTTACGCTCGTTTTGCGATTTATCGTGCGACCGACGCGACGGCACGTCGCCGACAACGGAAACGTGTCGCAAGGTGGAAACGACAGTATCTTCTTTTGCCAATCAACTGACGATTAGCATTATACAATCTTCATAGATTTCATAGATCAAGGAACAAGGATGTTTCAAAAAAGGGAAAATGTAAATAAAGAGATTAAATAAATTGAAGAAGAAGAACTTTTCCGTTTTAATATTTTTTAGCAAATGAATTTAGAATTTAAATCAGTTGTAACAAAACACTTGTGTGTGTAAAAAGATTGTTAATTCTTTTTCAACATTATGTTAATAAATTTCTCATCTGAAAGTGGATATGTTTGCAATCAAAATGTTTCAACGATAATTTTAATAATATATAAAAAATCTTTGCTTTTAATTTTGTTTTTATTCTTGTATATTATTTTTCCGTTATATGTATTACTAATTAGAATATCTATATGCACGTATAAAGGATTATTTCTATCTGTCTTCTATCGCTAAATTATTAAACATTCTAATGAAATATGAGGAAAGGAGAGGAAGAAATTAGTCAAGTATCAATCAAGTTCTCTAAAGATAGCAGCAAATATTTCAAAGCAAAAGAAAGTTTTAATAACGCCTATTGTTCCTTTTATTAAAGAAAGAAATGAATAATAAATCACCCTGCTAACAACGAAAGGAGAGATGTTCGAGATACATCGCTAGCTTTAGGGTTAATATCCGCAAAAACGCGCGTTCTAAACCGTCTCAATTAACAGATCTTAAAGTATAATAACATACTACGTCAATTCGTCTCTCGGAGATCGGATCTAGCGCGCAACAAGCTTCTCCGGCATCGCCCGTCGATTAAATCCCACGTGAAAATGCGTCGCGGCAATTTCTCGCGGCTTTACGTGCTATTAAATCGCGATTCCAAGATAGCTGGCGGTCGTTTCTCCTTGCGAGCACGTAAAGAAGAAGGACGTACCGTACCGTACCGTACGAGTTCGCGAGGCTCGCGCTGCGGAACGCGGCGTGGAAGCCGCCGGTGCGTGGCTGGAACCACCTGCTTCCGGTTGTTGTACCGGTGGCGGTGCAACCGCCACCGCGTTTTCCACGAGGCGCAACCGTATTACCCCGCGGTTACATTGCCGTTACATCGTTATTGTCCGACCGCCGACGTGCAACACCCTTCGGTATACTATCGCGAATTCGGCAATGTGCACGAAAATACATCGCGCGGTTGTCCAATGTGCGCGACAGATATTCGTTTTTAACGGATTTCTACGATAACGGTACCAATTCGTAAGAAAATAAACGTTTACCACATTATTCATTATTATTTTACGTATTTTTGGTATATTTAGTATATTTTTTAAATAGCACCAGAAGAGAATGCTGATAAAATGAAAAGCAATTAAGTAAGAGGAGAATACATTTCCATATCGTATTAATGCAATATGATTTCCATAGCGTGTAAATTTTCGAAGCAATTTCCAACCACCGTCGTGTCTGATCAAGAAAGCGAAGCGGTGCGTGTCATGGTAATAACGAGGTGTTTGTCAGTATCATAAACCGAAGCGAGACGTCCAAGCTTTGCCTCGCTGATCTTAAAATAACCGGCTGCTCTCGCACGACAGAGTATTAACGCGATTGAATTTCAGAATTTCACGTGTAGGTAACGTGCGAAATGGTTAGCATGGCAGTCCAGACCGATTGCTCGCGTAGCGTGACTTCACCGTCACCGTTCCTAGCCATTTCGGTGCAACCTTGCTCGGGCAAGGTGGTCACATATGGTCGCCTGCACCTGTCGAGCTAAACACGCGCGCGCGCACAACTAGTTGAACTATTTCCGAAGCACGTGCATCGAGAACGAACGAAAATAAGATCGTGAAACCGCTGAAGCAGTGACGTAAATTTGACGACGTAATCGGGAAGGACGTCGCCGTCGCGCGGTATAAATAATATAAGCAAGTCTCGCTGGAGAGCGTCGTGTCGTAATCGGGAATATTTATCGTTTGTCATATTTAAAATCTCGCGCGTGTACCTACGTGTGTCGCGGTAATTGCGACAAATAGCCTAATTAATTGGCCGCGGATGCTCGCCTGTTTGGCGACTTTGTATTATACAATCGCCGTATAATTGCCGTAAGCTCAACGCGCGTATGCTTAATTCAAGAAATTACATACGTCCGCCAATCAACGTTCAACGATGAATTCTCAGTCTTTATTGCACAATTATATTCCACAATATTAATCGTGGACGTGCACGATCGGGTTTGTAAAACATAAAAATTCTTTGCGTACGTCTTCTTAATACAAGTGCATCTCTATTAAAGAAACGGTAAAGTCTATTAATTTTCAACATTATAGTATAGATAACATCCATTGTTATTTGTTACGTAATCACTAGCAGGCAATATTAATTAATGACGCGTACGAGCGTATGCGAAAATTGTTAAGGTTCACAGGATACGAACCCTTTCGGAGAGATCATTAATTTTCTACACATCATTAACTATTACTCCGCTTATTTCCCTTCCCACCCTCCCGTACCGAAGCTTCTTTCAAGCGCAACGAACACACATAAATCATTGTTTCTCCTTCTCTTGCGGCTACAAAAGCGCAAAATTTCGAACGGAATAATTTCACCTTAAATAAAAACTGTTTTCAAAGGACAGCACAAATATCTACACAAGGTGACTAAATTGTTGAGCCAAAATTTCTCCGACGTATTTCTCCGTTAATTGGAGTCGATATCACAAAAAATGTAATCATTTGTCATTTTTTCCATAATTTACGAGCTATTGTCATTAACTTTAATATTTGGATAATTTTACGAATTCGCAAAATCGATCGTACGATCAAACGCATTTAACGTAACTCGACCGATTGTTATTTCGCTCAAAATTGACTCTTCGAACGATCGAGACATTTCACGACATCGAAGCTATTCTCGCGAGCGAGCGAGCGAGCAGAGAGACCCGGATACCGCGAAACGCTGGCGCTCTTTTTTCCCGCGATTAGCAAATCGGCGGGGCATCGAAAGAAGAGGCCAACGAAGGAAGAGCGAGGCTCCCGCTCCCGTCCCCTCTTCCATTCACCTTTAGCGCGAACGGTCGACGCGCTCGCCGAGGCTCGACGGCTCGACGGCATCACAGCATTCACAGCAGTCAAACGCAAACTGTCGCCGAAGCGGCGAGGAGCCGCGAGCCGCGAGCAACCGCGACTTATGTATATATATCGGGGTGCCGGACGCGAACGATCGAGCGAACGAACGAACGAATTTGCCTACCTATATACACGGAGACCGGGACACGACGGGATCGCCTCTTCGATGTGTTGCCTCGTCGAGCCAATTATATCGCCAATTCCGAGCGACTTTAAAGTCGCCCTCCGAGCGAGCGTTCTCCGGGCGACCCAATTCGCCGAAATATAAAGATGGGGAATAAACGAAAATAATACTAACCTCGTAGCGTGGGCACGGCGTCGCGTCGTGTCTGAGGGCACGCGGCGTTGGTGTCGGAGGGCACGGCGACCAACAGGCTCGGACTCCTCCAGACTCCTCGACGGCTCCGTGGTCCGTCATCCGGGGAAATCGGCCGAGATTGCGAGCGAGGACGATTGCGAGGACGATTTCACGACCGACAGTGCGACGAAAGACCGACGTGGACCGACGATTTCGCGGCGGAGTGTCGTTAACGCGCGACCGTGCGACTCGACGCAAGTGCGCTTCATCTTTCGAACGATAGATTCGCGACACTGTGAAGTTGGGCACTGTTCGCCGTAGAACGTAGAAGGACACGTGTTACCAATGATTTGTGTCTGAATGCTGACTCGCGATTGCATAGGGAGGGCATAGGGGAAAAATATCTCATCTTTGAGAGAAGGAACTACCGAATAACATATCGATGACGTTGTGAAATTGATAATAAATGAAAACATAGCATTGGCCAATAATTTGTATCCAAAGGGTTAGCGTATGATTCTAAGATTATAGCTTACTTCTGAAAAAAGAAACAACGGAAGAATGATCGAAAGAAAAAAAGAATAAATTTATAAAATTGGAAATTACGATAATTTATGCATCGAGTACGTCACAGGATAATTCGTGCTCCTGATAGATCGAACGATTGATCGTAACGATGCTAACAGCTAACTTTCATTAATTTACTCGCGAGTATGTTATTAATCGGCGACTCGATATAAAAAAGAATCAGTCTTATTCAAATCCGCGACAGCGTGAAGTAAACGACGAAGGATAGCAGGCGACAACTTCAATTGGACGCGTGGGATATACGTGGAATAACGAGTGTTTCGACCACGGAGATTAAAAGCGCATCTCCTTCTGAAAAAAGTCAGATAAATTCACAACAGATTCACGACAGCGGCGAGAGATCGACAAACAGCGAGAATGGGGGTAAAGAATTTCATCATGAAGAGGATTCCCTTCTGCAAGATGAAGGCGAAGCGGAAATACCGTGAGTTCATCTCGATAATCGCCCTCCGCGTTGAGACACAAAAGTGTTTTTCTCGTGACATAAATGTGATCTCTCGTACGATATTTGTTTGTCGATTTGTTTTAATCTCCTTGAATCATTTCTAAGTAAAACGGAAAAATATATATGCCAAATAAAATAGAAAACGATTGCATCACTGTTTACTTTGGCGCGTGATTTTCTTTTATGCAATTTGATCGCCGCGCCGCGGCCGTGGCGATACGGGCTGCCACTGTTTATCGTCATGCCAGTGATTAGCGTCACTGGCAGCGGCGCAAGCAATTAACAGATACTTTATCTAACTCCAAACAAGTTGAATTCATTATCAACGAGCGAGCGAGTGATATCTCGCCTCGGGAGATCGAACGACCTCAGAGATCGGTCTTTCTCTCTCTCTCTCTCTCTCTCTCTCTTTTCCTTTATATGCCGACATTCGATCACGTTGTTATGCGATTCGCGAGTGGCGCGCGATGCCATTTTCCGTATTCGACAAGTGCATCTGTCTGAGACGTGAACGAGCGAAAAATGGAAGTGCCAGGGACGACGGCGACGTCGCGGAATCGGAGTATTCGGAGTGTCAGTGTTCGGAAAGTCCCATTCGCGTTATCGCGACGATCGGTCAAAATGCAATTTAGGAGGCGTGATAGAGCTGCATCGTAGCTGCGAACGACCGAACGCTCGCGCACTCTCCATTACATAGAGGAGCTGCATCTATTGATGCATTCCATAAATTTGCGTTTTTTATTCGTCCAGACTGAAGGAATTTTAATTAAGAGATTTGACCGTAGAGTTTGTTTTGTCAAAAATGGAATTTTCTCTAAATAAACGCCAGTATTGTGATAGAAACTGACTTGGTCTGACACGCGAACACGTAACTCTTGGCACGCAACAGTCGGACGGCCGCCTCGTTCATTTCTCTCGCTCCTCCTCGCGACGAATTTATCGCGATCTCATGATCATGATCGGCACGCGGCAGTATAACGTTCGTCTCCGCGCGAAACTTTCACGGTGCTGGAGATCGTTTAAGCCTTTTTATTTTGTCTAATCCACATGTGCAATGCGCGTGATGCGTGATTCACCGAGGCGCTTCACCGTTAATGTAACGATGCATATATAGGATGTCCTGCAACCTTGCGATCTTAATTTTGATAACGAGTTTCTTCCCAATTTGGAATCGATTTTCCCACGGCAAAACGAAGGAAGTCATCGTTTACCGCAACTTTTGATTCAAACACTAAATATCTTTATAATTTTAAATCTCAAAAGAAAATTTCATTAAAGCTGCTTGGAAATTAATTGAAAATGACTAATTCTGTTAACTACTTAATCGTTTCTCTAAAGTTCACGAAAGATCAGCTTTTTTTCAATCGCTATAACCCCGGAATTATGGATGCTTCGCTGAAGAAACGTTTTGCCAAAGAATACGTTAATTAAAATTAAGATTGCAGATTGTGAAATATCTCGTGCAGACACCCTCGTTCGTCACGAATAGCGTGCTGAAAATTCTGCATCGCGGCGGCCGAGCCCACGAGTCACGAGGCATATCACGACATTGTCAAAGGAATTTGCCACAACGTCTATCGCATTTCTTCTTTTCGAGATAAGGTTTTGCTCTGTAACGCGGTTGCTCAAGAGCCGATTAAAAAACATTTCGAGGGAACAGGTGAACTTAGCTTGTTGTGAATGTTGCACAAGGATCGTAGCATAATGACGCAAAACAATTTAATTACACCTCTTTATATCTATTGTCGAGGAATGATGCGTCAAAAAGAGCGATTGCTAAGAGATAACAACGCTATTAATAACTAAATTAAATACATATTTCTAGGAAATATTCTTGTACGATACTGTTTTTTGAATTTAACACACGTTACGAAACAGAATGGCGCGAAATACTAATATATTAATACAATTTTTATATCTTTTTTTTTACAAATGATTATCAGTTACAGATTTTATTTCCCAAGATAAGAGATTGTGTTTTTCTTAAAATCTCTGCCTTGTAAGGAGGAATCAGTTTAAATTAACTTCCCTAGTTAAAGAGTTAAAGAAGCCGGAGGGCAGAGTTGATCAAAGAGGGAGGTCGATTAAAGTGGATGTTTCAATATGTTCGGCGCAACTACGTTCTCTCAAGAATTAATAAAATATTTCTTGCAAAAAAAAATGCGAATAATAAAGCGGATAATTAAGCGCGTGGTTTTCCACGACTGACTTTTTTCGCTAGATGGCACAAACGGGACAGCGCTGGTGCAAAATGCAGTCCAGACAGACCAGCCGGCAGATTCTGACAACGCTAGCGTCGGAAGTGGTAACTCGAATCTTAGTACCGGCGCACTTCAGGTATGAAATTCATATTTTACTATTCTTACTTGTATAATTATTACATTATATTGCAATAAATTTATATGAGAAAAAAATTTGCGTGCGCGATTAAAATTTGAGCAAATCGAAAACTGCAAAACGCAAACGTAATAATTTTATCCTTGCCATTATGTTATTGAAAATTTTTATATATTGTTTGTTCCCTCTCGCGTCTTGGTTTTATAATTAATTTCTAATTAGATATTTCTAATCTCAAGATTAATAATAATTCTCATTTTATTTAGCTTTTAATTTTATGTACAAACATGTAAATTGATGTGTGATTTTGTGAAATGTGGGAATAGGAAGATAGTAATAATATTTTTATGCGTTGCAGAATATCAGGGAACAAATGGCTGCATCTCTGGAACGGATGAAAGAGCTGGAGGAACAGGTCAAGGCGATTCCCATGCTGCAGGTGAGTTCTCACTAATTTCCTATTCTCCCACCTACGCTTTCGTAACGTTCATTGCCCGGCATATAATTTGCACCCATGCGAGCTCGAGCTCTTCCGTTCTAGCGAAACGTTCGTGTGTAAGATATTCCCGCTGCTTTATCATGATCTCGTTGTTCTTATTACGAAGACGTCTCCTTATTCGTTCAATGCACAAACGATGCGAAACGATGAAATATTTTTTTCACATTACATTTTCAAAGAAATGTTTCGTGTGAACTTGTGTGTGTGTACACACACACACAATTATTGCATATATATGCAATAATTACTACCATTCTAATGGAATAAACGACATAAAAAATAATAAAGCTAAAAAAGATAAAAATTAAGTAAATAGAAAACATACCAATATATAGTCGAACTGGAACGTTTTGATAATATTTTTCACGTGAATTTATATTCATTATTCGCTTTGCAAACCTAATCTAACCGCAATACTAAAGATTTTTAGTATTTTATTTTTAATCAGTCTTGTATTAATTTTATTTTTGCTTAATATTAACGTAGAATATTTTATCTATTGTTCTATCTATTAATGTATATTAATATTAGAGAACTGATCTGAATATATAGAGTTACGTATAATATTAATCATTAATTCTATTTCTGCAACTTATTGAAAATTGGTGTAATATTTCTATTATTTCCGCAACATTAAAAATCATTATGTTTTCTCACGCGTCGCAATTTTATCAGACTCGATAAAAGCTAACACTATTGCCAGGCTTATCTAACTCCGCGCGTGCAATCTCTTTCTTTTTCTCTCGCAGGTGCAAGTCTCGGTATTGAAAGAGGAGAAACGCAATCTCCTGCGGCAAGTGGACGAGCTGAGTAAAACGAATTCCTGCAACGACACCCTGCACAGGCATCGCAGCCAATCATTCTCGGAACAGTGCACCACCCTGCGAAACCTGAAGACCTCTGGAAGCGTATCTACCAGGGACATGGGAACCATGTGCGGCGTGATGACAAGGGACGTTGGGGTATCGTATCAGCCGGTAAGAATTACATTTCCATATTTAGTCATCGTACAAACCATTATCTATCTTATTTGTGTCTAAAAGACATCTAAAAAGAATCTTGAAATTCTAGATGATTTTTTATTAAAATTATTTACTTAAACTTCTATTTAAAATATTCTTCTATCTAATTTTGTGAACTTAATTTATCTCTTTTTAATCTCTTTTATCTCTCAATTCTAGAAAATGATAAGAGATTAAAATTATAGATCAGCATTATTATATAAAGTTGTTAGACAAGTATTAATACTTGAACTGCTGTTTGATCACATACGAAATGTTTAGATTACATCCCTAATTTTTTAACTGAAGCAACCTCTCGTTGAACGGTTGAATTATTCGTCGATTTATGTATATCCAGAAGTGAGTGGCGATTGCTTTTCTAATTAGAAGTGAAAATCGGAATTTAAATGGCGATACATAATTTTGCCGTGTACTCCCGTTGCTTCGCGTGTCGTTTTTTTACGTCGCCGGAGCCGAGCGACTTTCGTGCGCGTGTACATATTTCGCGTAAATATTTATAAATAATACGTCGAGATTGAAGATTAAAGAAATAGTAATTGCAATATGTATCCACTTTTCAATACTATGTTGCGTTTTATTCTGAAACTTCCCAGATATGTCATCGGCAACATAATCTGCTCGGTATGCAATGGTTCGTAATAATTAAGGCGATTAACAATATATGTATATACAAAATCGATATTACGTCATTTTATGTAATAGAATGTAGTAATTATCTCGACATTAATTAGTGCTAATTTACAAGGAAATGAATAAAAAACGATTCTGAGCGAAAATACTTTAATCAGTTGTATCTAATTTTATCGGAAATCATTATGTCAATTTAATAACTGATCGCGTACAGGTTCGAACGAGAGACGTCGGTATAATAACAACAAGCACGCCGATCAAGCCATCGCTACAAAAAAGTCATCTGCGAATCGAGGAGATTGTGCCCGAGATCCAGGACCAGAGTACCGTGCTGGCAGACGAGACATCGTCAAACCTCTCGAACTTATACGACTTCCAGCATCGTACCTGGAAATCGAGTTTGACTCGTAGTCAACTGATGTTGGAGGAAAATCTGCCGAAAGTACGAAGGAGGCAGCTAATGAGAACTCCTCTTCAAGTGGAATCGATACCACCCAACGAAAACGATCCGATCAATCGCAAAATCATGAAGAAAACGCGGGACTTTGGTATCAATACGGAGAACAAGCCCAAGAGTCTTCAGTGCAGTCATTTCCTAATCGAAGATATCGCACCGGAAGCGAAAAAGGAGATCAAGAAGCGTTCCTGCGGCACATCAACGAGATTGGGTATGAAGGATGTCCTGACGAATGAGGATGCTGAATTGCTCGTGGAACATACTCTGAAAAATTACAAGAACAGCCTGGTGAAAGACACTTCCTCCAAGGGCATTCAATGCAGCCCAGAAACACCCAGAGTCGCCGAAAAGCGAGATCAGATGGTCCAGGTGACGGAATTGTTCAGAATGCGTTCCCACGTGGGCGTAACCGCCAAGCCGACGACATCGGAGGTCGGAATCGAGGTCAGATTCGGTTCTTGTACTAGGAGCGTGTGCGTCGGACCGGATCCCGTGGCGGTGCAGCCACCGGTGTCGTTGAACTCGATGAACTCGAGGAGTCACTCGTTCAATTACGGCGATAGGCGGACGAAAACAAAAGCCAGCAAATCGGTAGCGGTGATGGTGGAGGACCTGGTGAGAACCATCACTCGCGGCACCGACACGTCTGGTCTCACGCCAAGATGCCGAGATTTCGGCACCTCGACGATGAAGAAGACGTTGGTCGACGTGTCGGTCGGCGACTCGGTGAGGCCGCATATCTCGATCTCCTGCGCGGCGAATTATTGCGACAACTGCAAGGAGACGATCAAAAGTCTGGCGAAGCAGATCGCGAACAATGCGGAGAACAGCCTGAATCATCAGAACAGCAATATGGTATCTAGGATCCCGAGGCCATCTCATATTCCCCTGAATACCAGCGATCATAGAAGGCAGTTCAAGCGCCAGGACACCTACACGAAAATCCCAGCCGTCGGGGTGATAAGATACGACACGGACAATAAAGAGCAGTACGACAGCAGCAACCGGTTAGTCTTTTGGGATTACATTTTTATTTTATCTTATCTTTTATGAGATATTGGAGAAAGAATAGTGTGATTGTATAGAGATTAAGAATTTAGCATTTTTATCGCAAAATGATCTCCAATCTATGAAAAATAAATTGTTAATTGTATCTAACTTATTGTGTAGAAAATAATGAATTAAGGGAACAAATTAATTTATCCTACATCATCGACACAGCTTTA
Organism: Temnothorax rugatulus; assembly: GCA_035220575.1. Lineage (NCBI taxonomy): Eukaryota > Metazoa > Arthropoda > Insecta > Hymenoptera > Formicidae > Temnothorax > Temnothorax rugatulus. Next base: position 69,269 of record JASTWL010000182.1, on the reverse strand, counting down.
TGGAATATTGATTATTTACTTGCGGAAAATTTTACAGATTGCATGTAATTAATTTTTTGCTATGCTTAATTCTTAATCTATCATGTTTTAAACTCAGTTCCAAACGAGTAGATTCAGTAGATTGAACCATTTACCCCTTCAATACTCGATCCCACCCCTCGATCCTTCCCGCTCGACTACGCTTCACGCCATCTGTTATTTCCGTGGTCGAAGGTCGCTGTTGCAAGGGGGTTGTTTCGCGCTAAAGGGGGTGGGAAGAGGGTTGCACGAGACCAGTTGCAGAGCCGCGTATGACGTACTTCGTGCCGGCCGAGGGTGCCGGATAGTTTGTTGTTCTTTTTGAGTCCATGGTTGCGCGCGTGTCGAACTGCCAAGTGCGTCATCGAGTCTTCTTCCTGGCACGCTCCACGACATAAATATCGCGACGGAAGACGCAAGTCGGATATCTTTGCGCGTTCCGCGTCGTATTGACGGTCTTGCAATGCTGAACGAGTAAGCGCATCCTCGATCTCGACAGATCGATGCTGCAGCAGCAGCAACAGCAGCCGCAGCGAGCCGCTCCGCGTTTATTCAGCGATCTCGAAGTCTCTGATATCCCGCCTTGTCCGGCCACGGAAGGGTAACGTCTCTCTCCCGCCATAATCCGATCTGATATCTTGCTTCTATTTACAGCACCACGCTCATTTTGCCATTAATATCCTTGGTATTGTGTTGAATTTTTATATTTAATATTTAAATTTTAATATTAATAGCCAATATAACACTAGCATGGCTTGACGATATATTTTTATAGTTTAGAGATCTTTTTTATTTAAGATTTGGAATTCAACCTTTTTGATTGTGCCAATTATTAGATTTTTTATTAGATAGTTTTCATAATCTCCCTTACATATAACATGTATAAAGAAATAATAATTAACTCTTTAGTAAAAGACTGGTTGTATGTGTGTATATACCAAACATTTTTAAAAATAGATAGAGAAAGAAATGTTTTTTTCTCCCGTAGCATTCAACAATTGCAATCCGAAAGAACCAAGGATGAGAAGATTACGACAGAAGAGATGCGTAACATGGAGAAGGAGGCGGATAATGAGGAGAAGTCCGAGCTACCGGAATCGGCTCTGTTTCAACCAATTCAAGATAAGCCCAGGAAAAAGGTCGAACCCTCGAAAGAGATGCAAGCCGCCATGAAGGTGCTCAACGATAGTATCAAGAAGTCACCTAGCAGAAATATCTCTCATCAGCTTAAGAACGCTACCAATATTATACAGCAAGAATGGTTCAAAATATCCAGCACATCTAGCGCGAATCCGTTAGATGTCGAGGATTATTTGGATCGTTTCGAGGAATGCTCCAGCACTCTACTAGAGTACATTGTCAACATGACGGACACCAGTGGAAATACAGCGATGCACTACGCGGTCTCCCATGGCAATTTCGACGTGGTGTCTATATTGTTAGACTCGAAAGTCTGCGACATTAATAAGGCGAACGTGGCTGGTTACACGGCTGTGATGTTAGCTGCTCTGGCAGAAGTCAGAAATTCCACGCACGCCTCCGTGGCGAATAGATTGTTTCAACTTGCCGATGTCAACATCCGAGCAAAATTGGTAAGCTCTCTACTACATTGTAATAAATATAATAGGAGCACCATGTATACAAATTAGAATTTCTCCTATTTTTCCTCAAATATTTTTATAATTCTTTAATTTTGTTTTGCGCAACAGCATGGGCAAACTGCGCTGATGTTGGCGGTATCGCACGGACGCAAGGATATGACGCAACTGCTCCTAGATGCCGGAGCGGCGGTTAATATCCAGGATGAAGACGGTAGCACCGCGCTGATGTGCGCTGCGGAACATGGCCACACGGACATCGTGAGATTGCTTCTCGCGCATCCGGACTGCGATCCGTCTATCGTCGACGTGGACGGCAGCTCGGCCCTGAAGATCGCTCTGGAGGCGGGTAACCGGGATATCGGAGTGCTACTTTACGCTCACGAGCACGTTAATCGGGGCATCAGTCCATATTCGACTCTAAGGCGAAGCAGAAGGGGTTCCAAGCCGACGACGCCCACTGGGCCGTCTCCATCGGCTCCAGTTAGTCCAGCGCCATCGCGACGTATTCATTCGTCCAGCGTTTCTCTGAACACATCAAAATATTCCAAATAATTCCGATAGTAGATTCTTTGTACGATTTTCTTATAGATTCATCCATCATGATTTTTCTCTTCAGACATTATTTCAAACGTAATAGTAATTGGCAAACGAGTCACAGTATAACTGAAACTTTATATTTATACGATCTTTTTTATTCTTCTATAAGTTATCCTTATATTTATGATGTATATTCTTATATTCATCATATGACGATACGTTGAAGACCTCTTGCCTAACGATCGATTCGTTTCGATAGAACTGTATTGTATAATTTAAGAAGTCAAGAACGATGCTCAACACTGTATATATCTATTCAGGGTAACGTTGGAAAAATCTTGTAGTTTAGTTTATAGCGATAATCTTTAGAAATAGTCCATCGTAGGTGCTGTCAGACATTTTGACGAATCTTTCATAAATCCTCTGTAAATTTTATACGACTATAATTGTAGCACATCGTCTGAGAATACAATTTTTCTCTTAGGCGGGGTGCGGAAGTACAAAATGTTTAATATCCATGACGATACAATCCACAGCAAAGAATCGGTCAATTTTTTTGTGTTTTTCTTTTTGAGTCTGTGGCATTGAACATTCCAAAAGAAAATAATCGTCAATCCGAATTTCTTACGGTAGAAATTTATACAATTTTTCCCAAATTTCAGGCCTAATCTCAAATTAGGGATCAAATCATCAATATCGTGTGTGTGTATATATATTGTATATGTATAATATACACACGATATATTATACATACAAGTACACCGATATGCGTAGAGAAACATTACGTAGCGATATATGTAATGAATGTATGTTATAACAATGTGAGATTTTTACGATTCAATGATTTACAGCGTTTTCACGCGCGAGCGACATCAAACGTACTTATCACTGTTTTACGTTAAGATAGAGAGATATTAGATAATGAAAATTGTATTTAAAAAAAAACCAGTATATCTAGTTGTGAAACGCGCGATCGTCGAAAGATTTACGAATGCAAAATTTGTTTTTGGACTTAATTGTTAACGATTTTCATATCGAGAATTATACGCGATCATATCGAGATGTTAATATACATTTATTTAACGAATCGTCAACACGAGCATTAAGAATCGCGTTTCATTTACGTGAAGGAAAAATAAATACGTTGAGCGTTTTTCTTATAAGAGGTTGTGAATAGATAGAGTTGTAATTAAATTATTTAAGTTCTAGGAAGGTCAGAGATCCAATAGTTTAATGTTAAGTGTTTCTCCGTCTTCGAGAGTAATTCTATGACGATTGTTGGCGTGAGACATAATTGTCTGTATATCGAACGTGTAGGCAATGTATGAAACACATTGATACCGTAGAAATCTAGAAAGTAGAAAAGTACTCCTTATTGTTTGTGCCTTTATATTTAATATATAATACTATTAATAATATACTGAAATATGATTCTTCAAATGCCCCTTGTCCATAATCAATTTAATATTTTATAAGGAAAAAATATTTTTTAACAGAATAGAAATCTTAAAAGCGTATATTTATAAAATTAATAAAGACAATATATAAAGATAAATCTCCCATCGAGGGACTATCAATTCTGAACAAATTTTCATGATCAATTATGAGATAAATATAGAGTATTGACGTTATCAATTGTCGATATAAAAATTTTCCTTTGCCAACATATCTGAAATCTGAACAATTGATTTATAATTATAGCTATGAAACGTCAGGATAATAATAAATCATAAAATTAATATTATAATATGAGCTAATCGTCAAAGTTTTAACAGCCACGTGAATTTCTATAAAATGGTCGGTTTTTAATAATACTTGTCGATGACCTAGCTTTAATTTGCTCATCGTTCGTAACACTCGTATCACTCATAGCAGAGAGATAGTCATATTCACTATTACACGTCACTACAATCGTGACACGTTGACATATATTTTCTATTTTCCGACTATCTGTAGTTTCTATATAACTGGTATAAATTGCAAACTTTATATTAAAAAGCTTTGGACAGATTTTTTTGGACAAATCATACGAATGTCTTGTCTGTTTGAGGTTATACACTTATACATGAATATTTTCAGTTCGAGTGTCGTAGTTTAATACAGTTTGCTTGAGCAACATATTTTTCCTGAAACAATTATTATTGCTGTCTAACTGGGTAAGTCTATTTTATCATAAGTATTACATTATATAACCATAAATAATTAAGTTGACCACAATGTATTTTTTTTCTTTTCAGATATAAAAAGAGATTGAAATATTTGTCAAGTTTCTAAAGGTGTTTCGTAGGATAATAATTTTCTTCCGCATCTGTTCATCAACTAAGCTATCAAGATTGCTAACAAAATGCGACGTTCTCATTCAGGTAAGTTGACATCTGTTAGCAAATGCGTCAATCGATTGTTGTTTTATAATGTACTTTTTTAAATGTATTTACAATATAATATCTTACGTATAATATAATTTCCTTTTTCCAGGGGGTTACGGCTATGAACCATTACCAAGTACATCTACTCACAATGTTATGGAAGACGAGAACGAAAGGATGACTGAAGAATTGCGGGATAAAATACATGCTTTGAAATCATTATCTATTGACATTGGCACCGAAGTAAAATATCAAGATAAAATTCTCAGAGGCATGGTTAGTTGGTCAGCTTGTCTAAGATACGTTTACGCAATTTTTCATATCACCTTAAACATAAGAAATAATGTGAATTTATATTTTAGGATGATGACTTTGAAAGGACAAGTGGTTCCTTATCTGGTTCTGTAGCGCGTGTTTTGCGTTTAGCAAAAGCAGGCCATAATTATTACATCTTATATTTGTTCCTTTTTTCTATAGCAGTATTTTTTGTGTTGTGGATAGTTTTGAAGTTCAAATGATTGTATATAAGATCTCTAGTATAGTAGATACTTTAAATAAGTTATTGAACTAGCTGCATTATTTCGTCGTACAGAAAACTTTACTCATTTTATAAAATAACATACGCATTATTATTTCATATTAAAACAAAGTTGTTAAGAAAGATTTTAGACAAGTAGCGAGAGGTGGCATATACGCTTGGAAGAAAGAAATATTTTTTTATAAACTACGTTGGTATATTTAAGAAAAAAAATTGTATTTGTAAATAATAAGAGTAAAAAAATGCATTTGTATTTTTTATAGCCTTTTCATTTTTATAATACAATCTTAAGGCTCCTGGGTAGTCACCGCAGCCATATTGAATTCTTGCTATCGAGGCGAGAAATAACCCCTATTTTGTTTTGCGTTTTATTGCGAAATAAAAAGACATTTCAATAAAAAATCACTATAGATCGTTTCAGAACACTTCTGAAATTTACCGGAACCTATCTTTTTCCCTCGACAATAAACAGTCATAAAACAAAGCCTAAACATACGAAAAGACAAGCCGTTTAACGACAATCGAAAGGAGTGGAGAATGTTCCTTCCGCATATGTATCTCTTGCAAATCTTACAACTCGGCCAATTTTACAAGTTTCACGAATACGTTAAACGTTATAGCACAAGTACAGAATGAATAATAAAGAAATTAAACGCGAAACAAAATAGGTTGTCAACATGTCACAGAGAACAGAATTCTCCATTGAGAGAGTTCTTATTTCTACCGCGACGGTACGTCGCCACCGTCAACGCGGAGTTCTCGGCTCATGGACCAGCATCCCCTTAACAGCGAGGCGCCTATAGCACGATGTTATCATGTCGTTTTCCCAAAAATCAAATAGTAAAACCATAATATTAATATACATAGATGGATTTGGCATTCAATGCTCTTTAATTTTTGTCCTTACAAAATTTTTAAATTTTACAAAAATAATAGGTAAAGATGGGGGTAAATTAAATAATTTCCCATTTTTGAAAAATGTGAATATATATATTATTGCAAAGAGTATAAATAAATATCATAAAACTCTACGAATCATGTATCATAAAATGGTGCGAATAGATGAACACATGCGGATATCTCTCTTTCCATTGATTAATGAATTATCATTTTTGCCGTAACACCCTGACAGAGACAACTCCTGCAATTTAGGAAATTGTTGCAGAACAGATAATTATGGTCAGGTATGTCAATTTTCATAGCCTCAAGGCATATTTTTTTTAAGTGCCTGCACTGCGCTAATAATTCCAGCATGTGCTCAGTGAGGACACCACTGCACAAATAAATTCCTTGCAGGTTTTGAAAAGAAGAAAGTAATGTAAATAATCTTTCATCAGTAAGCACTGGGGATTCCCATCTGTAACAAAAATCATATAATTAATACAGTATTTTAATTGCGAAGAAAAAATTCATGTAACTTTTTCAAGATGCTCGCAAGAGAAGCAAACAAATTTCAATAAAGAATACAATAATGTGTATTTTAAAAGAAAATGTAGCACACACTTACAGTGAAAAGCCCACTTTTTGTAAATTCTTACAGTTAGCGAGAGCATTAATACCCTGAGATGTAAGACAAGATCTGGCCATTACAAATATTACTTCCAAGTCACGACACGAATTTGACAGCTCTATTAAAACTGCATCATTTATTAATCTCTCTTCTAGCAATATCTCACGTATCCGTTGATTTTTTTGCAGTATTTTGCAAAGGTGTTCAGTTGTTATATCTAATGCGGCAGCATGAAAGTTTATATGTTCCAAATTATTTAGCCCCTCGAGATACGAAAATTCTTCGCCGTCTATGCCGTCACAATAACTTAGATCCAATTCTAAGAAAAATTTGCATTAGTTGTTATGCAATTTACCCACAATCTTGACAATTATATACATATACTATATACATATATATACCTTTCAAATTCTTACATGTCTTTGAAATTTCAAGTATGACAGAATTTAACTGTGTTGAGAAACCATCCATGCCGCATTCACTCAATCTTAAATGCGTTAAACGCCTGCCGCAATTATTAAGAAAGTTTACGAAATCATTAACATCAAAGTTGCTTCCTTTAAGATCTAATTGTTGCAAATATTCACATCTAGGTGTAAAATAACAAAATAACTTGCACATATATTTTGGAGATGTAATCCATCGCATGTTCAAACGTGTATAGAGTAGAGGATCCCGTGTTAAATAATTGAATCGCCAATTTACTTCACTCAAGCGGCATAATGTTACCAAATCTAAGTATTTAAATATTTTTAGTAGTATTTCATTCTGTAAAGATAGAATATAATTAATATAATACAAAATAAATACTTTAATACTCAAAGTAGAGAAATGTCATTGCAATAAATATTGTAATGCGAAATAGACTTCTCAGAATACTTTACAGGAAGCGCAGATAAACTGCAACGTGATAGCTCCTTATAACTTTCCGCTAGAATACGACGCGAGTATCTCTGTCCAAGAGATTGCACATATTGAGGGATTACCTCTTGAGATGCCTTTTCGTGCTTCAAATTACTTTTATAATTAATCCTTCTTATTTCGCTGCAAATATAATCGGAACAAATTGATTTTCATTATTAACAGAAAAAAAGGATTTAAATATTACCTAATGTACAATAGTAATACCTTTTACAAATAACGCAATATTCTGAGAAATGTTCTTGCAGATGAACTATATCCAAGTGCGCACTTTTTGAATCTGCTGTTAAATTATGAACATCGTCGTGGTACATGCTGTTTATTCTTTTTAAGAGATTACTTAAACTCTCGTTAGGATTTCTAGGAAGGATCCAATCTGATGTACCGATAAGCATCACAGCTTCCAGTTCTGTATAATTGTAAGATTTGTGTGGACTACTGTTCTTAAACACTAGTCTGAGCATTTTGGTTTTGAAGTCGCACGGATGCGATAACGATGGAGAAAATAATCTTAATTTCGGGAGTACAATCTGAGACGATTCATCCCACAACTGAATCCAGTGATTATTGGAATCTTGAGCCAAAATTTGAATTACGTTTCCAGGATTATATGTTTCGTAAATAGAGACTCTGACTGGATATACAGCTTCATGAAACTCGATATCTTAAAAATAGAAAATATAATTATACTCTCTTCTCAACAAAAGCGTATCTTCTTTAACAATATCTTATTTATCGATTCGAATATTACATACCAATATAATTATTTTCGCTCGTTATATGGCCCTCTGTATACCATGGATAAAAATCGTGAATTATGAAATCGCTGTGTTGCCACGGAGATATGGAAATATCGACCTTTCTCCACTATATTAGAAAATCGAAATGTGTCAAATAGAAAATCTTGTAACATAAATTTATAGATAGCGATTACTTTGTACAGGACAATAACATAACAGATAATAGCAGGAAATACACATACTCCGGGCTCTTCTTTTCCAAAAGAACATGAATGAAATTGTTCATTTTCATATAAGCAAGATAGTCCACCAATTATGTTATGGGCAGTATAGAATATGCTATTCTGAAATCTTTTCTTCACAAATTGATAGACAAAGTCAACACTATTCTCTTTTCCTACGGATACTCTGCCGATGTAGGGATATCGACTACAACTCTCGCAATTAAAAGATTTATTGTGGGTTGTCATATTGTCTCTCTAAAAGAAGATAAAAAAATATGGAGAATAATAATCCTTTCTTTTTTTAGCATATGCTAAAATGTATTATATTATATATATTTATAATTATAGCGTTAAGATTATATGTATAATCTAACAATAAGTTTATCTTGCTTCCGAGAATTCGCATTGCTAGTATGTACTGACATTATTACATAGTCTGCATGTGTGTGTTGAATATCATTATTAAATAATTTATTATTTAAAGAAAATAACAGTTATTTTTTAATTTTGTTAATGTAGAAAAATGTTCTTTTGTAAATCTGAAATATCTCGTATGTTCTACTACCACGTGGCACACACGTGCACGAGCACAAAAGAAAGTACAAAAAAATTACACAATTTAGATTGCTCATATTCGCCAGACTTACGCTTAATTTCTAAATGACTATAAAGTTCCATTCTACAATAGTCATAAGAGTAGATGTAAGACGCGTAAGCAGTGAACTATTGACTAATGAGATTTTTACCATCCAAGAATAATCGATTATTGTAGTTGGTCAACTTTTACTGCTTTTACGTCTAACCGCATGCTCTTACTCAATGTATCTTTTATCTCATTTTCCAATACACGTTATAACATGTACCACCACGTGGTAGTAGTGTGTTTCACACGCCCAATCAGCAAAATAATATTTAAAAAATGTTTTTAAAAAACATTTAAAAAACATTTTTCAAACATTTTTAAAAACGTTAAAAATAATGGGATAAGTTCCCTTTTTTTCATTAAAAAAACATTTTTTTTAACGTTTAAAATAATATTATTTTAACGTTTAAAAAATATATACACACGTTCACGTGCACCAAAGAAAAAAAAGTGCAACATTATAATTGCTTACGTTCGCTACACTTACGCTTACGCTGTTAAATGACTAAAATTTTTCAAAATATATATTTTTATTTATTTATTAATGTATCTTTTATCTCATTTTTTGATATAGGTTGTAGCGATCTAACATAGGTCGCACAAAAGATCACACAGTGAATATAAGAATTAATTATCTACCAGAAATTTAACTCGGAACTGAATCAAAAAATTAATCAGAAAAACTAATTTCTATCTATTTTCATACTACTTACTGTTTATCAGCAAGGCAATTTTGATTTTTTCCGTATAAAATAAAAAAATCATGAAAGAAAAGAAAAATGTTGGAACACGTGACGAGCTGCTATACTGTGCTATACGTCTGCCTACGTCCGCTGGAACGGAATGATCAGGAATGATCGTGATCCGGAATCCGGATGGCCGTAGTTTCACTCTAGTTTGATGTTGCCAGCACTGCGCGCATCATCGCACGATTCGCACGACGTACGCGCACGTGTGTTCATGGACTCGTAATTCTCGTAAACACGTTTTTAAATCTATAGGTTAGAAGCGCAGTGCACTCTCAAACGGTCGAATTTCTTGAACGCTTACGATAGTTACGATCTTAACAGAGAGCAACAGAGAGTTCTACAAGATGAAGATTAAAACATTGCGAAGAAATCTTCTGAGTCGACCCAAAGAGGAAAATGACGTGGCGGACGATCAACCGAGTACTTCGACAGATAAAACTTCAGAAGTCTTGCTGCCGTCTGACAGTAACTTCAATCACATCAAATGTAAGGCGGTGAGATACGAGAAATGCCAGCAATTGATGAAGGAACGAGCGAAGGCAAAGAAGGAGGCGAAGAAGGCGAGGATACAAGAGGGTGCTCCGAAACAGGTGCCGCATACTTTAGAGAGTCTGCGAGAGAAGGATGAAACTACGATAGTAGGTGATCTGGATGACGAGGCGAATGAGGAGCTTAAAGCTGAGTGTGAGCATGACGAATTCGCTGCCTATTATAAGCAGGAGTATGAGCCTAAAGTGCTCATTACGTACGCCGATAATCCAAACAGGAAAACGAGAATTTTTGGCAGAGAGCTCACGAGAATGATACCTAATTCTATTTCGCTGTATAGAAATCGTTCAGGCGTTAAGAAAATGGTCAAGAGTGCTATCGCCAGAAACTTCACTGACATAGTAATCGTTAATGAGGATCAATGCAAGCCAAGTATCCTTTTTGTAAAATTACAAATTTATACTGGATAATGTAACAGTTTTATTTGTAGTAATAAGTAATATATTATAAGTAACTAATAAGTAACTAATATTTTATTTGTTGCGCAACATATTTTTTAGCTAAATTCGCTGATAGGGAACTATTAGAAGTGCCAGAAATTTTTTAGGAAGCAACTCATTTAATGTCACTTAACAAACTTACATTTGCATTGTATAAGATACAGTAAGCTAATTGAAGTTATTTTCATCTTGAAATAGTTTCCCTTAAATATAAATGTTAGATGGAATGTTGATCATTCATCTGCCAGACGGTCCTACTGCACACTTCAAGCTCAGTAATGTCAAGATAACAACGGACTTGAAGCGCAGCCATAAAGAGATCACGGAACACAGGCCAGAAGTTATTCTCAATAACTTTACCACGCGCTTAGGTTTCACCATCGGCAGAATGCTGGGAGCATTGTTTCATTATCAGCCAGAATTTAAAGGAAGGAGAGCAGTGACATTTCACAATCAAAGAGATTACATATTTTTCAGGCATCATCGGTAATTATGTAGCAATTTTAATTCTTACTATTCTTAGTGGATTCCAAATATTTTGGTGAAAGTTATATGACTGTACATAGGAGCATCTATTAAAATTAAAGAATTTATGAAGGTGTTGAAGTTATTAGTTTATGTGTAGATTTTATTTTTTATATTTAATTATTAATCACACAGACTTATGTCATGACATTTTTAGAACTTATAACGAAGATTAACGATAATACAAACTATATATAATCTAAATCGAATATGAATTATATTGCAGATACGAGTTTAATCTCAAGACTGGAAAACCGAGATTACGAGAATTAGGTCCACGATTCACTTTGAAATTAAGATCGCTGCAGCATGGAACATTCGACAGTAAATATGGTGATTACGAGTGGATTATACAAGGTCGCAGACACGATATGGAAACAAGCAGAAGAAAGTTCTTTTTGTGAATTTTATATATTGAAGTTTACTAGGAGGGAAATAATTTGTTGAAAAAAAATTAATCTGATTATATGCCAAACATGTAAAATAAACTTTATTAATTTCCTCGTACAAAAATATGATTCATATCACAACACTTATGAAAACAGAATATCTAATTGGTTAGAGACTTTTCAGTCGATCGAGTAGATGAGTCTTTATCGTATTTATCTTTCGGATAACTATATTGCTTGGCCATCCGCGGTTTGAAACAATCGCGAGATATTTGAGTGCGGTTTAAAACATAAACTGCAGCTGGAAGGCCTCCTATGTTTACACCAATTTTTTTAGTTACCCAGAATAAATCGCCAGCTGCCATCAAAGCCTAAAATGAATAACAGAATTTGTCTTCGGATTGCAGTAAAATATTTTACCTTAATTAATTCTTTTTTAAATGAATATCTTAACTCTCGCACACAATTATAATAAAAACTTACGTCTTTAAAGTTATATCTGTCATAGGTGAGTAGAACTATTCGTCCGTTTGATTTTACCGTTCGACCAAGTTCTAGCAAAAATTGCTTATAAAAAATCTTATTGTATGACTTATTTCCACTTCTTTTACCAAACGGCTGTAAATTGTCAAGAAAATAATTATTCCTTATAAAAAGGATTATAAAAATATTTAAAAGTTGATTATAAAAATGGAACAGTTTTTTGAAAAATTAATTTCTATACCATATCAGTAACGATAATATCGACAAGAGAATCTTTGAATGGCAATTTAGAAGCGGTCCATTGTACGAGATCTATTTTACATCCAACTGTTGAAGCATCCATATTCGACTTTGTTCTGTCCACAGCTCTAGAATCATTATCGCCGCATAAGACGTACGAGTGTGGATAAGCTAGTGTTGCCTGAAATTTGTGTATGAATAGAAATCTGTCAACTATTAATTTTATCATTGTAAATATGCAATACCTCTATAGGAATAGAACCTCCTCCACACATAGGATCTACTATTATATCTCCTGGCTTAGGATTTGCCAATTTTAGCAAATTGTAACATATAGTTGATCTAAGAGTAGTTGGCCCAAAATTTATTATGTTTCTGTGATGCATAGATTTGTGCGTTACGCGAAAATGCGTTGTTAGTTGATCTGAAACATTTTGAAATAATTAATATTTAACTCATCATTATTAATACACAGTTAATCGATTCTTGGAGATATTATAAAACTTAATATGCATTTTTCTTGTTAAAATTCTTTACCATTTATCAATTTGCAGACAACTTCTAGATGATACATGGATAAGTCCACTATCCAATGAAATTTATCCTGCAACACCTCTCCAATAACTGTAGCGACATCCTTAGATTCAACCGCATGTTTGCCATTTCTCTCACACGTTACTCTGTATTTAAGTACATCACTTTCGTCAGACTTCGAAGGATCTTGTCCCCTCTTTTTTCCTTTCTCTTCTTTCATCTCCGATACGTCCCAATCGAGGGGATCTTTTTCCTCTTTTTCTTTGTTACGCATCTCTAACATCTTTGCTCTGGCTACAAGATCGTGCTCTTTAGCTACAGCGTATTCTTCGATTGTTGGATAAAGTTTTCCTTTGAAATTTGTTACGCATTTCCATGCTTCAAGAGTCTTCTTCCATCTATTGTCTGAGTTTGAGAACATGTCTAAATTTCTTATATACCGTAAGTCTGCTTCTTTGTCATTGGCAAGTGATAAGCTTCCATTATCAGCTACTATGAATACATGATCGATTGATCTCATTTGTTGAACCTACAATATTTATGGCACAATGTAACATAAACATGATGATTTTTTTGCCCATTTTAAAAGAAAATAATCTGGATTGCATGGAAGAATACTTTTGGAAACTGGTCCCGATCAATATTAAAATAAATTCTTCCGCGTTGTTTGACCACCCGAACATCTTTGTTGAATTTCTCCCTGCATTCGTCGATCGCTTCCCATTCGAAACCTGCGTCATATATCGTTGTTGTAGGTTATGTTTGAAAAACACGTGGATTTCTCTTTATTTTACGAACTTTACAAATAATTTCGTACCTGTATCCACAGTGACTCCGATCGTAAAAATATTGTCGTTATCAACTGACTCTGAAAAGAGTTCGCTCACAGATTCGCAGACACTCATCGCTGAATTCTAGAATTCTCTAGTTAGCCCTCGAGAAAAATACGTACCGTACATTTACCTGAGAGCCTGGGACTGCCTGGGTCGCACGTCACACACATGTAACGTTGCGCATGACTTGATTTTAAAATATTTGCGTGTTTAAAATTTACGTGTTTATCGAAGAGAGTTGTTAGAAAAGTTAAGGAAAAATTAAAACTAATTAATTTGATCTTTCGATCCTGTATTTATATTTTAATATTTGTAGACGGAATGATTTTTATAATTATAAAAAATTAGCATTATTGATATTCGTAAGTATCGATCAAAATTTTATATATTTTAATAAATATATATTTTTTTAATTACTTATTTATGTCACTAATAAAAGATAATATTCGAACGAATAATACATTTTCGGATATCCCAGGGGGAATTGGTATGTACATTCTATATTTAAACTTAAAATTGAATCTGACAAACTTTCTATATAATATAGTTACTCTAGTACAATAAAATAAAGCGAAAATTTTTGAAGCCTTTATTTATTGGTGTTTCTCTAATACAATAAAATAAAGCAAAAATTTTTGAAGCTTTATATTATTGGTGTTTCTCTAGTGCAACAAAATAAAGCGAAAAAGAAACACCAATAATATAAGGCTTCAAAAATTGCATATAAAAGGAAATTCTACCTAAACAATTTTACATTTTAATTTTGTTTACGCCCAGCAGCATTTCGTAGCCAATTTCTGAGTGTATTTAAAGCTTCTGATAAATCGCTGTCCGGAAATTTTTGTAGCATCACTCCTAGATTAAAAGAACAATAAAGAGAAATAAATATTCTGCGATTCTCTGAGTTACCTAATATTGTATAATAAATTAAAAACTTTGGGAGACGGAATACTTGAAAGAAGATAGAATACCTTGAAATAATTCCCAAAGTTTCAACTGTTTAAATGACCTTTTAATTATCATAGCTTTCTGATGATTAAGACCATCAAAATTAAAATGTACAGCTAAGGAATTGGTCATCAATTGAGTCATAAGTTTTGACGTTGCAGTTTTCTCATTATTTCCCAAAGTCGAACTCTTCAAATAGTAGCACTGCAAGAAAGCGAACCAAACAAAAAGAAATCAGTATTTATGAAACACATTACAGAGATATAGATGGCGTTCCGATATTCACTGCCAGTACTAAAAATCTATAGTGTATGTGACGTAAACTATAGATTCAGTACTGGTAGTGAATATCCAGAATCCAGCCATAAAATAATAAAAATATATCAAGTTGTATAAGCATAATAAAATATTACTTACTGCTGCTGAAAGATTTACATCTTTGGATAAAAATTTCTCAAATTCTTCAAGGCTTTTCATGTCACTCAGAGGCAGAGAGGATAGATTTGAGGGTCTATTGATGACAGCCTGTTCCGGAAGCAGACTTTTATTTAAGTTTGCTTGGTTCATAATAACGTCAAGCTTACTACTGATGTCTTCTAATTTTTTTTCTAATCTTATAAAACGTTCGTGAAAATCTGAAAATATGTGAACATAAAATGACATAAATTATTACAACTTGTGTGCGTGCGTGTGCGTGTGTGCGTGTGCATGTGTATGCGCGCGCGCGTTCGTGTGTATATGCAAAAAGAATACTTAACATACCTGCACTAAAAAAATTTGACAAATTACGAACAGGTGGATCTAACTTTTCTTTGGAGGAAAGTGGGCTACAATTTTCCTGTGCGGATAGCGAAGTATCAACTTTCTCTGGTGACTGAGGCAAAGGGCTTATCCGTTTACGTTGTACTTTTACTTTCATACTTAACAAAGAAGGAGATTTTTGTGGACTTCTAGGTGAATCGTCAGATTTCCTTAAAATATTGGACACTTTTGAGGGGCTCACAATAGATGTTTCTTTTTCAGGTGTAAACTGATTTTCCGAAGTACATGATGAAGCTTGTAGAGAAACTGCAGAAGATGTAGAGCTTTTAGAGCTTTTAACCTTTTCTCTGGTCTTTGCTTTAGCATTATACAGTTCTGTGAGGTTATTGGATAGAGTCTTCTTTGGAGAACTCTTCACATAATGTTCAGAAAAAGAGGTGCTGAGTTTAGATTGCTTTTGTGATGATTGTAGAACTTTTGAAGGTACACTGCGTAACATAGTATTCTTTTTCTCCTCAGCTTTCTTCATAGTCTTCTTCCTTTCACTGATGATCTTTTCAAGCAATTTCTCACGATTATTTTCTGATGATATAGGTTCACCTAGATGTCTTGCAACTTTCGATTCTTTGATGTTTGAGGAATCTTCAATAATGTATCTTTTGCACTTATGACTAGAAATCTTATCAACTGAGGTAGAAGCTTCAGGAACATGGATTGCTGGTGGTGATGAAATGCTTGGCTTTTTTTTCTTAAATTGATTTTCTAAATGCTGGTCATTATCAGACTCATCTGAAGATGTGATTGATTTTATTATTTTCTTTCTTTTTCCTCTTTCCATTTCTTTTCCAGTATCAGTCTCATAGATTGAGGCATATTCTATTATTCCTGCCAATCCTTTTCGTGCATGAAAATATGTATCTGTAGCAGAGAAATATTATTACTAAGATTTAAGTAAAAAGAATACAAAGAAAAATTGCTTACCATAATATCCTTCAACTTCCACTGTATAAATGGACCAATTTGATTGCGCATTTACTTGAGTTCGAACTAACGTCCCTGCTGTAGAATTATCTCCTGGCCAGAGTATGCTCCCGATCATATTTTCATCTAAATCTTGAAGCCACTTTGAGAGAGCTACCTCGTAATATTCATCTTCATCATTATCGGTAGATAAGAACTTCACGACCACAAACTGCAAAATAAAAAGGTAAAAAATAAAATTTAATCATGTTTTTTCATATCACAAATTGTACTTTTTGGGCAATAACAATGTTTTTAATTGTAAAATTTTTACGTTTCAAATGTTAAACATACCCTAGCTAAAAAAATGTTAAATATTATTAAAACAATGGCATTGTGTGAAGAAGAGGAACACATAAAAAAGAATTATCATTGGAAAGCATCAACCAGCACTTAGCATGAACGTTCTGCAATGGCACGACAAGCCTTTCGTCATCTATTTCTGAGACTGTAACAATGCCTAATCGAGATGATGGCAAAGGATATGTATAGAAATTGTCTATTTTCTGAAACTTGTTACAAATAAGTATCACTCTTCTCTCTTGCTTTACAATATTCCTCAAAATATAAACATTTCCATCTCTTGTGCAGAAGCAAGAGTCCTTTATACCAGTCCGGAAAATTACACTATCAATAGAAAGACACTGAAAATATGTTCCTGGTAATTGTTCTTCTGCATCGTCATGTCTGTAAGAAAGATGAACAGTCTTTTCTTTAGTTTTCAATTTAATTTTTACTGTTCTGGTTCGCTCCAAATCTCGTCGTGCAGCTTGTTACAGTGGTTTATATCCAGATTTTAGGCTACTTTTGATTGATTTTAAACGATTTTCAAATATAAAAGAGCTGAAATTCTCCAGAGGTCCGTGTTCTGCACATTCTTGAGCCAAATGACAGAGTGAGTGAACATTATACACCACAAAACGTCTCCCATATATAAATTGATACAATGCTGAATGAAAGTTCTGAGTAATTCATTAGCAAAGTCATTAAGTACATTGACATGCAAAGGGCTAGAGAGGATATACAGAGCAGTCTGAAGTAAGAGATAGTTTTTGTAAACGTTTTCCTGCAATTCATCACGAAATACTAGGAGTCCATCATAAAGACATAATCTCCTCTCTTCTGTACCTTTGTACATCTTCCAGTCGTTAATTGATCTCGGTGGTCTGCAAAAATCACTTGGACAGAAATCCTTTAAAAAAATTAAATTGTTAGAAATATTTTTTTCTGGAGAACTTGTTAAGTTTCCATGGTCCATTCCATTGCATCCATGTCATCAATAATCGTTTAAAGACTCCATGCCAGACTAAATGAAATGGATCTAATCTAAATTGGGAAACCATTCCTGTATGTACTCTCTCTAGAATAGAACGGCCTATATGATGAAGTGGATCTTCCTGAGTGATGAACGAGTGATCAGTTCGCAATGGAGCATTCAGATTTGTGTAGAGTACACGATCAGCAACATATTCACCAACACAGGTGCACTTTTCACAAGCTCCGTAACCTCCATGACTAACACAACATTTCACCAATGAGCGAGCTGGTGCATCAAGAATATAATTTCTTATTATGAATGGATATGTGAAGCCATTCCGAACACATAACCATTTTCCAATAAATTCTCTACTTTATTGACGAATTCGTGCAGATAAGAATTCATATCAGCAGGATCATGATCAACAAAATACAAACAAATAATAAACGGCTCATTTTCTGTATTTATCAAATAACCTAAAATTGGCCAAAACTTTAATTTAGAGCTTTTAGATAATGGAAGGCCATCCATATTGACATCAATAATAACTGAATTGTGAACATTTAAATATTCAGCAAGAAGCATATTATCAAGGTTTGCTTTCACACCCTTGTACCACAGTTGTGATCCATCAGGTAGCTGTTGAACACCTAAGATTGGAGGTGTTTGGAGTAAAACTTTGTAACTTTTGGGTAAAATAGGAAACAATACTCTCAATCTAAGAAGTAAATTATTTAACATTTTCATGGATAACACAGCCACACAAAAAAAAATTTTTTCTGATCTGGGGGTCTGACCATGTTTATTTTATGTTTTTGGGGTCGCTGAATTCGAATCCGAGGTCTATTTAACCCAATCACATCAGGATTATATCACAGCCACACAAAAAATTTTTTTTTTGATCTGGGGGTCTGACCATGTTTACTTTATGTTTTTGGGGTCGCTGAATTCGAATCCGAGGTCTATTTAACCCCATCATTAAAACATAAAGTAAACATGGTCAGACCCCCAGATCAGAAAAAATTTTTTTTTTGTGGCTGTGTAATACACCTCCTTCAAGAGCCCACTCTCTCAATGTTGTTAAAGCATAAAAACTTCTCTGTTCATCATTTTCAAATTGAATCATTAAGTCATTATCTTCATGATCACTACATCTGTTATTAACATCATCTATTTCAGCAATTCCATCACCGTCGCTGTTCTCATCTTCGAAATGTAATTCACTATCAACATCATTACCATTTATAGTGTTTTCATTTTCAAAAAGACTATCATTAGATACCTCAGATCCTGCTGATAATATTGCTGATAATTCAGAGCTATTCGTTTCTGAAGGAATATCTTCATTGTTGATCTCTGGAATAGACAGCACATGAATTTCTTCATTATCATCGGACGAAGTTTCTGCTTCGTAGACCGCGGTCATTCGGCTTCTTAAATCAGCCAGTTTTGCTTCAATCCTACTTTGGCGAATTAATTCCTTGATTTACTTCTTCGCATTTCTACCATACTTCACATGTAAGAACAATATATAAAATAAAATATTTATTATATAAAAACAATTAATATATAATAACATTAATATATATATGCTGCTTATGTTGCATTTACAATAATATAAAAATCTCGATAGTATGAAAATCATAAATAAATAATGGCAAAAGCAAGAAGTATAAGATCATACCCTGGTAACCATTCCATTGCAATTCTGCTGTAAAACTGCACGAAAAGTCGTGCATTAACTTTCGGGCAGATTATGCGTTTTCTATTTCCAACTTTGACTATTTTTCTGTTGACAGAAACTTGCTCTCGTCGTAGTGCAACAGAATTGTGGAAGATATGTGTATGCATTTACATATAGCAGAATAGTCCAAGAAATGCGGCAGATGCTTGCGCAAATTGCAATGCAACATAATCGCGCCAGATTTGTAGCAGCGCCTACTGCTACCCATACAGCACAAATATTTTTAAAATATTTTTAAAATACTTTTTAGGAAGATTAAAATAATTTACAAAAATATTTTTTTTATATTTATAGCATCGCAGTGGTGTTAGGTAAGCCTTGCGTTGTATTGCTGGCGAATGTCATGATTTTGCTTCGCCGGAGGCCTGCTTATATTAGATCCCAACTGAAATTTACTTGCGAGTTAGTTTTACCATTATGCGCCGCCTAGCGGCATCGTTACAAACTAGCACGGAAAGATGAGCTGTATGGGTAATAATTTGCAGAAACACGCATTTATATACAGCAGAATTCAACAAGAATTACGGCAGATGCTTGCGTAAGAAGTAGAGCAGCAGAAATACAAATGATTTTGGCAGAATATACCGTAAGGTAAAAAGATACCAATACCCGGACACTTAAGCGTAGGAAATGTACCAATACCTGGACAGGTACCTGTGTCTGGATACCTTTAAAAAAATATAAATTTATGGAAATAAACGTTTGGATATTATAACTGAAGTTTCAAACTACAAGAAAAAATACTTTTATCTTTGATTTTAATTCGCGTTATACTTATAAATAATAAAGGTGTCCGGATATAGGTACATGTCCGGGTATTGGTACCTTTACCTTACATCTGATTTATCAATCAAACATTTTTCGAAATTCGTAACGCCAAAATGGACCGTATAGCCTACACCTCACAGCACGAAAAGCTATAACAGTTTCACAATCTCCAGTTAACTTATAGTAATTATTTCTATAAATATTTATAACAAAAATTAAAGACAACTTTAATAATATTGATGATAATTATTTACACTTTATTTTAAAATATTTATTATAATCTTTTATTAGATACTTTTATTTTCCGGACATTACAATATTTACAAAATATTCAATGTATATATTTTCAAAATATTTAAATCTTTTTTATAAATATTTTATAAATATTTTGTGCTGTCTGGGAGTTTAACGCGCTCGGCTGTTCTTTTTCTGACGGGTAGATGCTTGCACGCTTTTTTCGCATTTCTGTCACTCGGATCTGTACGGCAAAAACAACAATTTAAGCGACATTATACACTTGTGAAATTTTGCTGCAAATATGTTTCAAGAGTCTAGCACACTCGACTGCTCTTTTTCTGACGGGCAGATGCTTGCACGTTCTTTTCACGTTTCTGCCGGTTGGATCTGTACTCAAAACTCTGCTGCAAATGTGCGTGAAGAGTCTAACGCGATTTGCTGTTATTTTTCTGTTGGGCAGATACTTCTATATTGTTATCACATTTCTGCTGCATGTTTACTTTTAACAAATAGTATAAAATTTCACAGTAGCTTCTTACAGCAGACTACTGCAATAGTACAGTAAGTACTCGTTCAATCACAGATATTATGCACTTCTGTCGCAATTTTGGACTGTTTTCTTGCGCACTTCTTCGGGACGTATCTGAACTATCAGACTGGTTACCAGGGTAGTAGAATTATTGATGATCGATAACATTTAATCTGCATAATGAGGTTATAAAAGAAAGCATATGAGAGCACACAACGTTTCCAATTAAATAAACCTGAACAAATATTTATTAACAAATTACGAACTATATGAAAATTATATTTCATAAGTTATTTATGAAGTAATCATAATTATCTATAGACTCTTCAAGGACACAAAACTCAAGTAGAAAGCTATCATCTGATGTCATTTTGACATTATAATAACCAATAATGACCAAATATTGATATTATGATGACATCAAACGACGATATAGGTTGCTATAAACAATAAACTTAAGCTAGATTCAGACAAGACGCGTCAAGCGTCAAGCAGCGAGCAGCAACCCAATCAGCGAGGTGATATCAGCAGTGGCGTAGAAAATATCGCCTCGCTGATTGGTTGCTGCTCGCTGCTTGACGCTTGACGCGTCCTGTCTGAATCCAGTACCCCTATTCTGTAACTCTTAACGACAGTGTCGTTATCGTTATGATGTCGTTGCGCAGGTATATTATATGGAAAAAAAGCTGCGCCACGACGATATAACGATACCGATACTGTCGTTAGAGTTACAGAATAGGGCTACAGCTTTACAAAAGGTAATCTGAATCGACCAAAAATATATGTAGATTTCGAAAACGAGAATTCTTGAAGTTAAAAACAGATAAATGAGAAATACGCTATGAAAAACTTACTGGTGGACTTTCACTCATTTTCGATAATTGATTGCTGACTTTATTAAATAGCACGACTCAGCACTCTCAGCAGTGATGCCAGACACGAAACACGGCTGCAGTATACTGTGATGGCCTCGGCAAACAAGCACGATCACGTCAATCGCGCACGACACACGGGGCAGTGGTCCCAGCCTGGGACTCCCAGGTTTAGGTCTCTGCTACATAGCCGTGGCTGTGGAGGGGATAGGATCACGTCACGTGACGCAACAAGCCAAGCGCCCCGTGTACATATGCGGCATATGCGCTCGCGCTCGGCCAGCCTCGGATCTAGAGAGAGAGCAAGCATGCTCTTTCTCTTTCTCTCTTGAACCGGCGCGGCGCGTCGTCACTGTCGTCAGCCTCACAGACGAAATAAGTATATTAGCGGCTATATTAGCGGTATTAGTATATTAGCGGTATATTAGCGGCTTGACTGTCGCGTGCCTCTTTCTACACTAGATGCGATCAGGTGCGATACATTATCATATCGCTTAATGATTTTACAATTTAGAAGTTAAAATCATTAATTAATTAAATTATAATTTCTTGTGTATATAAAAAGTATTAACTTAAAATTAAGGAAGTAAAGGATAGAAAAAGAAAATGAAATCCACTCTTGGCCAACGTGTACGTCTTTTTCTTACAAAATCATCTGTTAGTAATTTAAAAAGATGATTTATAATTAGCACAAGAAAATGTAAACAAAGAATTTATATTAAGGTTTTATTACATGCTAGTGGATAAATTATACTAATAATATATTTGTTATTTTACTAATAGAAAATATATGTAATAAAATAAAAGAGAGAAATTATTTTTACAACAAAATAAATAATTTTTTAAATAAAGCTGAAGGTTTATTTGAGCCAACGCATGATATTTCCATACAATGTACTTATTTAAGATTTCATATTTGAACATGGTTCGTCTTTTCATTTGGAATTAATGATTAAAATAACAAAATTTTCGATTTTTGGTAAAATGAAAAAAAATATCGAGTAAAAATAATTAAGCAAGGAACAAATATTTCTGTTATGTAAATTTTTTTTTAATAGACGACGTACACATTGTTGCTCAACGGAAACCGCGAGAAGGTGGTGGTCTCTTCCGTCAGTAGGAAATGTAAAAGATTATTTTCTTTAATATAATATTAAAGAAAATAACTTCTCCAATAACTTCTCCAAAATAACATTTCCAATGAATGAATGAATTAATGAACATTTAATGTAAATAGGATAGAAGATAGGTAGAAATAGATAGAATAGATAGAATAAAGGATAGTTAAAAAAATAGAAACAAGATAGATATAAAAGAATAAATAAAATAGAAAAGAATATAAAGGATAGAGAATAGAAAAGCAAAAGTAATATATAGAGAATATTATGATAATTTTAAGATCACTTTACACAATTTATAATTAACAGAATGTGGAATAAAATCGTATATATGTAACTAGAAAAAATTAAAAAAATTACATTTATAAATGTATGCATACATTCATAAATGTATTGTTTTCTATATTATACGATGCAAAAAATTATTAACATAATTGTATTCTTTATCTGTTGTGAATTATAAATTGTGTAAAGTGACCTTTATACAAGAAGTATTAAATAATTTAAACCGTTTCGATTTTTTTAACCCGTTGTGGTCACATGGGGTCCAGTGGACCCCAGGCTAACTTTGCGTCTACGTACCTTCGAAGAGACGGTTTTTTCACTTTATTTTACACGTTCAAAACTGAGCTATTTGATTTTACGAGTTTCATGAAAATTGATATAACTTCAAACTGTACAATAAATATACTTTTTTCAAAGCTCGTTATGATACTATTTTTTTCTTAAAAGTATACTATTTTGAGAGTAAAACGCAGGAAGTTTTTTTGCTCTATCTCAAAAATTGAAATTTTGATGAATATTTTTGTGAAAAAAGTCAAATTTCTCGAAAATTTTTTTTCGCGTTTTTTTAACATAAAAAAATTTTAAAAAGGAGAAAAAAATTATTGGATTATAAAGAGGAAGTCTTAAACTAAATTCCAGTTCAAGGTTTGAGTCGATACATCAAAAAGAACGCAAATAGCAACTGTTTTTCTGCGTGGGGTCCATTGGACCCCATGTGACCACTACGTTATTTTTAGGAGGTGTGACCACAACGGGTTAATAAATATATTTTTGATCTTATTAAAGATCGAAATGAAATAAATTGAAAGTTCTAATTCTTATCTCTAATAAAATTTTTTAGAATATTTTAGAATAAACAGAGCAATCAATACAATTTCATAATATTTCAAAATTTTACATTTTCGATCAAGTACAGGATTGCAACAGAATAAAAAATCGAGTCGGTCGAAATTATTTAGTTCTAGTATTTAACTGGTAAAAGCGCACATGCTTACATTACTTAATGTAATATAATGTTTTATATAATATAGTATATGTTAATGAAAAAATATTTTCAAAATATAGTTAAATATTTACAATTGTAAATAATGATTAAAATTAACAAAACAAATAATTTAATATATATATATATATATATATTCTGTGATATATAAATTAGATTCTATTAATGTTTATATTATTTTTATTAAATTATTTGTTTTGTTAATTTTAATCATTATTTCATTATATCATTATATATATATATATATATATATATATATATATATATATATATATATTCTGTATTATACGATCTCTGATTGGCTCCGTCATTTGGAGTCAAGCCGGAAGTGTGAGAGACAAAGATTTATAAAACTAATCAAGAAATCCTAGCCAACCTAAAGGCCTTGGCACATAGAAAAACTTAAGCAGTAAAACTCAAGCAGTAAGCAAATCAGCCAATCACAGTCAAGAACTTAAGGCACGGCCCTAAGCGGTAGCGAATCCATACTGCTGATTTCTTACTGCTTAAGTTTTACTGCTTAAGTTTTTCTATGTGCCAAGGCCCTAACCATAAAGGTGAGATTTCATGGACAACGAAATGCTGCAGCAGCGAGCAGCAGTTTAGTAATTAGAAAATTCCTAGGAAATTACTAAACTTCCTAGAAATTACTAAAATTTTCTAGAAATTACCTAGTAATTTCTAGAAAACGTCGCAAACGGTATCTTTTCACGAGGTGAAAATGCGAAAAGTGAACAGATTTACTAGATTTCGACCAATGAAATCATAAATACTCTAGTGAACTCTCTCACTTTTTGCATTTTCATCTCGTGAAAAGATACGTCATAGATAGGTCCCCTGCTCGCTACTGCTGCATTTTATTGCCCATGAAAATCCTCCTTTACGGATTGTGGTATTTTGGCTGTGGTCCACTTGACGCTACAAGTGCTTCAGGCGGTATTCTATGGCCGGTATTCATAGTCGATTCTTATTTCAAGACCGTCTTAAGTGATGTCTTAAGATGCTAATACGGCCCTCTGATTGGCTGATGACGCCTTAAGACTGTACTTAAGACGATCTTGGATATAAGACCCGACTATGAATACCGGCCATAGTCGGATCTTATTTTAAGACCGTCTTAAGTAATGTCTTAGGCTGAGTTTTCACTGAGCGCGTCACGCGTCGCGTCATCCGAGTTAACTAAATCAAAACATCCCATTTTGATCCCGTCACAAGTAATGTAATAAAATGGGATGTTTTGATTGGTTAACTCGTGATGACGCGACGCGTGACGCGCTCAGTGGAAACTCAGCCTTAAGTTGCTAATACGGTCATTTGATTGGCTGGACGGAGTCTTAAGACTGCTTCTGACCAGACTTAAGGCATTCACACATAAAATCGCATAAGGACGTAAAACGTAAGCGTAAGAAACCCGACCAATCCCAATCAAGTATTGTGCTGTCCGTAACCCCAGTAGAGGAAAATACTCGATTGGGATTGATCGATTTTCTTACGCTTACGTTTTACGTCCTTACGGCATTTTATGTGTGAAGGCCTTTAGTCCCAGTCTACAATAGGTGTTTTAAGCCCTAAGCCCTAAAAAATTGACCAATCACAGTCAATTATTCTCCTCAAATTCAACTGTGATTGAACAATTTCTTAAGGCTTAGGGCTTAAAACACCTATTGTAGATGAGGACTTAAGATAATCTTATGCCCGTATCAGACTACGGATTGGGATTGAGATTGGATTGAAATTTGACCAATTAGAGCAAAGTTCACTAAACTTGAAGTTAGTTTTCTTTATTCTGATTGATTAAATTTCAATCCAATCTCAATCCCAATCCGTAGTCTGATACGGGCTTTAGATATAAGATCCGACTATGATTACGTTTACACGGCCAGATTTACGCTGAAGTTATAACATCGATATTATAACTACTGGTGGTCAATCATGAATCTTTTCCCCTAGGGTGGAAACGTGAAAAATGAAAAATCTCTCTTTTTATTGATGTTAAATACAAAGAGATAGTCATATAAAACGAAATATATAGTTTCGACGGTCAAAATTTAAAGCTAAAATATATTATATTTTATATATATTTATACATGTTATATAATTATAATAATCTTATTATAATATAATAATTATTATAATAATTATATAATAATTATATAATAAAAAAATATTATAATGATATAGATAACATTATGTATAATTTTTCATATACATATACATATATATATATATATATATATATATATATATATATATATATATATATATATATACAAGATAGACAAAATACAGCGTTATTTTGTATTAACTCACGCTATATTTTGTCCACCCTGCATGTATGTATATAATTTTATTAAGTTTATACGTGTCGAAAAATATGAATGAGTTTATTTGTAACCAAAAGCAGGTAAAATTCTCACGTCCGTTTATTTATGGTAGATAGGAATTAAGACCCGTTTAATTTTTTAATGTTCCATATTTCAATTTAAACCTGTATATATAATCGATCGAAGTTGTAAATGCTATCGACGTCTGATCGACGTCGATCTGATTTGCTATTTCGATCTGGGAAAGCTGTAGACGCCATCGACGTCTGATCGATGTCGATCCGATGTACCAATTCCCCCTGGGATAGAATTTTATGAATTCTAATATCAAGCTTTTGTTTCAATTTTTATTCGAATGTTGTTCCTATTTTCTATTAATTCCTAATTTGCTAATTTCTTGTTCGAAATTATGAGGAATAATCAAATTAAATTGAAATATATTAGTATTTGATATTGAAATATAGTATTTTTTATATTGAAATATATTAAGTCGATAGAAACAGCGCTGAGGTGAACGACACAATGCCTCTTTGCAATAAACAGGTATCATAATGATGGGTCATCCACCTAGAGACAGACGTCTCTTTTAATGACGGTTATATCAATAAGTATTTTTGGTACATACGTGCAGTTGCATAAACTTGCACGTTGCGGCGAACATTATAAATGGACCTGCATCGGATATGCAGACGACGTTATACCTTTTCGCGCTGTCAACTAACGTGACCGCGTCCGGCAGGGCCGAGAGCGCTTTCCCGTGTTTTAATCTATTTCATTAATTAACGAAAATTACTCCGACACTCGCGACCGGGACGTATTCCACCTCTGCGACGACAGACAATAAAATCGATGCTATTTTATGATGCCGATAGGAGATGTACCGTCGCATGCCACTAATTGTTAAGCGCAAATTGAACGCGCTATTGTTAGCCGGCAAGCATAATTTTGCGATTAATTAAAAATTTATCTGACGCAGAACGTTGGCCAAAACTGAAATATACGGATAACATTCGGCAAATCTTTTCTTTTTAATCTTCTTTATGCTTCAGTTCACCTGTCGAGTTGCAAAAATATTGAATTATTTGAATCACTCACGTTAATTTATCTCTTCCTCTTGGATAATATATTTTTATTATTATCCCGCCAATTAATAGACTAATATTGATAGTATTATACAAGCAATGATGAAATACTTCATGATACAAATTAAATTTGTTATTTTTATTGCCGAGAGAGATATATAATATTCGAAATTTGAAGCAGCAATTTCTAATAATTCCACGTAAATTAGCGTTATGTATCGTTGGCGAAATAATTTATTATGGAATGCTAGTGACGCGCGTCCCCCACTTATCGCGCTGTTATTATTTAGAGGCGGATAATTATATTCGGAGCGGATTCTTTTTTCCCCGATCGACAAACGTCCGCGATCTTTATGTAGCTCGGCTCATTCAAGGTTCAGGCTTGCAGCGCGAGCGGTTCAATAACCCTTTACCGTGGCGCATGAATATTCAGCGGAAGCGCATTGGGCGTCCATCGTAAGTGCCAATTTCAACTTTGTGCGCGCATCGTCTCTATGACTGAAATCCAGTTCCTCCGCCTCGCGAGAGTCGCGAGACCGGACCAGACCCCGGTCACCCCGGTCACCCCGGACCGGACCGGACGGCTGGACGTTCGCGACGTGAAGGCTCATATTTCAGTCGGTCATCGTAAGGCATGTCAAACGCACAGACAGACAGACGGACCGCGAAGGGAGATACGCGAGGCGTCGTGCAGCCGGCTATAAATCAGCTCGCCAATTCTCGGTTTCCCGATTTTTCCTCTCACGTTTCCTCGTGTACCTCCAAACAGTCCAAACAATACAAACGATACAAATAACGATACAAGACTTGCCTTATTTCAGCACGATGCAGCACGGAAGATTTTATCTTTCTACGCGCTTTTAATACATAACGTCACGATTACGTTAAGTCCCAAAGTAGTTATCGTGCTAATTTAATATTACTAATTGTAAGACAGGCGATTCTGTAATGAACGTGACGGATTCAACGTCGAGTCATCTCACGTTACGTCGTACGAGTGATTCGCGGAGTAATAAGTACCGAATGTCATCTATCTTGCATGCTAATTTGCATTAGCCCGACGTATATCATCTTGGACAAATCTAATATAGTTATGCACCTTTAAGTAAGAATAATCGACGAACCTAAGATCGTTCCACGTGTGAATCTTCAGCGGATTTTAATAATATAGAACGTCATTCGATCAATAAGAAATTAATATTCAGAGAAGCGTAGTAGTAGACCTCGTGAATATAACACGAGGCACTTATTTTAAAAATCGCTTTCAAAACGTTATGAATTTCAATGAAAACTTGATGAAATTTTTGATATTGAAACTTCATAGAACGTAGTTTAATGACACAATACAAATAATTTTCTATTTTTAACTAATCGAATTATGGATATTACAGTAACAAGTTAGCAATGCACTACGTAAGTTTATTTTTTATTAATTGTCGTGATCATTAATTATTACGCGATAAGTACCACTAATATTTTAACGGCAATAACGACTATTACCGAAATAAATAAGAAATCGGCGCATCTCTTTGTCTTCTTCATCCCTTACGTCCTCAGCTTCTTTGAAGCAGATAGTGGGCGCGCGAACTGGGACACGTGGAAATAAATACGTAATTCCCTGATATTCATAGACGATCGATCGGTATCCTGAAATTAGACTCATCATCGCCAATGGCGAATGGTGGCGAAAGAGAAAAAGAGAGGGAGAGAGCAAGAAACGGTGAAAATCCATCGCAGCGACGAAGTCTGCATCTTCTTCGACTCTCCCGGGTCATGTCGGGTCGAAAGTTCGCCAGGGCACGGCCCCCCTATACATAGAAGCAACCAAGCTGCTCCTCCTGCTGCTGCCGTTGCCGATGCTGCTGATGCTGCTGCTGTTGTTGCTGCTGCTGCTGCTACTGCTGCTGCTGCTGCTGCTGCTACTGCCGCCGCTCCTCTTTCTCTTTCGCTCTTTCTCTCCGCGCCGCGTGGCATCCCGTGGGCTGACAGGTGAAGTCGAGCACCTGAAATATTCATCGGACGCTGGGTTGAACGAGGCGCGACCGAATGTCAATCTGTCAACCTGCTTCCAGCTTGCTATGTATCCGCGAATCCTGCATTCTCGTGTGTGTGCATTCGGGTACGAGGCGCGCGTGTATACTCGATTATTCGCGACACACACACAGATGCGTCTCCTCCCGTTTTGGTTATATTGGCAATTATATGAAAAGATGAGATCGATTCAGCGACGAATGCAGATTTCACATTTACGTGCCTGACGGCCGCGAGTCGCGATATGCATATCGTTTTTACACTTTGTCTGCCTCGTCGTTATCTGAGAGATGACAATCGTAGTGTCAACGATCTTTCTTATACTTATTACACCGCTAATATATAAATTAAGTATTTATAGCAAATATGCAATCTAGTATGTTTATTGTATTTATCTTTGCCATTGCACATGCTCCTTAAGAAATTTGCTGGACATAAAAATTTTCAAGTTGCAGTTTTCAATTGCATTTTTATCGGAGATTTCTTTTAACTAAGGATTTAAACATTTGCTTTAAATATTTTAAATAAAAAATAACTGAAAAAAGATATGATTTAATCTGTCTGCCAAATCCTGGCAGCAAAATAAATATAGAAAATTGTTGTAATGAAAATTAGACAGTAGACGTGCATAATAAGCACATCTTTACCTAATGAAATTATTTATATCTCGTCTCTCAAATGTCATCGTAATCTTGATAGTTATTTTATTATTTAACCTTTCATATGATATACAATGCCACTTTCAATTGTTATTATGGAAATTTTTTTCAATAATATATTTATATAAAAGGTAAAGCTCTTCAGATACATATCGATATATCCCACCTTCAATCTCCATAAGCTATACGATCGCAAATGTATTATGCACACTTACGCACATGTTAATGCATGTAATGTATAGATCGTTCGTCGGTTTCCCGCGTTTTCAGTCGTACAGCGGAAGATAGGGGGTAAAAGACCGGTGAATTAAGCCGACACTTTGAGGGGCTTTTAAAATTTAAATAATGCATTGTTACCGGACCCGTCGTTCGCCTCTTCCCGCCGCCAGTTATCCCATCTCGAACGATGCTCGGACTGCGTTCCTGGCTGTCGACCCTCGTTTCGCCGACTTTTTGGCACTTCTCGGTAAAGCACTGTCGGTACCGACATCGACGTGCATCAGAAATTGTGTAATTTTCACAGAGAAAATGCGAAACAAGCGGAAGAAACTTTGCAGCCAACCAATCTGACATAAGCTGATGCATCCTTCGGAATTAATTTTTCGTGATCTCCGACATCGAGACAAATTGGATACAATAATTTGTGATAGTATTATCTTGAATGTATTTTCTGTTTTACAAATTGTATAAAAGTTTATGACATTAAAGAGAAGTTAAGAATTATTTGATAAATCGCGTATTCTGTAATATATTCATAAATTTTATAATAACAATTTTATATCTATTAATGTAAAAATTTTGTGATTATTGTTAATAGACAAAAGATATATATATGTATGTATGTATCACTAATAATGTGTATTTTGTAATTTTTAAATATATAACATAATGTGCATTAATGATATAATAAAACACTTGTCTTATATGCTTCCACACTTATTCTCATATACTAAAACTAAACTAAACTAACGAAAATTTTATGTAGAATTGTAGTTTCTAGAATTTCAAATTTAGAAATTTTTAACGAAAATTGATAAAATATCAGGAGAACATAATCGGCGAGGAGGTTGCACTATCTACAATTTCAAGAATTTTTCCAAGTTCTAAAAAGTTCTCTATTTATAAGATTTTTCTCAATTTCCATTTAATTATAATGTTTACATACAATTTTAATAATAAATATATAGATATTGATTATTTTCTGTTATATTGTAGTTTTGTTTGACAATATTAAATTTCTTGGAAACTGTAATTGAAATAAAAATAAAATCTTATAGCAGAGATATTTCGGTAATGTATGTTATGCACGTTCGAGATTCGATTTTAGGAGATATTTATTGAAGGACTTTTAAATAGCAAATGGGAAATTTATCGGTATGGATAAATGTGATCCTAAGCGATAAAGCATGGATTTACCAAATAAAATCTCTTATTTATTTTTTGAAAGCAAGTTTAATAATACATATATATACATTTGGCTAAATTTACATATTTATTTAATGCAATTAAAGTAATCACTAAATTTTTAAGTTTTGCAAAAATGTTAATATCAAAATACAATAATAGATATTTTAAAAAATTGTAATAGGAAAAAACATAACTAAAAATAATGTTAAAAAATAATTATAAACGCAAGTTGATCTGTACTATATCTTAGCACGGATACTACATTAATAAAATAAAAATTTTAATCAATAACGTAACAGGTAATATATTACATACATTATATAATATTTTTACTTTTATTGTTACGCTACATTTCACATTATCAGTGAAAAGTGAAATAAATCTGCTAAAACATTTGTATTTAGAGTAATATTTATAATCTCAAGAGTTAGATATGTGTATAGTATTGAAACTGCATTCGCGCAGTTTCCGCAGCCCATTAAAATCTGCGGGAACAATACCCTTTCATGGCTCCCCTTGGATTAAATTTTTAACTAATTTCGTAACCAGCATTCACTGCCTGTTTTCCGTCTATCAAAGATCAAAGTTATAATTAAAATACCGTGTATTTTATTACAGATTCGTTTCATTCATTAATTTTCTGTACAAAAGCTCACGCTCTATTTTTCGATACTGTGTGTTGAACATTTATCAGAAATTACATTTCAAACTATATCTATAATTTTTATTTGTATAACAAAAATAATTTAGCAAATAAATGTATGTAATTTTATAATTCTTCACGTTAATAATATGTATTCCACTATTTAAACTTTAGACTAACGATTAAACCAAAAAATTTCTATTAATACAATAAAGAATATTTATAAAAATTGCTTACAAAAGAAGTTATTATAGATCTTAATGTTAAGCATTGTACGAAAATTATATTCCTCTGTCTGATTATTTTCGATTTATTACACAAGATATTGCTCCTTTTTAATTTACCGTATAACATCTTGTAAATATAAAAATGAAAAATAAGTATATTATAAAAATTAAGCGTTCGCTGAGTACGTGAGTACGTCACAGTACAGTATACGTCACGGATGAAGAAGCCTCCGCTTTAATTAATAGGCGTATCATTACTTGTCACACTGATCCCGTTTATTATCAGCAGCAATGCATTTTCCATCGCTTAGCTTATTACCTCTTTCACTCGACGATCATAAGTGCCAGTTGCAATTATTTTTAATGTCTTTACGGAAATATTAGTCATACAGGTTGTATCGTATAATGCGCCGTAATAATTGTAATTAAAAGGGATCGTAACCATCTGGAATGGTGTACTTCCTCGCCGAGAAGTTCCCACGCTGCGATCCTTGATATGACGAGATTGATACACATGACTGAGCTTGAAGAAAAATATATTAAGAGATACTACTAATAGCGCAGCAATAAGTATTTTCGTGCATAAGTGTCGTCACTTTCGTAAATATGACATGTTACAAAAAGATCCTAACAATTGTCGAAAAATAATTACAATATATCTTATCTATATATAAAAAAAAATAGATAACACAATTCCAAGGTATCAACAAGTATATATCATATTTTATTTTTTTAAATATTGATTTGCAGCGCTTGCATTTGTAAAGATATAATACAAACATAATAAGCTAATAGGGCTTTTAATCTTATAATACAGGCACGAACACATAAGTTAGATGTAAATACATATAATTTTCTTTGAATAAAATTACAAATTTTTGCCACAATTCGGTGATACAATCAGCAGGTGACGATGATAATCAGCTCTTCCGTGATTATGATTATTGCCCGAAAGCCAATATCGTCAACAAGGCTTTCTGAGCAACAATCAAAAGCATAAAGAGCTTGGTCGAGGACATTTATAACGCAGCAAGGGGCGGCTGCAGCAAAGAACTCGCATGATCCTGTAATTAAAGCGCAACTTGATTAATGATCGCGATTACGTCAATTTTATTATCCACTCCCGCAGTATCTTTATTTCGAGACGAAGAGATTCGCCAACGGAATCAAAATTAATTTCAGAATACTCGCGTAAGTAGCACGTCGATTATAATGGGACTTTAAAATCAATCACGCGGCTATAAAAGATTTCACTGGTGGGATAAAAAAAGAACGGCAAGCAGAAACAAGCGCCAAATGAAGAGGAGAGAATCGGAAGTGGCGGGAATACACCGCGCGCTCGTCAATCTTCGCGAGGAAATGATTGAGACGAATGGATGCGGATGGAAGGGCTAGCCGATCATAATTTTATTACATCGCACGTATCGGACGTCGAGATGAGGAGGAACTCCGGCAGCGATATCCTTTTTCCTCTCCTCCTCTCCTCTCATTCTCTCCTTCGCTACCGCAATCTCTCAGCCGGTCGAGAGGCAATATCGGTAACTACGTTTCACGTCCAATTTTAAATCGATGCTTCACGTGAAAAGTAAATCCCTTTCCACTCTACCGAACTTTTCCCCACAGATTTCCACTTACCTGATTTTTCACTATCTGGGGAAGAGATTCTCGTTTCTCTTCCCAAAGCTGGAACGTAGCTTTTACCATTTAAAGATTAAAAAAATACAAGTATATAAAGGTATGAAATATAGTAAAAGCTTGATCTTTTTATCTTATCTCGGAAATAATTATAAGTGAGACTGCAAAGTTACAAAATGCATTTTTTTATAGAAATTATTTAATCAAGTCAAGTACTGGTCACTGTACACGCTAAAATAAAATTAGAATAAAATCAACAATATTCTAGATATAGAAAATATTTGTGGTCTATACAATTCATCGTCAGAATAATGACTATTCACGAGTCGCTTGAACTCGACGAACATTCTGTACGAGAGGTGCTGGCTTAGCAGAAAAGACAGCGAAGGCGGAGCAGAGAACGGGACATTAAGAGCGATGGAAAACTCGATACACAATTTATGTCTCGTGTCATTTGTACGCACTGAATTGCAATATACAATTCAATGTTTCTATACGATTCGGTAATGTCTGATCGGATAAACGCGTGGGCCTGACAACTATCGTTACTCTGTGTGGTATAATCGATTTGACGGCAGATCGCAAACTGACTTTGGTAGATCGCGAGACATAAGGTAACGGAAAGAAACGTCTGGTTAATGCTTTCCCGAACAATGACAAAAGCGTTCTCGTGTATCAATAAATTATCTCAACACTATACGATTCGAGAACCGTTATATGCCTGTTGTACGCTGCACGCGGCGTCATAAAGACGACATATATATCGAATGCCTAGAGAGCATCAGTTTTCCACTAATACGAAATTCTATCTCAATTACAGCTTTCGGATATTGCGAGAACGCCTGCGCAATCTATGGAAACCGCAATATTAGCCCATTTGCGGCTTTCCATTATTGAATACTCCCGACAACATGCTTATGTATCTCTCATCGATACATAATCCCTATATTCTGCAACTCTAGAAATGAGCAAATTTAGACGTTCAAAAAATTTAACTTTTTTTATCTCCAATCCGTCAATAGAGATTTACGATATATGTATTTCTTATTTTCACAAAATTATATAATTGTCTAATCTGCTTTAAATATTCTTAAATATAATATTGAGAATTAAAATATCTCTTTTAGACTACATAAGCATTTAAAAATGTCTAAAAAGTTCTTTACAAATATTCGTTTTTATCATAGTCAACTCTCGGAAGTTACATGAAGCGCATAATGGCAAAACATCGCGATTTCGCAGCGCGATCAAGGAAGCGAGGAAGATTGAAATTTGTCGAAGGTGCAGTTTTTGTGATTATCAATGCATCTTTACGCGAGGCAACGCGAGGTGCCTGTATCAGCGATCTAGTACAATAATACGTCCCGTACTGAATAGTCAGTTAGTTTCTGATTAACTGAGTCTCGGTAAATTTTCTACGAAAGGATTTAAATATTATTTGCGTTTAAGTAGAAAAAAATCAGTTGGCGATAAACTACGTTGGATGTGGAATGTAGATTAGACAATATTTTACGTGATTGCAGTAGCGCTATTATATTTGAATAAGACAGTTATTTGAGGAGAAATGCCGTCTTGCTGCGGGCGAATGTGCCGGTCATGTTTGCCCCAGAGCAATGCGCAACATGCAACAGGTATCTTACGGCTTTCTGCAATCCACCACTGTCAAGTTCTCTACTTTCATCTTGTAATGGTTTTGAAAAACGGTCTCGAGTTCGTTTCCTTATCACATAAGCATTCTACACATTCGCAACATGCCATTCCATTTAGCTTTATACCGCTTAGTATCTAAAAGCACTACACAATTTGCGTTTAAGTACAATAATAATAAGATGCAAGCATGCGATTAAAATAAGTCCCGTTATCAATAAAATGCCTAGAATAACCAGCAAGCGAGAAACCAGACGAGTATTTTGTAAAAAATGAAACATTTTCATGCATGAAGAATATTACAATAATTAATTTTATTATACACTTATATATGTGAGAGAATAAAGAAATAATGTATAATAACATTAGAAAATTGTAAAAATTAAAAGTTTAAAGAAACAAACGTATCAATATTATTAAATTTGAAAACTTAAGGAATGTCGATTATGTCAGGAATTAGCACTGAAATTAAATAGGTAGAATCATCATCTATTTAAAATGTAGATAGGAATATTGTTTAAACAATAGACCGACAGGATAATCCAAAAATAAAGAACCTATCACTATAATTTAATGTTAAGTAATGCAACGCGATTAAAGTTTCTCGAAGTCTGGTTTCTCTGGCGGATTGTAGACAGATGCGAGTTGTGAATACGGACCGAAGATTGAAGCGTCAGCACAGCCACGAGGGAGAGAAAGAGAGAGGAGCTTTGGGCGCAGGAGGGAACGCGCGGTTGAGAGCGAACGGCGATGTGTCAGTCAGCCACCGGCGCGGTTTACCTGGTAACAGAACTGGATCTCCGCCGCGCAGCACCTCGTGACCGGGAGCCGGAAGCGGAAGTGAGGGACTACGATCGCCGCCGAAGTCCGGGACTCGAATGACGTAACGCCGGACCGTCGCGGAAGGGTTGCAGGTGGAAAAGGGGTAGGGATCGACGGCGCTCGTTGCCTGGTGGGGGCAACAAGGGATTCTGCGCGATCGTCGACGCCGGCGTCGCGACGCCGCGCGATTTCCCCCCCCCCCCCCGTCGCGTCCCCCCGTCACCCGTCCCGCCATCCCGTTAAGTATACACATACCCCATCAGGTATTCTCGATCTCTTGTAATTTGACAATCGGCCGACGTCGGGTGCCACGTCAGTCAGCCAGTTAGTCAGTCAGCCGCTCGCGCGCGCTTTAATGCCGGGGTCGTCGCACTCCGGAGATCGGCGCGAAGCGCGCTGGCTGATTTATTTTATTAATTAGGCGACACACACACACACACACATCGAGACCGCCGCCGACTCGTCGCAGGATCTCCTGCAAGGAAGCTAATTCCATTAGGCGAGATGCCGGCGCGCACTCCCGAGTTTTTTTTACCATTGTGACACTTCCGCGACGTAGGCACGGATGAAGATGTAATAGGGAAGTAAGTGACGTTTCATCGGATTTTCAGGTGGTTTTCAGAAATAATGTTTTGTACATTTGTAAGTTTTTCTGTTATTCGCGGCTACAAAGCGACACTGATGCGTATAACTGGATTTATCCAATATAGGAAAATGAAAGATCTTGACAGATCTCGATTTAAAACTAAAGATAGAGAAATATTACGGTACTCCAGGTAAAATTTTTTAAACGCTACAGAGAGATATATATAATCAAATCGTTTTGCGAAATGCCGAATTCAGTGACACTTTATCGGATTTCAAATTAGTGCCAAAAAACACATCGTATAATATAATAAAATATCTTCAACGTCGTAGTACAAAAAAAGTGACGTCACAATCAAGGAATGACAACTCTGTCAGTTTGAAAAATCTTATACTCTAAATATATCGATATATGATTTTTACCGACCTTTTTTATTGGTCCGCATATATACTCTCGCTTAGATTTTTCTAAAAATCAGTCGATCTTTATTTTTACTCGTTACTTAAAATTCATAACTTCGAGCAACTGCGGTTAACGTTCGACGTCCTGACAAGGAACTCGTATTGATACATGGCGCTTCTAATTTCGCAGCATCGCGCGCGAACTTGAGTGCGATGTTATTGCGGAAGTGCCGCGCGCGCAGAAGTTTAATTCCTGCCAATGGCTCCGAGGCGAAATTGACTTTGACGAACGATAGTTGCCCGCCATGGGCTGTATCGAGAATGGTGTGACGTTAATGCGAAGTTGATGCTCGATAAGCCGCGATCTCTGTAGATATTTAATTTGCACGTTGTAAGCGAGCAGATCGCGCACGATTGCGCGCGAAGCGAGTCGGCGGAAGAATTAACTTTGTCAAACTAATTTCCTATTAGTTTTGTAATATCGCTGTGGAACGATGGTACGATATTAATAAGCAAAACCATGGTGCTGTTTTTCAAACTCGTCACGGCAAATAAACGTCAAATAGCGCTTCTAGACGAAGATCGATTGCATCGACAAGTACCTCCTACTCATGGATTAGAGAGGCACGTTATCAAGTTATCGATGTAAACGCCGAGAACATTTTTCATAATACTTTCTCGTATCTCCTACACTTCGTATTTCATATTCTTCTTTGCAGCTGCAGTGGCATTGCAGTTGCATTTTGAAAACGTACCACATTTCGTAAGCCCATGAATGCGCTGTCGTTGCTTATCGTCGAGCGCAATATACTCCCTCTCGTGCCATTCATTCCGTGAAAGAGTAAAAACTGATCTTCGTTTCGATAGAACGTGCATCTGCTTTCCTGCGGTTGTTATTACTCTCGACTTATTAAGCTGCGCTGAATTAATAGCATTACGCATTCGTGAAATATTGCTAATTACGCCACATAAATATGAAACGCGTACATAAATAACTACCATCTGAGATAGGTATTATTAAAGATGAGATTTCTCTCTCAGTGAAACTCGACAAAGTATTACATTCTGATTTATCGCGTAAAAGCTTCGTGCAAGTATATAGAGTGTTTCGAAATAACAGTAATTCACAAGCTCTGTTTAATAACGATATATATAATATATCCGACAAAACAAAATATGATATTGCTAACGTAAGAAATAAAATAAATTTTCAATTAAAATACTGACTGATATAGTAGATGAAGTATATTTGTCAGCTCGCAATTATTTGGAAAGCCATTGCTTTTCTGAAGCTACGTCCTATTAAAAAATTAAAAAACATCGGTCAATGATGAGTTAAGGAAATGCAAATCGGATTGCCAGTCGAAATGCTAATTGATACAAGCGGTTCTGTCGGCTCATAATTATAACCGGATTATTTTTCAAAAGCAGCAATAGAAACGTCGTAGAAGAAAATTGAATCTCATCGAGACTTGCAATTTCTATCTCTCTCTTAGCTTGTTGGATGCCGCTCGCAGCTCGCAGCATGCAGCATCGTTGAAATGCATTTTTCAAGTCTCGATCGCGCTTGCACTCGGACCGAAGACGGACATCGCGCTCGATGTCATTCGATCGAATGAAATTTTCACGTTGGCTCGTCTCCGACGTTGAGGGGGGAAAAACTGCATTCGCGCGAACACGGTGGAGACGTGTAGTAGATACGCGATATCCTCGACGCCGGATACTAATTCGCTTTCGTTAATTAGCGCCCGCTCGAAGGACGGAAGACGCGGCTACATTATGCAGGATCTTCGGATTCGCGATCGCGTCGCGAGTCGGATTAAGCGCGTTACGCGAAGCGGCGCGTTAAACATTCAACGTTGCTCGATCGATCTGGACGGCAAAGCGCGGCAACGAGGATTATAAATAGGAAAGAACACCGTTGCATATAATGTTGAGATCTCGAGAATTTAATTAAGACGCTTTTGTAACGTGCTCTACTTTGTAAAAGCGGTATCTCGATCGTTCTTCTCGAGAAGAAATTTCCAATACGCGGGAATTGCAGCGTAATTGTAAATTATATTCTATCTTTTTACATGCAATTTTTTTCGGATTTAATTTTAATATATATATTTTATAGTTTTCAACTTGCGGACTGTAGGTTTCAGAATATGAAAATCCAGCATATATACCACGATTAGTTTATAAGTATGATAGGTTTCAAATATGACATTAATAAGGACTTAATACTCCTTTCCTATAAGTCTCTTTTATCTCCTAAGTTCACAAGATATCACGTTCGCATTAAATGTCACGCATTCGATTGCGTTCTTTACACTGTGAATACTCAATTGCGAATCTCCCCGAGATGTAGCTAAAGTTCAACGATCTCTTGGATCCCTATTATCCGCAGAAGATTAGATACCGAAGTACAGGATATACTGTTATTGTAACCAGCTCGAGAAAGGTGGTTAACTCCAACACAATCAGAAAACAATCACGCTACACGAATTTTGTGAAATAAAAGTCACAATCAAAAATTATATTACGTTATAATTTCTTCATTGCCAATTATAATTAAATGATTATTATTCATAACACCAATAAAAAGAAATTTTTTTCTCAAAATTATCTTGATCTTCTCGTAATTATATCTATTCAGAGAAATAATCTTATATTAATTGTTAATTCGTAACTTCAGCAAGATTTCACGTGAAAGATCTACCGAGAATCATTACTCATAGAAAACGCTTTATAAGATATATCATCGCTGCAGCTGTATGCACGAAACTATCGTGCATCGCGTCATTCTGCCAAGCAACAGCCACCTGCGCATCAACATGCATCGTCGAGGATTATAAATCTAAACGCTGCATCGCGCGCCGGCCGCACATAGATCGGGAGATCTCTCGGAACGTGTTAGAAAAAAATCGGAAACGCGACCGCGGAATATCATCGTGCTATTGTACTGCCTTCTATGCGTCGCATTCCACAGTTGCAGCAGCAACCGAACGCATCCGAACACGCGATCTCGCCGAGCTCGCAACTCGGTGTGCTGGAGCTGGAGATTTATCTCCGTTTCGACGAAGCACCGTCATATCCTCGTTACTTTCTACGAAAGCATAAAAGTCCGGTTGGAATTGTTTATTAGCGCGCTATTGTTCTCCAAATAGTCGTCCGCTCTTGCAACCAGGCTCGCTGCAACCAGGTGCATTGCCCTTCCTGCCGTCGTCGTCGATGATTACTCAACAACCGGGTCCAGGATCGCCGCGCGGTCTACAAAGGGCGCGCATCGAAGGCTCGATCGCGATCCAAGGTCACATGAGAAAGAACCGTGAGTAATCTAACCAGCGCGTGGTCAATGACACGTTATGCAACGCGGCCGTAATGACGCCGCGCCGCCGACGTCGAATCGCTTCGTCTCGACGATTCGTCCTCTTCCTTGTTCCTCGCGAGGATGTATTCGCCCCCGCGAAACACGAAGTATTACATGAAAATGCTGGGTTCTTGACATCGACCGGAAACTCTTTATAATATGAAATGTACCATATATAATATGCAAGAATAGAATCGTCTTGAGAGACGATAATAAAATATATATTAAATATATATTTATATCTTTTCGAAATTTAATTGCGTATTTTATTCGTATTTTCCTGGTTTTTTAATATAATATAATATGTAATATTATAGAAATAATTATAGAAGATCAAAAATTCCTATCAATTCGAAATACATTTGTTGCTAACACGATAAAAATTATTTTCTTCCATAATACATACAATCCGCGTTAATTAAAATAATTCGGAAAGTAAGCAGTCAAAAAAAGAAGCAAATACGAATCACACGGGAAAATGTTTGTACTTCGAGAGATAAGACTGGGGATACAATGAGAAAAAACTACCCTGCTTTTTCAGACGCGCAATCCCGTGTGTATAGTGCTTTTAGATTTGTCCCCGCGATGAGACGCGAGTTTTTTACCCTCGAAAATCCGGCGTATCGACTAGCAACGGTGCTGAGAATTCCGCACGTGCTCTGCTCTACACTCGAGGAGGAGAGTCCTCGACAGAGACGAACGGGAGAAAATGAGAGGAGAAAAAGACGCGAGGAAAAAAGTGAAATGGTAACATTCGCGACGTGCCCGAGGTGAATTTATTTTATGGATAGCATCGACTGGGAAGATTGATCAAACTGCAATAAAACTTTCGACCAATTTGTCGTACGAATGAGTTCAATATCGTGGAAAATTTCTAGTATTGTTCCTTGAGTATTAATATAATATCCGATTACGAGCTTCGTAAAAAGAAAATACAATTTAATCTCTCATATTATCTGCTTTATACGAGAAGAATTATAAATTTTGCTGTCTGATGTCTCTGACAATGTGCTTCATCCTTTATGAATATACGTTATATTAATACTTGCAAGATCCATTAACATAATTAATGTGGATATATATTTTAATTAAATTCAAGTAAGATTTCACAGTTTCACACAATTCTGAAATATTCAGTGCCAGATTGTCTTGTTTTATGTCAAATTTAAATATTAATAGAAGCCAAAAGTACTAATTGAGTGTCTCACACACATAAGGGAAACGTCCCAATACCCGAACATGTACCTATATCCGAACACTTTTATTATTTATAAATATAACGCGAATTAAAATCAAAGATTAAAGTATTTTTTTGTAGTTTGAAACTTCAGTTATAATATCCAAACGTATATTTTCATAAATTTATATTTTTTTAAAGATATCCAGACACAGATACGTGTTCGGGTATTGGTACATTTCCTATGCTTAAGTGTTCGGGTATTGGGACGTTTCCCTTACACGCTTTCTCTGAATATATGTTCATATTTTTCTAAAAATATATTGCAAGACATTCATACCTACACGAGTACCTATACGTGTTACGCTACTTTACGCGCATTGACAAATTTACCACTACTATATCATTATTATCATCATCATTATTTAGATTCGCTTAGTATCTCCGAATTTGCGGTCATTCAAAGCGATGTGTCTTTCTCGTCGTTTGAGAGAAATGTGAATTTAATCGCGCCACGGTTAAATATAATGTTTTATTCCATCAGCAAGTGGACGCGGCCGCGGCGGTGAATAGGCGACGACTGACAGTGACAGATTCGCTCCCGGTTCTAAGCAGCTTAGAGTTGCCGGTTCCGTACAGTTCCATCCTTATCGAGTGCCCTTAATTGCTAACATTGGTGTTCCTATGCCGGTAGCGAATAAGCGGAGGCAGCCGCGAGCGCGTTTGAACTTGAAACTGTACGGCCCTGAGACGCAAATCATGCTCGCCTCGAAGAAGCCTTAAGCAGCTGTTACGTCTCGCTTGTATAGCGTGATTCAATTTGCGTCATTTCGCCACTGAGTAGTGACGTAATGAAATAAAAGTAAATAAGGTGAAATATTTCGTACGCGCAGCAGGCTAGCGCATACCAAGCCAAGGATAAATTTTAGAATGAGATATACAATATGAATAAAAACGAATTAAGTATTTTGTCTAAAAATTAACAATAAGAAAAAGTAACAAACTCTGCTGTTATTTTGAGCCAATATAATATTTTCGAATAGTTATTGAAAAATTTGAAGCCAAAATGTGGGCAGATAAAAATTTACATTCGTTAAAAACATGGAAGCATACCGCGATCGCGAATATTCATTTTGTGTCGAAACCGTTACAATATGCGTGTTCCTATATCCGACAAGGAAAGTAAGTTTTCAAATCGATGCGTACATGCATCGAGAAAAATGTACAAACACGCACAACTAGAAAAAAAGCTACGTACACCCTGAGCAACTTCACCTGATGCTGTTTGCGCAGCTGTAACGTTTCGAGTACCTTTCATCGTTTGAAACTCTTCAAACAACTCCGACCTTTTCTATTAATAAAAGCGCTGTGGTTACTCTCGTACATCAAACGCACCGGATATATAAATGCACTGTAAATACTGATTTATCCTAAATAAATCGTAATCAAGAAATCGACATTTTATCGCGTTTTTCTGAATATATTAAACAAAAGATTTAAAAAATTAAAATAAAAGATTATATTCTGATATAAGACACTATATTAACGGTATTACTAAATAATAAAATACTTTCAGCATGTATTTTACAGCGTAAATAATTTTTATCCCATGTG
This sequence comes from Temnothorax rugatulus, assembly GCA_035220575.1. Taxonomy (NCBI): domain Eukaryota; kingdom Metazoa; phylum Arthropoda; class Insecta; order Hymenoptera; family Formicidae; genus Temnothorax; species Temnothorax rugatulus. The sequence goes on along the minus strand of JASTWL010000182.1, from coordinate 25,275 downwards.
ATAGTAGCTTTATTTTAGTAAATTTTCGCGGTGGAATTTATAGCGCAGGTACATCGCGCAAAACTTCATTTAACTTTCTTTAATTGGCCATCATCTTACTTCTTCGAGCAGCGAGAAGTTGGATCATTAACGCAGAAACGAAAGCAAACCGGGCGTATGGTAAAAAGATATGGTAAGAAAATTTTGTGTGCATATCAGTAATTCGAGAAGCTGCGCTGTATAATCTACAGCGATCGATAACTGGTAATTTGTTGCACTGCGGTGCACGATATAAGTCATGAGATTAAAGCAAATTGGGTAATTTATACATCGAACGCTTTAATTTAATCTCCCAAGACATCGAAGCGGCATTCGAAAATATTAAATCATTAAGCGAGGCGAAAATGTCTGAGATAAGGTAAACGAGAGCAGATTTGCATCTCTATCGAGATATTAATTTCCATAAATCCTACAAGGTAATACAATATTTTTAACACTTCATTCTACATATTTTTAACTTTCGATGCCGAAATATTGCTTAACTGAAAGAAAAATAATATTTAAGTATCTTTTCATTTAAAACTTATTATGGGAATTAAAAATTTAATACTTATAATTAATATTATAATAAGATAAAATTATTCAGCAATTATTTACCAAGTAATTCGACATATTTCGGCATTCTCTCGGAAAGCTACTATCTATGTATTAAGTATTAAGAGATAACAGCCATCTTTCATTCCACTGAAAATCGGAGCGAGTCGTGTAATTTCCCGGTCATCGCAGTTGAAAACTTTCTTCTGATCATACTTCCGCGGTGCAGCGAGAAAAGTTGCGTCGTTAACGGAGGCAGGAAAACCGACGGTGGGATAAAAAGAGGCCCCGTAGAGCCCACCAGGACCGTGAAGCATTAAAGCGCTATTACAAGGTAGTGCGCGCTCGCTCGCGCGAGAAAGAGAGGCAGAAAGAGAGACGCGCTACGCTTATACACGGTGATGCGGCAGAAAACGAGAGAGGACGGGTTCTATTATCCTTGAGAAAAAATCTTCGCCTGCGCGCGGATACCTCTTCTCTTTCGCTAGAAGATGCCTGAATTGGATTCGAGGAGAAGATCCGCAAGGAGCAGCGCTGCAAGAAATCGAACGTCGCGATCGTGAGACTCGAGGCGCGGCGCAGGAAGTTAACTGAAACAATTCGTCGATACCGCGATAAAAACTCGCGAGTCTAGTGAATAATTACTTGTTCGTATGTGTATGAAGCGTTTATAAAAAATCGCGTTAATATTAGATAACTTTTGGATTTTGTACGACACTCATTAGCCAAAACACACACACACACACACACACACATGAAGCTTTTAATATACTCGCTTATAAATATGAAAGTTTGGTGGATATATCTCTAATATCAAATTAATGAGATTAACCTTTAACACTTCTTAATTTTCAACTGTTGGCAGCAATTAAACCAAATAAAAATAAAAATTCTATTAAATTTATCTTAAATTACATAAGAAATTATATAATCTTCCTCACTCTAATTTTTCTCTAAAATATTCTGATCTTCAATAAAATATTACAGTTTTAGAAAAATGCGCGTGTAACAAACAATAACTGTAGCAAGGTCTGGTTCGTCGGAAGTTCATCGCCTCATTCCTTCGTGTTTCGCTGCGTTCCTTGAGAAATTCGCGCCTCGATGATTACACGCGCTTCCAGCGATCCGTGATGAAACAATTACCGGCAATACCGCTCTCTACCAATAAGCGGAAAATGAGAAAAATAATTGCGAGCTTCGTCGATGTGTGAAAAAAATGAAGAACCTGCGATCAGGACCACCCAGATTTCACTTTTATCATTTTAAATGACGATCGTCCAACTGTACTAACCGCAAAAATTTCTCATCCGTGGCAAATACGGTTGTACGACCTTAAGAAATTGTCACGTTTCTCTTGACACAGATGTTACCAAATCGTTTCAAGTGTATAAGCGTATATAACAAATTTAAACTTGCATTACACGATGTCAACTGTCTGACTCCCGATATTCAAATTCTGTCATTTTTTCTGTCATCTTTATTAGAGAAATTCCATTGCTCTTTTTTTAACAGTTTATCCCGTTATTTTTAACACTGCAATATTTGGATCTCTATTTAAATCTCTATGTAAATTTTATAACTATGTATCGAACCCTTGCATCGCACACACGTGATTTTAATAATAAAAAAAAAACATTCCTGGTGTTCAATAAAAGTTCACAATATCGTGGACGTAGTAGATGTTAATAATGACATCTCTAAACAGTATAATAATAACAAAGTCGATATTCCAAAATTAAACGAAGATGATTATGTATACAAAAGAACGAAAAATTGGTTAGTCAAGGTAATTGTAACATGCAGGTGGAAAGCCTCTCGGACGAATAATATGGCGAGTCACGACAGCTGATAGACCTCATAGTTCCTGTGATACGCTATAATGTTCTCAATTGTATAAAAATATAGCAGACCGTCAGGGCAATCTGTCGAACATCTTTTTCTGTATACCAGGAAATACTTTCGATTGGCCTGCAGCCTTTAAGAAAGGTCTTTAAGAGAAGCGATTTAACTTCAACATTAATCAACAACTTAATTATCTGCTATCAGTTTCCGCAATAAAAAATCGATTTAATATTCTAATGGATGATTGAGTGATGGCACGAAATATCTTTTCGGATATTTTACAGTTTTACAGGCGGATTACATAATAGCATTAATATCGTTTTACAGGAACGGCAGATGTCAGCGCGCGCGATTAGATAAGAAAACTTAAACTCATCGAGTTGTGAATAGGCGGATTTAACGATGCCTTTCATGCTCGAAGGCAAAGGCGACACCGCGAAGATAGGCCGTGCGCCGTGCCGATCCTTTCCAGAAAGGATTTCCTTTCGCGGATAATTTTCTGTCATTTGCCGGTGCACAATATACTGTAGATGATTGCCGTCGAAATGAGTAATAATTTTTACGTGGAAACCATTCGCGCGTAGCACGTGTCATCAGTGATCGTAAAGATAATACGGCGTTATGATAGCCGTCGTGAGAATCCTCGAGAGTGATGCATTCATGATCGAGACTCGAGACTCGAGACACTCGATATACGCCCGAGCGTCCCGATGTTTATTTTCCCGCGGGGCAATAAGCACTCTACCAATTAAATGTCGCGCAGGATACCTGTCGCTCGATGGCATTTACATAGCTGAAATCGCGAGAGCTATCATCGGGCGAACACGCTAGTTAACATAATTTATTGCAAATAAAGAGAGAATAAATCAAAGGTGTATCTACATCTTGTTAGATATATATCAGAATTCAAATAACGACGGCACGATGCGAGACAAAGCGTAAATTAAAACGGATGTAATAGATCATTTCAAATTTCTTAAATATGAGAGTTATTAACTGGGAAATTTTGTGGAAAAATATTTTTAAAAAAGTATAATATACATATTAAGATTTACTTTTATAAGTTTTACATAAATATAATAATTTTATAAACTAGTATTTCTCTCTCGTAAAGCATTTTTAACTTTCTCTTAACTTTTTAATATTTTAATAAAACAAGACGTATAAAGCCAAGAATAATAATATTATCCGCCGTGCTTTTTACAAGAATTGAAAAACCACTCTCTTTCGTGTGCTTCTTCCGTTTCTCATTAAAACGTAAACGGAGCATTACACGGGCTAATGTTCGCTGTGAATCGTCATCCGAGGGAGCTAATGCTTCTGTGCAACTTTTCTGAGAAGCGTGCTCCAGTTTCCATCATCGTTGGCTTAATATCGCTATGCAATATCGCGGGGAAACGGAGAGAACGCCGGGCTCCGTTTGTCGGTCAACCTTGAGAATCCCGAGGCAAGGAGTCCGATTGCAAATGCGCTTAGAAACGACGCCAGGTACCGAGAACTCGGCCTCCGAGAGCCGAGCAATAAACGTAATGCAAGGATCGCCTGGCGATGCGATACGATGAGATGCGATGCTTTCCGCGCACCAAGGAACGTTTAGCCTCCTCCTGGGATACTCGTGAGAATTCCCGGCCAGATGTGCCAAAGAAACGAGAGGTTTCTGCACAACCTGTTTCGCTAACATTGTTCCGCAACGACAAAAAATAAAACGAAATTTTATACAAAAACGTACTTTTCTTTTTAGTAGATTTCAACGCGAGAAATTGAAATGATATAATGGAATTAGCTCTAGTTAATCAGCGTGTACGCAATTGGAAAAGTTACATTTAGCGAATAACAATAATTAGGTGTTTCTATGTTTAGCAAGGAAAATAATTTTTAAAGTAAGTAAAGTTTGTGTGTTCAGCAAGGAAAATAATTTTTAAAGTAATTTACAGCAAAGTGGTGATACTATTTTAAGCATTACTAATACATGTATGTATCCGTATCATGAAACCGTGACTCTAGGATAATAGCATTTGCATGGCATTTATAATCGCACGACTTAAAGTATATTTCCGTGTAAATATTTTCAAGAGCGTTAAATCGACACTCGGTCGAGATACTCTATTACGGAGTATATATCTATATTTCATTAAGTGTCGACAGCTTATCAGCAAGATTCCGAGGGATACCCGCGTATCGAATTGGGACTACTAAGTAATAGAGATAGTTACGTGGAACGTCCGATACCTCGGCCTATAGCGATACAAAGTTCATCGCTCTAGGAGGAGAACAAGTTTCACGACCGAAGTGCGGTAAGGTGCGAATTCCAACGAGCAGAGCATTTACAAGTTATGGCGTTCGACCATGATACGTCCAAGATTGGCAAGCATTCTGTAAAATTTATATAAAACCGTTCTATATAGTTACAATAGACCCCTTCTTTCGAGTCGTAATACCTTCAACTTAAAACTGTGATATAACTATTGACATAAAACCATAGAATTAAAAAAATACGACACGAAAGAGTTCTGAAATAACAGCCAGTGTCACCCGATTCTTTGTTTAAAGGAATATCTTTAAGGCAAAAACAATATTAGATTCATTGTCAGTCTTTGTAAGTACAAGGCACTTTCCGCCGCGCTTTTTGAAACCGTGTACCTGCTATGCAAATTTACAGCTGGAAGCTGATTTCTTGGGTAAAACACAACGATCCCATGACTGCATCGTCGCCGTCTCGTGCAGTTGTTAAACGGGAAGTTTATTTAGCCTACGGCGTAGCAACCGTAGTCCACGCTCAGTTGCACACACGTACACGCGCATCGATTACACAGGCGTGCGGTTTGCCTTAATTGCAATCCAATTTGTAATTAACTCGGTTCACCGGAACGTCGAAGAGAAGGCGCGCATCGGCAGCGCGATTTCCTCGCGATACAGGCGGGTACGTTAATATAGAAATTTTATGCTGCCCTTAGTGTGGGCATCGGAAACATTGCGTATGTACGTGGTACGGCTCTCGCGTAGGGCCCGGCGTAGTGAGTTAAGAATCTATGGCAGTGGCAGAGAAACCACCTCGAGTAAATACGAGTCATGCTCGAAGGGCGCATTCTTCGCAGAGGTTCTCCAGTCGCATCCTTGTGGACGATCTCGAGAATCTCGTCGGCGGTCAGACCCGTCTTAATCCTCTTGTTGAGGATAACATCGACGAGTATATTTGAGATGTCATATCATGACAAGATTTTAGGAAGAGATATAGTAGAAATAAAATGGTTGTGTTAAAAGATACAATATATTAATGATTTAAAGTGGATATTCATATTTTCACAAAGCTATTTTATTTTAGTGTTAAAAAAGGAGAAATTAAATGTGCAATGCGTGATACTTATGATTTAAAATAAGAATTAAGATAAATGATCGCGATCACATCGCTGTACTTTATGACTGGCAACCGCTATACACGGTTCTAGAGAGCACCAGGTCTATTTACGCATGCACACATAGATCAAGGAAAATTACTATCTCACGATCCCATCAGAGCTTTTACAGAAAACTAGCCACGCTCTCCGGTTGCAGCGTTAATCGAAAAAAAAATAGCACGTGCGATTAGGGAACCGCCGAAGACTTCCGCGCTGCACCTCAAAGATAAAGTGTCATCTGAAGACCGAGCGAAGACGATGTCGCTCAGTCCACCCTGTATATCAGAGAGGTTTACTTGCTCCTCTTTCAACATTGCCAAGAGAGAAGAAAATGAGGAGCAAGGAAGAAGAGAGAAAGGCACAGAAAGACAGTGTAGAGCCGTAACCAGAGTTATATACAAGTTCTATGTCGCAATATAAATTTGCGTTCTCATCTCGCGTGATTATACATATGTATATGCATGGTCGAAGTGATTATTAATTCATAATTATAATAAATAGCAACAGCGGTATTATAAATTACGTCGTGATATTTAAGAATATTGGGTTTGGAAATCAAGATAAATTAAATCGTTGTTAATGAAAGTGATTTATAGTTGAAAACACGTTGAGAACAAATTAATTTAATGACGACATGATAAAATTCGATGATATCGATCTTGGTTTTTCAGTTGTCGACAGAATTATGGGGATATGAAAGGATGCGTACGTATCTGAAGAGAGAAGAGATCGGGGGGGGGTTTAAAATTCAATTATACCCCGTGGGTAGAGAACAATCCGTCGGTCTAGCTATCATCGTCCCTATACATTAATCCCGCGCCCTCGGCCACCAAATATCCGATACATCGTTCCGCCCTCATGCTGGACGATGTTCAAATATCTACCTCGTTTCGGTATATTTTCAACAATTTTTCAATCGTATTACACGAAACATAGCTAAACTCACAATTAATTACATCGACGAATTAATTTAATCAGTTAAAAATATTGAAAATCTCTGGCATAAATATCGCAAACACCAACTCCACTAAAGTATATTATTATTATTATTAATAGAAAAAGTAAAAGAGGAACTTTAATTATTAATAATTAAATCTATACAATCAGCAATAAGCAAAATATCACACTGATGTACCTAAGACATTGGTGGACGTTTCAGAAATTGATAAGAAGAATAGCTAAGAATAACAGCGCGAGATCCTACAAATTCCCTTGAAAAAAATTTCACGTCATCGGAGGTACGAGTAAAATAGCAATCTGTTCGTCTTGTATCGATTCGGCGGGCACCGCGAGGTATTATCAGTTCGACAGGAAATTTCGACGTGGTCGACGGCGCGAAGGGCAATTCTGCGGCGAGTCGAAAACTCCGATATTCCGATATCGCACTCGTGCTCTCTCGCGTGTATGCACGTGCGTGCACGTCAATGTCAAGTCGGTCCAACCGGTCCGCGCGCAGTGCCGAGGTATCATAAGTGGTATACAAACTGCGAAGCGTGCATCGCGAGTACGGAAGGAGAGTTTAATAAGTTTCAAGTGACTCGTGCATGCGGAATGTTTGCCGCCTTAATTAGAAAGTGCACGGAGAATTGCAATTGGGTTGCCTGGCTCAGGACAGATCTCACGTACCAAATTTTCGAGGGCTGTTATTGAGGTTTGACTGATAGAATCACGAGCGTGGAAGTTACATCATAATCGTTAACTTGTATAAAGCACGCACGTCTCATTTAGTGAAAAGGAGGAAAGTAATAAAACGATTGTAATTAATGACGTAAGTAGCGTATGACGAATTAAAACTTGAGCACGAGCGCTAATTAACCATAAATTCTGAACATCAGATGCACGTTGGATATTATTAGTGTAATTTCCGATTTAACGCTGAATATCGCATTTAACTGTTTACGGCACGATAATTAATTCGTTGATTACATCGTTGATATACATATAACTAGAATTTAAGCTTCAACTCTACCATTTCGCAGAATCATACTCTCGAAAATTAAATTAACTTAAAATAAAAGGCAATACTCTATCATAAATTATAATTTAACAATAACAATTATGCTATACATATATAATTGTTAATGTTATATAATTTAATAAAGTTAAAAATAATAATAATATTTAAAAACAAAGAATAGCTCGTTTTTAGGAAAGTTGAAACGAGAATATTCAGGTCAGTATGAAATAATAAGATATCCGTGGAATGTGTGTGTGTGTATAGTTATTTACAGTATTCCGGTATAAGCAAATATCGGTACTAGTTTCTACCTTTAGGTTTCCTCTTCAACCAAATGTTCCTGCGAGTAATTGCGCTTAACTATACATATACATTGCGAATACTATATCGTATATATCGAACATCTGTGTTCTTGTTGGTTCATACTGGTCTCAAAATATCCTCGTTTAAACTTTAATAAATTTTATTTTTCACCAAAAAGCTCCGGTAAACAGGAAATTCCCGATGAGATCGATAGAGGTGGGTAACGCGGTTGACCGTATTTTTCTCTCGGTCAAACGGAAAGGAAATTTTCTGGAGCAGCTCGGAGAGAGAGCGGAGTCCACCCCTAACGCAAAGGGTGGGATTTGGCCGCGCGTCCCACGGTCGTCATGGTAACCATAGGTCAGGACAAGGATAAGCAATAGTAATGCGCCCTTTTTTCCCCGAGAAGGAACCATCTTTGCCACGAGCGACGAACGATGACGCCGACGATGCCAACAATTTATTTCGACCGTCAATCAAATAGCGTCCGTGTTAACTCGCCGCGTTAAGTAGACAGCATAATTTTTTGCGTCAATTAGCATGCAACATGCAACACTCGCGCGACGGATGCAATTTGCTCCCGCTGAACACACCGGAAGAACCGAAACGCGAGATCCAGGTGCCGCGATAAAACCGTTTTTTCCTCGGTGGATTAAATCTGAAATCGTATATGACGAGCGAGTTTAAAAAGGGGGAAAATTGTGGGCAACCGATCGGATCGAATCTTCCTCGGCTGGGACGATAAATCGGCGATCGAGCAAAACGGGGAGAATTAACATGACGCATGAAGATCGCGGAAATCTGGAATGCATTCTATCGACCGTCATAATCTCGGCTGTTCCGCAAAGAAGTCGAGTATCGGCTAACCGAGAGCTTCTCTCTTTCTCTTTCTCGCTCTCTCGAGGTGGTGATCAATAAGAAAGTTACGCGCTTTTTACCCTTCCGCCCTAAGCCGAAGAGAATGTCCTGGGAAACTTAACGTTCTTTTTCACTCTAAAAGTACGTGAAAAATAGGCGAAAGAAAAACATTTTGAATGTAAACTAAAATCGCATTTCTAATCTCTCAAATAAGTTCAACATTTTATTCATTTATTCTCTTATTATTTGTATGCGTAAAATTATATTCTTTAACATAAAAAATAATTGAATCAATCAGTATTGAAATTATTTTATGATGGAAATAAAAACGTAATCTATCTAAAGTATTCTGTATTATTTTGTACTGAAAAATTTCAATCACTGCACGTAAAAAAACTGTCAATTTGATTCACAGTCAGAGATTTGCACTCACTGATACGTTTATTCGCAAGCACACATTCGCTCCGATATCCCAAACTTTTATCTCGCCAGTTCAACGTTTGCCGTATTCGTTAACGTACAAATATTTTCAGCGCGTCAATAGAATATCGAGCCGATTGACGAGTTGTATAACAAAGCGTATTTGCTTCTCTGTCGCTCGATCCTTCGATGAAGAAATCCGCATCGCGAATTTATATCGCGAGAGACAATGAACGGTGAAGCGTAACGAAGGAAGTCGAGATGAAAATCACGTAACGAGGGTAAAAAAACGCTTTGAAATTATGCCGGCCCCGTGTAACCTTGCCTTGACTTTTTTGCGAGCTCTCCTTGCACGTCCGGTAAATATATATCTCGCCCTTCGACTTTGACGGTTGATTCGCGCTCCAGAAATTGGGCCGCGGATATACCTACATATCATGTTACGCGAAATTCAACATGGAGATGGAGTACGTGCCACAAGTTTGCGTCGTGCAAATTTATCTTCGGCTAACTTTTTATACTACGCAAACACATCGAAGAAACGCGCGTTAAACGAACAAGCGAACATTTATAGTGGATTACCAGAAGTGGATCAATATAACGTAACTGATGAAGTTTAAGGTTCTTAATTCGTCAAAATAATTTTTTTTATAAATATATACATCATTTTTTAATACTACAATTTCGCAAAAAACAATATATTATATTTAATAACATTTTGATTATGCTGCTAGAGACTCTTCGAGAGTTTATCTTCTTCGGAACCCAAAAATTATCACTCGTACTTGCGAATTGCACACAAGACGAGAATTGCGACCGCTATCAGCCGCTTAGATCAATACTCGCGATTCTTCTGTTACAAAAACTAATTACATCTCACTAGATAGGGAGCAATGTGCTCGCGCACGCGGTTCTATCAGATGGGACTTACACGCGCTTCTTCCTATCCCTCCTCTTCTTCCCTGCTAAGACACGATCACGGTGAAGGCAGCGCCCGAATCGGCGCCCAGCCCGTCCCTAATTAATCGCGTTCTCAATTAGTGGCCCGAAAGCGCGGCTCGATTATAATAACATGATAATACATGGGCTGTGACGGGGTCATTCAACTCGCCGACGAGCAACGTCATCCGCCGCCCGCGCCGATTTAAAAGATGGGATTGTTCGATCGTCTTGCGCGATCCTTGAAAATCTCTCACATCGAAGCCCAAAGTACAGAGAGAAAGAAAATTAATGTTAATTAAAAGCGCGCTTAAATTATGGGTTGCATCACGGGGCATGCTCGATTCCGTTGTAAATTTTCATGACAAACTTGCCTAATTTTGAATCGCTTATATGTCCCGCCGTTACAGTTTCGCAAAACGAAACGCGAGCCCGAAATCGCATCGTGACGCGAAAAAGTTGAACCAACAAGTCCGCTTCGTCGGCGCGAAACGGTTGACATCATTTACGAAAGAGCAGACGAGTAAAAAATTAAAGTTCTCAGAATATCAATAATACTCGGCGCACACCTCCAAAGATATCAAATAATGAAAAACTATTTTTCACATTTTCTCGGGAAATTGGGTGAGTTTTATCTGTCGACGGAAATTTAATTACTAATACTTCTCACCGATCAAATGAATACTTAGTGCTCGGCGATTAATTATTGACGAGTCTGTTTCCCTGCTTTACCCGTGAACCGTTGCATCACTAAAACTGCATAAATATGCATCGGTACGCGTTATTTGTGCATCATGTGCACGATGTATTGTACTCGACATTGGAAATATTTATAATTCGCGGAAGCGGAAAACAATGGCAACGAGCGAAACACTCGTTAACGGTGTCGTTGAGATTTCCAGGCTTCGATAAATTCGAGTTTCGAAATGGAATGGTCTGCGCGAAGTGAATTATTAATCAATAACTGAGCATTACGAACTTAGCCGTTCGATTAATTATTACCAATATTTGATCCGCGCGTATCATCCATTATTGACATAATTTAATCAAGACATCTCGGTTTAAAAAAATAGGGATTTATATTTAATATATTAATTCCAAATACAATATTCTATCTTCCATTTTAGCCCATCTCGCCATTACTGCGTTTAAACAAGTCTTAGCAATACAAATATAATTTTTATCACTCGGCTGTCACGAGAGGGAGAACATCGCAAGAATTTTGTGCAACATTGACATTTTTCATCGAGAATAATTAATGTAACCGACATGCTCTGATTAGTCATAATAATAATAATAATAATGTAATCTTACCTGGAAATCCCGTCGATGTCGGAGTACAAACCAGCGATTTACAGTCAGATGGAGCCCGTTCGGCGCATACCTCGTCGATCCGAAACGACATCCCTCGAATTTTCCACATCACTGGCCGCTGGACGCGTCCTCGCGAAAAAAACCGCCGTTGCGCGTTTCTCTCCTCGGCGAAGTAACGCCTAACGGCGACGCAAACACATCCGCCGGTCACGAGCGCCCGTGACGGAATGCTGGAGGAGGACTCGTGCTCGATCTCTCTCCTGTGCCGGTTCGTTACCCCCACTACAGGAGGAGGCTTACCCTTGTGCTTTTTTTTTGCAAATCCTTGCAACGTTCTCTCTCTCTCGATCATCGATTTTTCGTGCTCGTTAACCTGCAAATCGAGAATCGGACGCGTCTTGTAGAACACGTGTCGTGCACGCCTGCGGCGAGATCGAAAGCCGATAGATTGCGGCGGATAGTCCGGAAGTCGCGAGGATACACGGAGTACTCCGATTAATCGACGATAAACATTTCTTTGTACACCTAGCTATAAAGAACGCGTTAACGTGGTGCGTCGAACTTAGAAACTGGCACTGAAACGGAGTATTTTTTATGAAATTTCATGGCTGTAATTAAGATTGAATTTATTAGCGAGCAAAGTAATAAACATCCATTACTGAATAATGGATGTTCCACCGAAATAAAACGGAATTTCCACTATCGCAGTTGTAAACGTCACGTGAGCGATCATTCGATTTCGTTGTTTTGCAATAACACATATGATTCGTATTTTAACAGAGTAAAAGATAAATGAATAACATTAATGGATATTTCCTAAACGCGCGATGTTTTTGCGGCCACTTCTGATTTCGAGATATTGCGAATGTGAAAGTCACAATATTAAATTGAAATTTAATATTATGTACAGCGTCTCTCATTTCTTACTTAAATTGCTACTTTTTATTGAAAGCCACGTAGAATCTTGTAAAATATGAGCATATATAAAGTAACGTGTTAATATAGAAAGTAGATGGTCGATAATGATAGACGGTGTTAAATCGACGCGCGAAATTTTATATTTAAGAAAGCGATAACTTATAACGTAATGACCCGTGATTATTTCTGCGTTCAACATTGTATACTTTTTTCGGGAACGTATTGAGAAATCATAAATCGCGCAAAATAGGCTGTAATTTGTAATCGCCAATAATATAACGAGAAAATGACTAATTCGTGATTTTTAATTAAAGCCTGCGCATGTATTATTATCGCAGATAATTGTCCCAGGAAGTGCAGTTATATCATAACAGAAAAAACACATTTATCAATTTATCACGCAATAAATCGTGAAAAAGGAAACATTAAAAATGGAAAATGTGTACTATTGATAATTATATGTTTCATTATGCACATTGATACGAATATCTTTTTTTTTTAGAAATTAATGAAATGTGTTACATTGCATATAATTATCGCTGTAATTACATTATTGCAATTAGCTGTGAAACAATTTGCGTCTTCACAAAATTACTATCTCATTAGTAAGCAACTTCACTACGGGTGCGAGAGTGAGAATACTTGGCGAAATAACCTCTCTGACAATCTCCGCGAAAGCTCATCGCGTCGTGCCGAGTAAAGCGAAAGCCGTGTAACCCGCAGGGAAACGAAGAGCGAATCATATCATACCTGCTTTCGAAACGTCGATCATTCGGCAGGTTGAGAAGGCCCGTCGTTCGATCCGCGATACTGAATAAATCGCGCGGGTGTCGCGAGCGGATCCGCCGAATTCGGGAAATTCACGGCGCGCACTCGTTCATCGACTGCTCTCTTTCCCGCGCGCGGGCGCACGCACACTCGCGCGATCAACATACGCGCGTATACACACACAGAAACATACACGCACGATACGGTGGGTGGATACGTTTTCGTTCGGCTGTCGTCGATCGCTAGCCTAGGCAGTCGGCGCGTCGTCGCTTTATTACGTCACCCGGAGCACGGAGTCGAGCCAATCCGGAAGCGCGGTCCCGCGGGTCACGTGGCCGCTCCTCGCCCCCGCACGCAACGCGACCCTCAAGGCAGACACACACTCGCGCACGTCCGTCCGCTTGGGGTGCGCGCGCGAGCGCGGTCACAAAATGGCGACGCCGCCGCGTCGCGCCGCGGAGCAATGACCAGTGGCGTAGCACCGCCGCCGCGCGCCGTGTCTTCCTCTTCACGGAATATAGATGCCCAGGTCGGTTCGTGTCTATTTGCGCGATTATTTCGAGCGCGACGTGCCGGTGTGTCAGGTCGTCTGGAAATTAATGTCATTCGCGCGCCGAATTACGCGTTTCCATTACCGCGCCGCGGCCGGTGGACCGCGATTGATTTTTAACGCTAAACTCGGCGGTACGTGTACGCTACATACAACTTGGATCTTCATTTCCCACTGTCTAGACTCGTCAGTTTTTATCCACAAAGTTATCGTGCATTTATAAATCCTTAACGTCCGTATAGATTGTATTTTTACATCTTCGCTATTTATCAGAGGATTATTCTATAAGTCAGACATGAAAACGGAAAGTTACAAGAAAATTATCATCAATGTATATCACGTTGAATTGTTTATTATATTTGTACATCTATATGTATGTTATCAATGTATATGCTTTTATATATGAAATATTTGTCATTATAGATTGGGTTTATTTCCATTGTATTATCAAATTTAGATTTAAGAATGTTCCCATTATTTAACGATCTGTCTTTCGATGTTTAAATAATATGTTTATTTTAAAAAAGAGTGGGATTATAGAAATGAGAGGGGAAGCAATTATTTTATAAATGATATAATTTATCCTAATTGTTATTAATTAACATTTCCATGTATCTATTTCAGTCCTTGAAGTCTGCAGTATTTATATACAATTTAAAAGCAATTTAAAAGCGAGAGATAGAAATAGTTGGCTATTTCTAGAATTAAATGATTTGATATATGAAAATCAGAAGCTATACTATATTGACAAGTTAGTTTTGGAAACTATTTCCACTCAAAGTACAATAATTCTATTTTAAATATCATTTAATTTCAAACTCATGCGAATAAATATCAGAATCGAAATCTATAGATATGTTAATCGCAAAAAATAATGCCTGCATTATTGATACATTTTTATAGACAAAAATAGAGATTAAATGACAGATCTAAACACTCTAAAGTAAAACAAAAGCTTATTAATTATGTAATAAAATGAATGTTAATAATATATTAACCCAAGAATAAATATAGGAATATAGTTGGATTAAAAATGATATGTTTCTTTTTTTTACGCATTTCAATGTGCACCTTTTTTTTATTACCTACGTTTCCACACATTTGTAGAATTTTATATTCGCGAGCATAATCCCTTGACTCTACTGCGATATCGGAGGGACGTTTGATTCTCTCGAATATATAGCGGGAAGGAATAAAAAGATATCCACTAAAGAAACGCGGAACAAAGGGATCTATCGTCCTCCCAGATAGACAATACGATTGTCCGCTTTTTCCCGAACCGCGCAATTTTTAATTGCAACGCCCGTCAGCTCCACACGCACCATTCCGCTTCAGTTGACTCTGTTTGTACGGATAAAAGAAAAGATGGAAAAAAGAGAAAGATGAAAAGAGAATAGAGACAAGTTTTTAAACTCTATGTTCCAGATAGAGGAATAGTCACTTTTACTCGAATTCACGGATACTATTTTTATATGTTAGAATAATATTAATATTATTAATATCAATAGCGTCTTCCCTATCCCAAATTTTTCTTTTTATTAAAAAAAAACAGAAGATAAAAAATAAAGATTATTCTTTTTTCAACTCTCCCCCCCCTCCCCTCGAAAATGTCCGAACACTTAATTTAAAACTAGAAGGTATGATCAAATCTGTTCCTTCTTGATATTTTTGCTGAGAAAAGATCCTCAAACTGGCTAAAAAAAACTGTCGATAAAGAGACATCTTAGTACATAATTCTTAATATAAATTAATAGATGCGAAATTAATAAATTATTATGATCAACCACGGGATGCATAATCACGCAAAGTTATGTACGCCCGTAATTCGATTCCCACGGGAGAGCGGCGATAATTTCCGCGCATTAACGTTTCCTCGATATGCTAATTGCTATCGCGATAAGACGATGTACAGCAGAGATTTAATGAAACAACGCGCGCGTCCCACGCGACAGAAGGATAAAGAATGACCATCGTTTACGATCAGCTGAGATCCGCGACGGTAGGTCGATTTGCATAGCAGGTTTTAAAGGGCCCTCCGTAGGTGCCGCGGCAAAGGGCAAGACCACACCTCCCGCCGCGGGACAGTCAGGAACTGTCCTGCTGCAGGTAGTCCCTGGAAATCAGTAACAAATAATCGATAGTCCCGTCCAGGGACAGAGTCTGATCTGACCAATGGGCTCGCCCATCGGGAGGGTAAAGGACGGCACCCCCGTCGAATCCCTCGCCGAGATGGATCAGTATGTTGTCCACACGTTACCCCTGACTACTTTCGGCTCATTGTCGGACTGCCCGATGACTGTTAGTCTGGCAAAATGGCGTGTGGAAATGTCCGTGATGTGCGATCGTGTTCACACGATACTTTATTAATGAAGTTAATACGGATAGTTAAATTAATATTGCGATTAATTTTATATGAATATTTGAAATTTATCGTTACTCTTTAGTCATAGATTAAAATTATATTAAGAAGATTCAGAGGTATTTCACATTAAAGCTATAATTTGTAACATAACTTGCCATTTTTTAAATTAGAGTTTATCGCTTACTTTGCTTGCTGGAAAATTATTTTTCCATTTTGAATACCTTTGTTTTCCGGCATGCGACCAAGATGATCTTACGCGAAAGGCTTTACCGGAAGGCATCCGATCGCAACAGCCGCGGTCGATTTTCGAGAAACCGTTTCACGACCGCGAGAAGAAGTTTTACGGGCCGAAATAAGAAGAAAGCGAAGCGCCGTTCGCTCGCAGTTACTCGTAATTATTTTCTACACGCTCGACTAGCTTAAAAGCGCTATTATATAGGCGCCCGCACGGATCAATGACTTTTTTCTCTTATTTCCATCTCCTTCTTCTCCTCATCTTTTCTTCCTTTATCTGGTTGCATCTTCGACAACCACAGTTTTACGATCGACCTAATTTTTTTCTCTCCCGCTTTTGTACTGCAGCTCTATTCGCTCTTACGACGCATAAATAACAAATATTACACTAAGCTGTACAATTATAAGGAAAATTATTGAGAAAAAGACGACCGATTTTACGACTTTTCATAAATAATTTTTGTCTTAAATACGCAGCTTCGTACGAACAACAATTTCGTGCAAGCCAAAAAAGATAGTTATTGCACATGTTCTAGTAAAATCTAGTTATTAAAAGCGCATTCTGTCATATGTTTTATCACATATGCAAATACGTAAAACAATTATTACCGGAATAATTGAGATATTAAAAGAGAAGAAACAGTATTGTAATTTTTTATCCTTGTTTTTTCGATATCTCAAATGAATACATATTAAAATATTTCAAAATTACGTTTGATTTTCAATATAAATATTTTAAAAGACCGAGATTGCTCTTTTACAATAAAATGGTTTCATCCTCGTAATACTTCTTTTTAATACTTGTTTTTCACACAGAGGTTGGTAAAATCCCAGTATTTTTCCTTCATTGTGCGCTTAACTGACATAATTCCAATTTAAAAAAAGAGCATATTACTTTTTATATATGCGTCACGAAACGGATTAAAGCGGAAAATTCCATTTAGCGTAATAAAAATCCCGTGTATTGTTCACACTCGCAGAAGTTAGGTCTTTCATCGCTTCTTCGAATTCAAGTCCCGTCGACTTGTACGTGGCTAAGCAACGAACCTATTGATCCATATCCTGCGCAATTTGTGTATTACAAAGTGAAGAAAGTGCGACGAGATAACCGACAAGGTGGATTAGTTAGCCGTCTGCATCGAGAAAAGTGCCGGGACATTCCAGAACGGAATAATTGTCCGTAATAAGTTTAGATCGACAGCGGAGCACGGTTTAATACGTTTTATATGGCTTCATGGAAGAATAGACTAGAGGAAGAAACGTGATCAGACAGAGGAAAAAAGCATGCGAACTGATTAATGCCTCTTTGTTCAAATATTAAAAATTAAAAGGCTGAAAATAAAAACCGCTTAGAGAAAATGATCGTAGCAATAATTATAAATTACTAATTATCAAAAGAGAGAAAAAGTTTATTTTGTAAAGAATAATATTTTATTAAAGCGGACTTTAAATTATATGATTTTTCGTATTTGATTCAGAACACATGAGTTGCGAGTCCGCCATGTAATAATTTGCCGAATGTGATAATTTCGTGTCACAATGCGCGGCTTTTTGTGGGACGCGAGCATTATACTCTATTGTAGAACTAGGCGGATTTGATTCACATTTTTTTCTCTTTCCGCACAACATCAAGGTAGCGCAGGAAAGAGTGACGGAGATCCGCTGAAAATCTACGCTTTAACGTGGCCCAGCTCGACGCAGAAGGAAGTAAAGGAAGCCAATATACTCGTGGAAAATGAAACACAATGCCTGCAAGCTGATACCGACGCGCGGGGATTGACCTAATAGCCAATGGGGGTTTCTAGTTTCTATACACCACCGACACCCTCTATTTCTACGTGAGCGATTGGCTCAATTAAAAATGCCCGTGAAAAATCTGACAATTTTGTCACATTCGTATACAATGCATAAAACATTTTATTTTCTTTATGGATATGTGAAATTAACAGTAAAGTTCATTAGCTCGAACATAGCGAAAATATTATATTAAAATCAATTTTTGATCAATTTAATTTAATTTAAAATATTGTCTTTGTATTTCTTTTGAAAAGATCGACTGGGATAATTATTTCTACAAAAAAGTAACACATTCTTTATGCTCATCTGTCTAATTATCTAGCAGATGAACTAATCATCCAGAGACGACATAAGGATACCGAGCGAGAAGAAGCTAACGGATTCGCTGTACAGCTTCAGCATTATTTCCGCTTTTTCGTAAACTCACGTTCACGCAATTTCGAGGGACCGGGCCCAGGCCTGAATGGGGATGACACGGTTAGGGGTAAGCGGGTTACCCCTAAAAATCCAGCCAACCCTCTGTCTCGCAGCCGCGCGCTCGCGTGCACGGGATACCCGCTGTTTTATTTCTCGCTTTTTTTTCTCTCGAATCTAACACGCCGCTTTTTTGTATCGCGCCGCCGACACATGTGCAACGCCGCCGACTCTTTGCCGATCTGGGTAATGAGTCGAGCAAAAATTGCCACTACAAAACGCGTGCTGGCGTGACTCGTGAGTTGCGACCGGCTTCTCACATGGGAATCTGTTTTTTCAATTTTTTTCCGCAAGGAAAACCGATGAGCTTTTCGAATATTTAGACGTGCAGGACGATAATCGATTTTATCTCGCGGTATGCGGTATGGAAAGGAGAAGATTGTTTATCGACATTTCCGTTACATACATTTGTTAATTTTTTCATCGTATTGAATGTTTCCTTTATTTTATGTATCTTTGAAAATTTTAAATTTTCCAACTAGATATATAATTGATATTCTCTGCAATCTTTTAGTTTCGATATTGTGTTTAAATTTATTCTGCTAATTTAAATTTTATTTAATAATATACTTTATAACGCGAAAATAGTTTTATTCTAAATATGCTAGTCTTGAAAAATAAGTCAGCCCAGATATATCTACAGACCACATTTGGGTTACATCACGCAAAGCCGCTTACCAGCCATGAATCAGCAACAAAATCACCGAAGCAAAGAGTCGATTATTTGACCGCGGTAAGATCGGCGAAGAGGCGAAGATCAGCGGAAGATCGTGGCAAGATCCTTCTTGCCCTCTCTTCTCTTCGCCGAGATCTCGAATTTACACGGCGGCGTGCACGATCGATTCTCTCCGTCGCGCAACGCTCGAGCGAACCCGTCCGATTCTCGCCGATGGAACAAATTACTATAGATATTACACGCCACCATTGAAGTCTCTCGGATTCTTCTGGCGCGTCATTTTTTTTTTCATGACAACGGCGACGACGACAACTTCGACGACGCCCGTCAACTACCGTTAGGAACCGCAGAAAAACTGGAGCATCCGCGCGCAAAACGAAATGCGGTTTCATCGACTTCACGCTCGACCACGACTATCTCTTCCCCACTAGCTATTATTTGAAAGGTCAGTGATGCTCTTCCTTACTTCTTTGTTTTTTGTAACCGGCACTTTAAAGTTTAAAATCTAATTTAATGAAGAATATTGCGAAGAATTAGAAGATACTGTTTAAAATTTTAATTAGATATATATTACATAAAATATTTTCAAAAAGTTAGTATTTAAAAGATATTCTTGCATTTTTTAAATTATGTTAATATATATAATATTCAGTATCCACTATCACATTATTTATAATTTATAAATGTTCAACGCGTTAGTAATTATTATAATAATGTTTGTTAATATCTAAATTACACTGCACGGATTCAGATATAAAATCACGCGACGCGAGAGGACACATAGCCTCACCGGTAACATACTGAAGCTTGACGAGTTCGTCGTCCCGTGTGTGATCGGAGTTGGGTTATTATTATTTAAAACAACCCTTCGAGCGATCGTACAGAGGGTAAAAGCCTCGAATCAGGGGCTGTAGACTGGAGAAAGGGGGAACTCTAAAAAGTTGGAAGGGTGAACGGGGTTTCGGGTCCAGGTGCCAGCAGCCTCCGGGAGTTAAAAAGGGGGTACGCGAAAGGGGAGTTTTTCTCTCTTCTTCTTCTCTATTTTTTATTCTTCCACTCTATAGTAAAGGGGAATATCCGAATATAAAACGCGAACATACGAGCTTTAAGAGATTGTTTAATTCAAAAGCTCAAATAAAAAATCTTTCAAATCAGAAATTTTTATATCATACGAATGTTATGTATAACTAAAATAAGAAAAAACTGAGAATCGTTTATTTGTATGTATTGATTTAACATTTTAACATTTTATGCTTAATATACTTCTTGCCTCCGTCCCAAAACTACATCTATGAGAAAAAAAATGAGTATTTTAATTTAACTATGTAACATCTTGTACCTATAAATGTTAAATTTTAATATCATGAGTGTTTCCCATAAATAAAAAGAACATGGAAAATATATCAGCTAAAATATAAGTTAAAACTGTTTAAAAAGCAAGTATGAGCATAGCATACAAGCAACTTCTGTTTTCCTCTGCTTGTTCACGTGAAAAATAGGATAAACCTGATAAGTACGATATTTGTATAAAAAGCGAAAAAAATGTTTAATTTTAAAACTTGCAATAAGCACATGAGAATCTTTTCAACGTCTCAAAAAATATATTATGGATATAAAGTTAATTGAATACATAAATCTGCTACATTGCAGAAGATATAGTAAACGTAGACAATATTTAAATACGAGAAAGTGTCATAGTATTTGTCCATCTAGCGTCAAAAATTGATATTTTTATTTGAGTTATCTTCTATGTAAGCTCATTCTATTAAATTTTTGGCATAAGCATTCATATATGCAGCATATGAATGTTGATTCATTTAATTGCATTACAAACAAAAAAATAAATTTCATTTATATTAAATATATTAAATGTACGTGTCGATGACACTATTAATAATTAAACATTGGAGTTAGTCTCTCGTGCAAGCTTTATGCATATTTATATAATAATCACTGCATATAAAATAAACCAACAATTTAAACCTTATTTTAGTAGAAAAATTATAACTAAAACTATAACTAATCAAAATCGGACATTAAGTAAAAAATATATATACCAATTTATAAATTTCATAAACATACATTTCATTAAAAGAGAATAATCGATTCTCTAAAAAAAATATTTAATTATCCATTCCAAATTCAATGTTAATTTTCTTCAATACGTAAGCATTTCATCACTTGCTAAAATATATTTTATTTTTGTCAAAAGTTATGCACTGTTATATAAAATTTACCGATTTAATATTTTATTCATTACAATTATTCATTATGTCATTTTGCAATTTACATATACTTTATATGTTAATGACTAATACTATGTCTAATACCTAAAATTTGAAATACATAAATTATATGGTTTATATCAGATTATTTATATAAGTTAGTTATTTTAGAATAGAATTTAAATGTAACTATTAACTTAAATTTTTCTTCTTGTTTTTAACATATAATAAAATTACATTAACAGTGTAAAGAAAATAATTGCTGAGCAATTTTTGATTGACTTCAATCAAAATAAAAGAATTAACTTTAGAAATGTACTAAGCATTTTAAAAGAGTAACCACATTCAAAAAATATAATGTATATTGAGTATTGCTTATGAAAACATCTGACTAATGTGAAATATATATAGAAATATGCAGAAATTTAATTACGAGAAACTACTTATACGTTCCGCCATCTACTAGTGAATCAAGAAACTATTTAAATATAGCTTTCTTATAGATAGACTACGCTTACACGGCGGCTTATAATTCGGTTTAATAACTACCGTATACTATCCGATTACAAAATTTTTCTTTTTTGATCATAATGATCATTTAGATGTGAACCTTTTTTGATACTTAAACTACAACTTTTTTTAAAATATAAATATCAAAAATTGATTCAAATGTTCAGAGTATCAAAATAGGTTCATATTTAAATGATCATTATAATGAAAAAAGAGAAAAATTTTGGATCGGATAGTATACGGTAGTTATTAAATCGAATTATAAGCAGACATAGTCATAATCTAGTTTTTAAAGTTAGTCTTTATATTTAGTTTTATTAGTTTTTATTACTAAATTTAGCTTATAACTTATTGTTAGTTTTTATAAATTGTACAAATTCAATTTATAAGATAATCAGGTATAATTAATCAATAATGTAATTAACAATATTGTTAATACAAGTATATTGCAAAAGAAAAATGAAGATAATATAATTCAGAGTTCTTGAAACATAAAAAAGAGAAAAAAGCAAAAGAAAAAACATGACATATAAAGAAAAATTTATAACTAAAAATTTTCTCTTAACTTTAGATTTTTATTATATTACGTGCAAACTTTCCATGCATTCAAAAAACTACTCAATAACTTGAATTTCAAGATGGTTTCTCAAAATTTTTTTAATCTATCTTCGTGAATTTGTTTTCTATAAGCAACCTTTGTGCATCTCTAATATCTTTTCCTATTACATTCTCTAAAATTGTAAATATTCTTATATTCTACATACATTTATAAATTGTTAATATTGTTATATATATATTAATATTAGTGTTGAACTTTGTAATAATATATCTTACACACATTCATATAACAATCATACATGTAACGAAAAAATAAATAATTTAAGTATATTCTAAAAATAAATTGTAAAATCTGGAAAAATAAAAAATTAAAGCTAAGATAAAAACTTCTTACGTGAATGAATTAAAATAAAGTTTAAAAACATTAAAGAAGTAATTGATTTTTTCTCATTGCAAAAAAACATTAAAAACATAAATAATAAATAATTGTTATTAACCATCGACTCTATTCAAAGATAAAATTTAATTTTAGATTTTACTAATATAAAATTTCTTTCAAAAAACGTTAAAAAATATCATGTGGATATAAAATTATTTGATATTTAGAATCTATATGTCTTGTAAAAATATAGGGTAAAAGTATCAAATATTGAATACGAGAAAATGTTGCATTATACTAATCGAGTTAATAAAAGCATATTCTTATGTCATAAGAGATATTGATTTGGCCATCATTAAAATAAATTTATAACAAATAATAATGGAGAAATGATCAAATAATCTCTTTTTATTTTTTTTTCTTTAACGATAGCTTTTAAAGTAACTAACTATTCATTACTTTATCTATTGGAAAAAGTATGTTCAAAATTTCTTCAAAATAATAAATTGTAATTAAACTTAAGACAGATTAACTTTTGAAATACGTTTACGTCTTTACGAAAAAAACTTTACTTCCAAAAAGTAAAATGAATATATTGTATTGCTTTATTATATACTCATAAACATGCAATATATAGCCAAATATAAGATTTTAATTACAAGAAACTGTTTCCATATTTAGCCATCTAGTGTTGAATCAAAGAAGTCTTTTCAAATATATCATATACTATTTTGAAAGTTTTACTAAACAGACTGTTTATCTCCAATAAAATATTTACTAAAATTATCTTTCTATAAACGTAAGTTCACACATTTATTGTATGTGATAATAACAGTCTTAGTTTGTGTAAACAAAGAAAAAAGTTAATTAATTTATAATTACAGTTAAATATATAAAACTCAACTTTATGAAATAAAATAATATATAATAGAATACAGCTTTAGAAATTTGTAGAAATATAAAGCATATCTTTCTATTTAATGTTATTTTATTCTTGCATTCTCTACATATTGTATGCAGAACAATAAATAAATCCATCTGATGATATTAACTCTGATAATCTTAGATTTTATATATATAAATGGCATAATTTGGAGTACTTGATTAGCAAATGTACAAATTCTATTGTAATAAACAGCATACCGTATTTAAATTTGTTACGTTCTTTTCAATATTTATTTACAGAATGCATGAATATCGGGTTTTGAAAATTACATTTATAAATAGAAAACAAATTTTAGAACAATTTTAAAACATTGCTTATACATTAGATCCTAGCAATATATCATACAAATCTTGTGTTTATATAATAATTTTATATAGATAACGAAAGAAAATAATTTAAATAAATAAAAATAGAAGACAGTATCAGTATGCTGCATAGATTTACTAGAATTTAATAAACTTTTAAAAATGAAAGAAAAACCATTAACTGGAAAAATAAATATGTCGATTACGTTTGACGTAATAAAGACAATCAATTCTTAAGTAAATAAAGATCCACTTTTAGACACATTAAAGATAATCCACTTAATTTTAGATTCTGCGTTAAGTAAAACTTGTTTTGAAAAACGTTCAAAAATGTTTTATGGATATAAAATTATTTGGATTGCCTTAATTCGTTCTGTCAGAAGATATAGTAAAAATATGCAATTTTAAATATGAGAAAATGATATAGTATTTCTCTCTCTAGCGATAAAAAAGTAGAATTTTCGATTGTCTATTTCTGTCTACTTTAAAGAAAGAGAGAAAGAGGGGAAGAGAGAGAAAACTATGTACTATGTACAATATTTAAAAATAATTTATGTTAGAATATATCTTTTTTAATTTTTTTTAGGAGGTATTTTTATAGGAGGTTTAGAACCTTTAATATTAAACAGAGCATAAAAGAAAATATAAAAAAGTAGAAAGGATAATACCAAAATTATTATTTGCACATGTTTGTAACATCGTGATAATTGCAAGTTAATTTTTCTCTCAGTTTAAGTTTTTGTTGGATATTTAGGCACTTAAATCTTCTATATCTATGTATTCGTGAAATTCATAGATATTAATCTAGAACTATATTTAAAAATATAAATTTTAATGAGAAATTTTTCGTTATTTGATCATGAAGTAACATGATAAAATTAATATACAAGTGCTTCCAATATACATTTATATAACAATTATACATGTACATAAATTTTTAATTTTGCTTTTAAATTCTTATTTATATATATA